>JAULKM010000009.1:14760010-14776240 GCA_032355605.1 Rubia tinctorum
ATTACTGCCAACACCGTGCTATCCATCCTTGCTGTGGATTACCCTGTTGATAAAGTATCTTGTTATGTTTCGGACGATGGTTCAGCCATGTTAACCTTCGAAGCTCTCTCCGAGACATCAGAATTTGCAAGGAAGTGGGTGCCCTTCTGCAAGAAGCACAGCATTGAACCTAGAGCTCCCGAGTTCTACTTTGCTCAGAAGATAGATTACCTGAAGGACAAGATCCAGCCTTCCTTTGTCAAAGAACGCCGAGCAATGAAGGTGAGTTTTGAACTAACAATGTTTGCATGGTTAAACACGGTGTTTTAGATTTGAGATAATAAGCGTGACCTTATCTCAGCCTTTATTCAAGAATCACTGGTGAAATTTTTCAATATGTCTGTTTGAGATTAATAGTTGAAAACTTTTTTTATGCAGAGGGAGTATGAAGAATTTAAGGTGCGTATCAATGCGCTTGTTGCGAAAGCACAAAAGATGCCTGAAGAAGGTTGGACAATGCAAGATGGAACTGCGTGGCCTGGGAATAATTCTAGAGATCATCCAGGAATGATCCAAGTATGAATTTTCTTTATTTGGTGGATTATGCATCACTCTGAACTCCAATCACACTCTCTAACTTTCCATTTTTTGAAATAACATTAACAGGTATTTTTGGGCCATAGCGGAGGCCTCGATACGGACGGTAATGAGCTTCCCCGCCTGGTTTATGTATCTCGTGAGAAGCGTCCAGGATTCCAGCACCACAAGAAAGCAGGAGCTATGAATGCTTTGGTAGGTTGAAGACGGCCTTTTATTTCCTTAAAGCCCTATATTCTTTCAATTCAAATGATGATTTTACTCAGGTGGTCTTATTTTTCCGTGGACAGATTCGAGTCTCTGCTGTTCTTACAAACGGAGCGTTTCTTCTGAATGTCGATTGTGATCACTACTTCAACAACAGCAAAGCTCTGAAGGAAGCCATGTGTTTCATGATGGATCCTGCCCTTGGAAAGAAATGCTGCTATGTTCAGTTTCCTCAGCGATTCGATGGCATTGATTTGCACGATCGATATGCTAACAGAAACATTGTTTTCTTTGATGTAAGCCCTACTCGACTTATTGATTTTTAGGTTACACGGTTGTTGAATTTGTCTCATTTTTCCCCTTCCCGGTTCTTGGCTTGTTTCCTCCTTTGCAGGTTAACTTAAAAGGGCTGGATGGTATTCAAGGTCCTGTGTATGTGGGAACGGGATGTTGTTTCAACAGGCAGGCATTATACGGGTACGATCCAGTATTGTCGGAGGAGGATTTAGAACCGAATATTATCGTCAAGAGCTGTTGTGGTGGAAGGAAGAAAGGAAAGAGAAGGGATAAGAGTTACATTGATAAAAAGAGACAAGTTAAACGGACTGAATCTACTGTTCCAATCTTCAACATGGAGGATGTAGAAGATGGTGTTGAAGGTATGCCTTTTCTGTCAATCTAGAGAGATAAAATTATGTAGTCGCCCTTTTAGGTGCATATTTGCTTTGTTCTTACCTGGTAATTGATCAACTTACCTAGAAAATAGAGAATCCCTAAAACAAATTAAACGGAGAATAGAAAGACCCAAAAGAACAAATTGAATGGTGAATTGAAAGACCCAAAAGACTTGAAGTGGGTACAGAAGACGGATCCCATATGCAACATTACACATTTGCACTGAATGACTTCATGGTTTTGGTATAGGGTACGAGGATGAGAAGACTCTTCTTATGTCTCAAAAGAGCTTGGAGAAACGGTTTGGTTCTTCCGCTGTTTTCATTTCCGCATCCTTTATGGAAATGGGAGGCATTCCACCGACTACGAACCCTGCCACTCTCTTAAAAGAAGCTATCCATGTCATCAGTTGTGGCTACGAGGACAAGACCGATTGGGGAAAAGAGGTAATGATAGTATATTGTTGTAATGTTTCTAGTCTGAGATATCTTAAATCTTTCGTGACATTGATTGTGGATTCTTTACTCGATTAGATTGGATGGATTTATGGTTCTGTCACGGAAGATATCTTGACTGGTTTCAAGATGCACGCTCGTGGATGGATTTCAATCTACTGTATGCCGCCCCGTCCTGCATTCAAGGGTTCGGCTCCCATCAATCTTTCAGATCGTCTTAACCAGGTTCTCCGGTGGGCTTTAGGTTCCATTGAAATTTTACTTAGCCGGCATTGCCCCATATGGTATGGCTATAGCGGAAGACTGAGGCTCTTGGAGCGATTAGCATACATCAATACCATCGTTTATCCTCTGACGTCCATACCATTGCTGTTTTACTGTGTTCTTCCGGCTATATGTCTTCTGACCAACAAGTTCATCATTCCCGAGGTAAATTGCATATTCGGATTCTGAATTCCTCACGTTTCTTGGATATTTTGTGTAGCATCTGGTTTAAAATTGTAATCTTGTGCAGATAAGTAACTACGCTGGCATTTGGTTTATTCTTCTCTTCATGTCCATTGCTGCAACGGGAATCCTCGAGCTGAGGTGGAGTGGCATCACAATCGAGGACTGGTGGAGAAACGAGCAGTTTTGGGTCATTGGTGGAACTTCGGCCCATCTTTTCGCCGTGTTCCAAGGTCTCCTGAAAGTGCTCGCCGGCATTGACACCAACTTCACTGTCACTTCAAAGGCCTCAGATGAAGACGGGGAGTTCACTGAACTCTACGTCTTCAAATGGACCTCGCTCCTTATCCCTCCCACCACAGTCCTCATCCTCAACTTCATCGGGATCGTGGCCGGAGTGTCCTACGCCATCAACAGTGGTTATCAGTCGTGGGGTCCACTCTTCGGGAAACTGTTTTTCTCCATCTGGGTGATCCTCCATTTGTACCCGTTCCTCAAGGGTTTGCTCGGGAGGCAGAACCGGACCCCCACCATCGTCATTGTCTGGTCTATCCTCCTGGCGTCGATATTCTCCCTGCTCTGGGTGCGTATCGACCCCTTCACCAGTGCTGCCACCAAAGCAGCTGCAAACGGGCAGTGTGGCGTCAACTGCTAAGGTTCGCTCGTGTAAACCCTAAATCTCCATGCTTTTATGCAGCGTTATACCGATTCATCGTGTATATACAAGAATGTGGAGCGAGTGGAAGAATGTGTGGAACTGGCACCCGGGCGGGCCTGGAACTGGCACCCGGGCGGGCGTGGAACTGGCACCGAGATCCCTAGTGTTTTGCACAGCCCTTCCCAGAGAAGTTTTTGACCAAATGTGTTGCAGTAGTGAAGTTTAGTGTTGTGGTCATTCTAAGTTGTGAAGTTTGGATCATACCATTTGTGTTTAGTGTTATATTTACCCTTTGTATTGAAATTGTTGATGTTGAGGGTGAATACAGAAAGGAAGAACCTAGCAAAATTGTTCAAAACTGTTTGTTATGACTTCCAAAAAATTTCAAAAGAAAAAGTGTTCAGATTCCTAGTTATTGTGCTTCTATTTTTATCTCACATGTGACAATCTTTAAATCTGTATATCTAGGAAATTTATAATCCAAACTATTCAAATAAACTAAAATTAATTTAAAATAAAAATATTAATAACAATCAAGTAAATTAAACTAAATTTAATCGAATTAAACTTAATTAATTTAGAATGAATTGAATTAAAATACAATTAACTTAAAACAATGGTTTTAAGTTCATATACCAGTTAAAAAATCGGTTAAGTTTCTAAGAGTAGGGCAAAAATTTAGTCCTATTCATATAAGATCAGCTGACAATTTTTTTGAACAAATAGTCGGGCTCATTCTCATTAATATATAGAAAGTGGTTACATTTTTTGTTGATTGTATGCACAATTATCAGTATTCATCTATCTACTTTTAGTTGATAAACTAGTAATACACTAGTCTATCCTATTACACTTGATGAACTGGTAAACTGTAGAACACCGTAACTAAAATAAGAAAAGCCTATATATTACAAGGTAGCATAAAATCCCACATGACTGGCTCACCGAGAGTGAGTGGGGTGAGCCTCCCCACTTGAGCTCCACA
Organism: Rubia tinctorum; assembly: GCA_032355605.1. NCBI lineage: Eukaryota > Viridiplantae > Streptophyta > Magnoliopsida > Gentianales > Rubiaceae > Rubia > Rubia tinctorum. The sequence goes on from JAULKM010000009.1 coordinate 14,764,014, forward strand.
CCGACATGGTGTATCGGAGCTTGCTCCATGCCAACTTGGCGTATAAAGACTTAAAGACCATCATTTATTAAGGAAGTAGAACCCGAGTTGTACCTGGTCAGTCGAACACAACACCCTGATTACCTTGGTGGCTAACTACACTACTACTGAGCTGAAATCATGGTAAAGACACAACAGATCTGGGAGACCAGAGACAAAACAACCCAACCCAACCCCACCCACCCACCCCAACTAAAGTAGGAAATAAAAACCAGCATAATTTCATTTGAGCCAAAATGGTGACCCGATTATCCTTTGCAGATTTGAACCCGCCATCGCCCTATTTAGACGAATCTGACCCACGATGATGAATCGTCTGCGACGTTTCCATCGGTCACCACTAAATAAAGAATTACCAGATTTACCATTTTGATTTTCGTTGGCATTGGGGTAAGTTGTGCGCCTCCTCCATCGATGTACTTCACCTCCTGCGGCTATGCTCCACCACCCGCGGTGGTGCGCCGTCTCCACTGGCCGTTTGTGCGCCCCGGTGATGAGCAAACGTCGAGCTGGGTTTCGTCAACTCTGTGTGAAGGCCACCGTCTTCTTCGTGCAACAACGAACGACCATCACTTTGTCTTCCAGGAAAGCGAGCGAGTTCCGTCATCTGGTCAATCTTTTCCTTGAATTGCTGGGCTTCTACTCCGTCGCCGGCTGTGTCTCCTACCCTCGGTGATGAGGTCAAGGCTAGGGTTTTTCTCCGACTTTCGATATGGTTGACATTCCCTTCACCGGACGATTTCAGCTCTAAAGCTAGATACTATAATTAGGATAGAAAAATAACACTATAGATAGGGTGGGGGGCCGCCGGACCGAAAGCCCCCAAGCTTGGATTTTGGTTTGGCTTGTTGGAGAAGATGAGTTTTAAAGAGGATAAGGACGAGAGAGAGAAAGGACTTACTGTAAGCAGTTTTGATTGGGATGGAGTTCGCAAAGGGAATATATCAGTATAAAACTTTGAGTTGTGTCATTTTATTGGCTGGATTTAAAGATATGCACAATACTCTTTCTGTTTCAATATTTTTGACACCATAGATTTATGTGTTATTTTTTAAAGTTGAAATGTGGGAAGAAAATTAAATAAAATGAGTAAATTTTTTAATAAATAGTTGAGAATAATTTACTTTCATCGTAAAAAGAAATGTGATAAACTTTAAAAAATATATAAAAATAAAAATTGTATTTTATTTAAGAAACAGAGGGAGTATATTCCTTATTATTAGAGATGTGATGGAAAAGGGTTACATTCAAAAGAGAAATGTTTGCTTTGAGGCGATGTTGATTACACCATTGATCCTCAGACAAACAAATCCAACTAGATATCATGATTTTTAATACTCTCTTTTCGATTAGACTTTGCAAACTTGATTCATGGCCAGTTAAGTCTTTTGTAAGTTGTTCCACAATGTGGAGTGCTTCATGATCTCTACTCCTCTGGTCCCTAATAAAGATGCATGCATGCATTCTCTATGTCTCTTTACCACGCATGTGCCTAGAGTTAATTAGTTGAGTGAGACTCTTGTTCCAAACACTACATAATAGAAATTGTTTGTTTTATACTGTCAATCATGGATATTGAAGTCATTTTGACTATGTCAAACCCAAATTGTCTTAAAATAATATATTAATATTATAATATGTTACTGATTTTAATTCTTTACTATATATAATCAAAAATATATAACTTCAAAAGATATATTTAAAATCATATATCTCATACTATATATATCACTAAAGAAAATATATAAAAAACACATAATATGAAATAAATTTTTTCCGTATTTATATATATATATATATATCACTAAAGAAAATTCAAAAAATATAATATGAAATAAAAAAATGTTCGAATTTTTTATACAATAATAGAGTAATTTTGATAAAAATATGTATACATATTATTTATTTATTATATATGAAATTTTTTATTTTAGACCGACTAACTCTTAAAAGATGACATTTTATAATTAGTGAGACTAATCAGGTCATTTAATATTTACTATTATTTATTGCATTGAGATACACATAATTATGATAACATTTTAAAATTAATCCCAACATATAAATAATTAATTTTAAAAAATTGAATGAAATATTATAAAAATAATCAATTTTAATTGTATTCAAAATTTAATGATTTCTAACTAAATTAATTATTTCACTTCATAACTCATATAATTTTTCTTAGATAACTATAATTTTAAATAAACTTTATTTCAATTTAATTAATTTCTTTGTAATCTTAGTTTAGTTCAAAAAAATTAAATTAAATTAAGTTTAATTAAGGTGTGTGGGATGGGAAGGAGATTATTTAGATGTGGATGGAGGAGGTGGTTCTCTAGATGTGGGGTGGAGACTGATAGAATGTAAAACTCACATATAATTATGCTTGTGTATTCATATATATAGTGAGTACAAATGGTATACAAGGTATAATCAAATATGGAAAAGGATATATACAAAACCAATCAGAAAAGGTATTCCTTTCTTAAGCTGATTCTAATTCATTTAATATTCTATTACCCCCTCAAGCGAAGCATGGGACTTGTCGCACCGCAAAGCTTGGGCTGCAAGAACTCAAACCGAGGACGAGGTAAACCCTTTGTAGAGATGTTAGCAAATTGTTGGTCTGTGGAAACATAAGCAACCTTGACCTTGCCAGAAGACACCATCTCACACACAAAATGATAATCAATATCAACGTGATTGGCTCTCTTATGCAAAACTGGATTTTGAGCAAGAAAGAGAATACTGTTATTATCACACAACAAAATAGGTGGCACACATACAATAACGTGTAAATCCCGAAGTAATTTCATCAACCAAACTAGTTCCGTGGCAGTATTGGCCATAGCCCGATAATCTGATTCCGAACTAGAACGAGAGACCGTAGGTTGTTTCTTAGCACTCCAGGAAACCAGGTTACCACCAAGAAAAATGTCATAGACATAAGTAGACCTACGAGTCTCAATACAACGATCCCAATCAGCATCAGAATAACCCAAAACTGGTAAAGCAGAAGAATTCTTGCGGAACTGAAGTCCATAGTGCATGATACCATGAACAAAACGCAAAATTCAAGTAACTGCATTATAATGGTTATCAGTAGAAGCCTGCATATCCTGACAGACCATGTTCACAGCGTAATAAATATCGGGATGCGTAATGGATAAATATTGTAGTGCACCAACCAAAGAGCGATAAAGTGTGGGATTTCCAAATGACTTACTAGAAGAGCTTGAAAGTTGTGAAAATGCTACAAAGGGGATAGCAAAAGGCGTCGAATCCTGCATTTCAGAGCGCAATTAAATGTCCTTGGCATATCTGGCCAGGCCAAGGAATAAGCAATCGAAAGTACGAATAATCTCTAATCCCAAGAAATACTGGAAAGTGCCAAGATCAGTAATCTTGAATTCCTGATTAACTCGATCAATAAACTTCCGAATGAGATGACCATCATTCCCAGTGAGAACAATGTCGTCAACATAAACCAACAAATAAAGTAAAGAGGTACCTTGGGAAAACACAAATAAGAGGGTATCTGCAGAACTGCGCACAAACTCTAAGCCAACCAAAAATGAACTGAAACGTTGAAACCAAACATGAGGAGCTTGTCTCACACCATAAATTTCCTTGAGCAAACAATAATTATAATCAGGATGCATCAGGTCTTTGTAACCAGCAGGCTGCTCCATATAAATCGGTGAATCAAGAACACTATTTACAAATGCATTCTTGACATTAAGCTGTCGTAAAGGCCAATTACGAGTGATAGTAAGAGACAAAACAATACGAACAATAGATGCTTTCACCACCGGACTAAATGTATGATCAAAATCAAAACCAGGTAATTTTGAAAAACCTTGAGCAACTAACCTGACCTTTTGCTAATCGAGTGAGCCATCATACTTCTATTTCAAACAATATACTCATTTGGAGCCAACAACATTAACATTTGGAGGACGCCGAACCAACTCCCACGTCTGTTGAGTGCGAAGAGCAGCCAAATCTGAATCGATAGCAGCAACCCAGTCGGGATCATTGACCGCAGAATGATGACTATGAGGCTCGGTCTTTGAAAGCAAAAGTAGGGAAAATATATGATTTTTTTTGGGAAAAACCAGAGAATTTTAGAGAGACTTGGCTGATACCATGATAGAATGTAAAACCCACAAATAATTGTGGTTGTGTGTAGTCATATATAGTGAGTACAAAGGATATACAAGGTAGAATCAGATATGGAAAATGATATATACAAAACTAATCAGAAAGGGTATTCCTTTCTTAACTTGATTCTAATTTATTTAATATTCTATTACCCCCCAAGCGAAGCATGGGAATTGTCGCAACGCAAAGCTTAGACTGTAAAAACTTAAACTTAGGACGAGGTAAGCCGTTTGTAAAGATGTCAGCAAGCTTTTGGTCTTTAGGAACATAAGCAACATTGAGCTTGCCAGAAGACATAATCTCACACACAAAATGATAATCAATATCAATGTGCTTGGCTCTCTTACGCGAAACTGAATTCTGAGCAAGAAAGAGAACACTATTATTATCACACGGCAAAACAGGTGGGGTACGTGCGGTAACACGCAAATCTCGAAGTAAATTAATCAACCAAGCGAGTTCTACGACTGTATTGGCCATAGCTTGATATTCTGATTCTGAACTAGAACACGAGACTGTAGGTTACTTCTTAGCACTCCATGAAACCAGGTTGCCACTAAGAAAATTTGAATAACTATAAGTAAACCTACGAGTCTCAATACAATGAGCCCAATCAGCATCGGAATAACCCAAAACTAGTAAAGCAGAAGAATTCTTGCGAAACTGAAGCCCATAGTTCATAGTACCACAGACATAACACAGAATTTGAGTAACATCCTGGTAATGGTCATCATTAGGAGATTGAATATACTGATTGACGTGTTCACGATATAAGAAATGTTGGGACGCGTGATGGACAAGTACTGCAGTGCACCAATCAAAGAGCGATAAAGTGTGGGATTTCCGAATGGTTTGCCAGAAGTGCTTGAGAGCTGCAAAAATGCTACAAAGGGGATAGCAACAAGCACCGAATCATGCATTTTGGCATGCGTTAAAATGTCCTTGGCATATCTGGCTTGTCCAACGAATAAGTCATTGGAAGTACAAACAAACTCCAAATCCAAGAACTATTGCAAAGTGCCAAGATTCATAATATTGAATTCTTGATGAACCTGATCGATAAACTTCTGAATGAAATGACCATTATTCCTAGTGAGAATAATGTCATCAACATAAACCAACAAATAAAGTAGAGAGGCACCTTGGGAAAACACAAATAAGGAGGTGTCTGCAGAACTGCATACAAAACCCAGGCCAACCAAAAAGGAGCTAAAACATTGAAACCAAGCATGAGGAGCTTATTTCAAACCATAAATAGTCTTGCACAAATAACAAACATAATCAGGACACATAGGGTCTTTGTAACCAGCAGACTGCTCCATGTAAATCGGGGAATCAAGAACACAATTTAATAATGCATTTTTGACATCAAGCCATAGTAACGGCCAATTATGAGTGACAGCAAGAGAGAGAACAGTACTAACAGTAGATGTTTTCACCACCGGACTAAATGTATGATCATGCTCAAAACTAGGTATTTGTGAAAAACCTTGAGCAACTAACCTGACCTTGTGACGATCAAGTGAGCCATATGACTTGTACTATAAACAATACACCCATTTAGAGCCAACATAGTTAACATTAGGAGGACGTGGAACCAACTCCCATGTCTGTTGAGCCCTAAAAACAGCCATCTATGTGTCTATGGCAGCAACCCAGTCGGGATCCTTGACCACAAAACAATGACTACGAGGCTTGGTCTTTGCAAATAAAGTACTCAGTAAACCAGCAATATCATAATCAGAAAATTCTTATATCGTAAAGAATCAGTGAGCGAACGAGTGACCATCAGATGTCTGGAATAGGGACCCAGAGCCGGAGATGGCTTGGATCCCAAGGAAAACATGGAACCTGAAGCATCAAATGCAACAACCGAGGTGAACGGTGAGGAAATTAGAGCCGGGAAAAGAGTAATCGCCGAAGCTACTGGCGGAGCTGGAGGCGTCAGTGCTGGTGGCACGTGTCATTGACGCGCGGCTGGGGTGGCCGGCACTTGGATCAGCGACGCCGGCATCATCAGTTCTTCTAGCGGTACTGGTCACTATCGATCATGCTGTTGGTCACCCTGTGGAAGACAAACACACTGTTATGAAGAATCCTGAGCTTCCGGTGAAATCTGAATATTTAAGTCCTCCAAAAAATGAGTAATTCTGAAGGAGCGGATGACTTAAACACCTTCGATGGAACCGAGAGGACTCTAAAAAATCTGAAACATCCAATGATGATGTATTCATAACATTACCAGTACGGGAAGCCAAAAAAATAACTCATCAAATCGAGCATGACGAGTGATGTACTCTCTCTTTGTGAGAGGATCAAGACATTGATAACCCTTTTACTGTGAACTGTACCCCAAAAATATACACGACATACTCCGGGGGGCCAGTTTATGTTCAGCATATGGCCTTAAATAAGGGAAAACTCAGCAATCAAAAGGATGAATATTGGAGTAGTCTTGCGTAGTACCAAAAGTAATGGAGAGAGGAGACTGGCCAGATAAAATCAGAGTGGGCAGTCTATTAATGATGTAGACTACTTTGGAAAACGCATCATACCAAAATGAATGATGAAGGCCAGAATGATAGAGCATCGATAAACCAGTCTCTGCAATATGACGATGCTTCCTCTATGCACAAGTATTTTACTCTGGAGTGTAAGGACATGAAAGGTAATGATGAATGCCCTTAGATGCAAAATGAGTCCGCATGCGATGATTCACACACTCAGTTCCACCATCACTCTAAATTTTTTTAATGGTGGTAGAAAGCCGATTCTCAACAAAAGCTTCAAATTACATATAAGCCTTCACAAAATCAGACTTACGTCGCAGAGAATATAACCAAATAAACCAAGAGTGATCATTAATAAAAATGACATAATAAAGTACCCGGCACGAGAGACAACATGTGAGGGTCCCCAGATGTCACAATGAACTAAATCAAGTATGCGTTGTGCACATTTTAAATTATCATTAAAAGAAATATGCTTACCTTTAGCCATCTCACAAGATGTACATAAATAAGGCTTAGGCAGGAAACTAGTAACTGATAAACAACCAGTATTATTTAAAGATGAAATAACATAAAAAGGAACATGTCCTAACCAACTATGTCATCGCGCCTTGGTTTTATTTGAATTAACAAATTAAACTAAAACAACACCATCATAATCTAAAACGTAGAGATCTCCTCACTGTGTCCTCGGCCCACGAGCTCCTTGGTAACCTTGTTCTTTATAGTGAAAGAAGTTTCATCAAAACAAACAACAACATTAAATCCCTTGTTAACTTGGAAATAGACAATAAATTCTTGGTGATATTCAGAACAATCAAGACATCAGATAAAGTAAGGGAATCAGAAATCTTGGAATTGCCAACATAAGAAATATGCAAATGAGAACCATTGCCAAAATAAACACGACGATTACCATTATAAGGAGCGACGCTATCCAAGCGGTAAGCAGAAGCAGTCATGTGACTGGTAGCACCAAAATCCATGTACCAATCAGGAGTGGAATTCCGTTGCTGATAATGTGGTTGAGCTTTGTCCACAGAGTTTGCAGCATCATTGCGAGAAACATATGACAGTTTGTAACAAAATTCAACAAGATGACCAGGGCGATGACACCACTAGCAGACATATGTGGGTCCCACACCCTGTGGAGGGACGTCACCGCCGGTCGATGACGGGGTGCAACCGTCGCCTCTTTGCGGCCGTGTCCTTGGCCGCCCCTCCCTCGCCTAAAACTGCGACCTTCCCTGCCGAGGTTAGCCTGGATGGATCCCTGTTGATAAGAAGTAAAAGCATAGGGTGCCGGTCCAGAGGTAGACAAACGAGCTTTTAGTGAAAATTCTAATGCCTCAGCATCAACAATAATGGTATACAAATGGGGTAAGGATATTTCACCATTTGAGCAGAAGAAAATTGGGAAAGCTTATCATTCAAGCCACGACAAAATACAACAATATCCTCTTCATTAAGAGGATGACCAAGAACACACAATTCATCAAGAATATGTTTAAAACAAGTATAATATTCATGAACAAACTGATCTTCTTGACGAACTTCATATAAATGATCACGTAGATAAAGGCAACGAGCAAGAGAATTATTCTGATATTTAGTGGCTAAATCATCTCATACCTGAGCAGAAATGACCATACCATTAACTGCCGACATTGCAGAAAGATTCAGGGATGAAAGAGCGGCTTGGACTAGTTGATTGGTCTGAATCTAAACATCACGAGCATCGGTATCCTCAGAAGTCTTGTCATCGGATTCCTTGGAGGACGAGTTCCCAGGTGCCGTAGGGCACTTAATTGAACCAACAACATAGCTAATTACTTTGACAGTTCGTAAAATAGAGGTAACTTGAGTAGACTAGTGAAAGTAGTTAGAACCATTAAGCTTGATGGAGATGTATTTAATCAACGACGAAAGCGTAATGGCCGTCATCAGGAACAAATCCAAGCACAATAGAGAAATTAAATACTACCAAACACACAACAAGCTTGTGAATGGTAGTGGACAACTTATGTAACTGTTGTGCAAAGAAGGAGCAGCAACAACGACAAGAGGGTAGCAGGCGCGTGACATGTGAGTTGATAGATTGCGGCACGTGGAGCAGCGAGAATTTTTTTCGATCGGCTATTCTGGTGGCAGAGGCTGCACGCAGCGGAAATCGGCAGAGGAAGGCTGGTGGGCGCGGTTTGTGATCAGAAAAAGCAGAGATAATTTTTTGGGAAAAGCCAGAGAATATTTAAAGAGACCTGACTGATGTCATGATAGAATGTAATTGCCACAAATAACTGTGGTTGTGTGTATTTATATATATAGTGAGTACAAATGATATAAAAGGTAGAATCAAATATGGAAGATGATATATACAAAACCAATCAGAGAGGATATTCATTTATTAACCTGATTCTAATTAATTTAATATTCTATTAATTAGTCATTCAATTTTTAAAAAACTAATGTGACAATATTTCAGCACGTCCATCAAATGCAAACATAGAAACAATTCACGGCTCAATATAGAACCCAATCCAACAAAATTTTCTAATCTAATAATTCAACATTAGCTCTGTTATATATTAAGTAGAAGGCAACTTGAAGTTCACTGCGATGTGATTTAGCAGTTTGGTGTGTTTAAAGCACATCATACACGTGTATAGCTTACGGATGTGTAAATTCGCGCTTTGCCTTAGTGATCGAGGATAATGGTATTTTTAGAGATAAGAGAATGATATTCCGATATTGACACATTCTGATTCATTAGTGGAGAACATGTCAATTAAGGTGACTTATTTGGTTCCACCTTTGATCTATCAAAGGCGGTTCAAAAAAGGCCTATAATTGGGATCCGATTCTAGTTCCGAATTCGGAAATTGAATATGATGTCATAAAAAAAAGTAGTCGGAGACCAAATTAGCTTTCCGGCAGCTTTCGGTGAAACACAATGAAATATGAATTTCTTTAAACCAAAATCTAAATCTGGCCAAACAGGATACACCAAAAGCAACATAAAAGAGGACAAAACAACAATGGCCAGGTGGCGGCCTTTTCCAACGGCGGAGCTTCTTCTTCGGCAGCGGGGAGGCGTCTTTCTCCAGTGGAGATCCTTATCCGATAACAAAGCAGCAATTTTGATCCAACGAAGCTCCGTCTCCAGCAACAAATCGGCGGAACCCTTCTCCATCGGAGCTCCTTCTTCAGCAACCTAGCGGCGGAACCCTCCAGGCAGAGATACGGCGAAAACCTCTAGACGGCGACGCGATAGAGTCCTTGAAGCAGCGAAGCTCCTTCTCCAAAGAAGACGGATGTTGCGGAGCCCTCCATCGGCGAAGGCAAGATCTGTGGAAGCAACAACGTTGAAAGCAAGAGCGGCATGGCGATGGTGAAGGCCGACATGAGAGTGGTGGTGGAGGCCGATGGTGGAAGGTGGAAAGTGGAAGGAGGGGTGAGGTTGAGGTTAAGGGAGGTTGAAAGGGTGAAAGGAAAACCTAAGGAAAATAAAACTAAGTATGAAGCCCAACTCAAAAGTTTGGATTTTATTTATATATTGGGTCAGGCGCCCAACAAAGACACCCGATTAAAGGCGATTTTATTGTAGAACTGCCTTTAATTGATTCTCATTAAAGGTGGAAGTGCCTTTGATCAATTTAGAACCGTCTTTAAAATGAAATTCGTGACTTGGAAGGGAGTTTCAAATTCGAAACTTGCTTCGGATCCTCATTAATTGATTCTCATTAAAGATGGAAGTGTCTTTGATAAATTTAGTTTTGTCTTTAAAATGAAACTCGTGACTTGGGAGGGAGTTCTGAACTCGAAATCTGCTTCAGATCCTAATCAAAGGCAGTTCATCAAGAACCGCATTTGTAACTAAAAACTGAACCAAAAATCAAATTATCCAAATTCGAATAACCCAAACTGAATTTAATATGCAGTTTTTGGATATCCGGATTGAATAAAACGAATTCTAAAAATGGTTTTTGGATCAGTTTTGGATATTAAATTCAAACTGAAACCCAAACCGAATACCAAATTATAATTATTAAATAAATCAAATATATATAATAATAATTAAATTTCAAAACATTTTTTTATAAAAAAAATTAAATTGGAGAACCAATCTTTATATTTAAAAATTATTCTCAAACTGTAAACCATAAGCAAGTTTTGGAAAATAAGTAAATAAGACAAGTTACCCTAATTAAGTTTGTGGAGTGCTTGAATGTGAAGGTGAAGGTGAAGGTGAAGGTGAAGGTGAAGGTGAATGTGAATGTGAAGTGGTTGAAGGTTTGAAGAATGTGAACAGTTTGAAGATGAATACTAAAACGACTATTTTTCTTTAATCTTAAATGTAATGGCAAAATTGTTGTGGTTGAATTTGTATTGTACTTGTTGGATTTTTATTTTTAAAACTAGATTTTTATGATGAAAGAATTAAATTACACATTTTTATTTTATTTTAAATTAAGATATAAGATTTTATTAATTATTTTTAAAATTTTACAATCAATTTGATTTAATCGTGTTGAATTCAGTTTCGGTTTCAAACCGAAACCGAATTCCGAATTCGGTTTGGATAATTAGGGTCGGTTTAAGTTTTGGGCTTTTTAGGGGTAAAACCAAGTAGCCCGAACCAAATAAACCAAAAACCGATTAAACCAAATCGACGCCCACCCTTACTCTCCACTAGTGACGTTTGAAATTTAACTTGAACTAAATTTGATCATTAAATTCTATTATTGTATATGCAAAAATATGATTATGTTATACAGTATGTCGTTAGATTTATCATAACATGTATTTTTAAATTATTATTTAATATATATATATTACACACATAAATAAATATATGAGTAAAGTGCCAAAATAACCATGACTGTAACCTGAAAGGGCCAATATAACCCTGTAAAATGAGAAAATGCCAAAATAACCCCAACTTTATGATGTATGTACCAATATAACTCTGGGAGCCGTTGAATTGAATTGTCAACGCCGAAATTGGCCGAATTTTAATGAATTCTTTTATCCCCTGCTTAAAAAAAGAAAAATAAATTATATCACCCTGGATTTTTTTATCCATCTTCGATTTGCTTCGCCGGAAGTGGCCTCGATTATATCACCTGAAAGTGGCCTCGATTTGCTCCATCACGGAGGCTCCCGCCACCGCTACCCCTTTTCCCTTCCACTCCGCCACCCCTCCTCTTACCCTTTTTCTTCCCGTTCTTTCACTCCACCCGCCGTGGCCTCGATTTTCTTCGCAGCTGAGGCTCCCACTCTGTCGCTACCCCTTTTCTTCTTCCCGTTGGCGTTCAAGGGTTTTACCGCTACCCCTTTTCTTCTTTTTGTCGACACCAGCTTCTCAATCAATCTGGCCGGAGAGAGCAGAGGGCGATGAATAATCGTAAGGAGAAGGTGGTGGTTAGCTTGGGAGAGCCGAGCAAAAATGGTTGTCATTGCCGACTGTAATGGTGGCGGGTTTAAGTGGGGTGGTGGCGGGTTTGCTGGTGG
>JAULKM010000009.1:14786875-14816892 GCA_032355605.1 Rubia tinctorum
GTGGAACTGACTCCAGCACAGGCTCCCGCGACTAAAGATGCTGGAATAGGGAGTTTGGACGGTTCCCCTTCTTTGTGCGACAATTTCTTATTGACGGTATCATAAGCAAACAGCTGCAAAAGACAGATAAATAAACAGCCGGTAATCAAATCAAAGATATATAGAGACCATTACATACAATCTGCAGCCAAGTTAATTTAGTTTGCAGAAATAATGATAAACATATCACAACTGGTTTGGCGGTTAAAAATCAATATGCAACAAGAATAGGGTTTGGAATCGAAAAAGCAGATATTGCCGGTTCTTAGGATGAACAATTCTTAAACCTTGGAAATCTAAGTCCTACATATAGTTTAAGCCAAAAATAGAATGAAGCGGTAAGCCTCCGAACATGGACAACAAACAGGATTAACATGATGGCACATAACTAACTGGCTTTTTCCTCTCACCATTTGAAAATTATTTACTCGAAGAACCCTATTTTCCTAGAATACAATTTTTTTTTTCAATCAGCACAAAGAAAGTACAACTACTTAAAAACAATATAGTATTTCCTCTTACAGCCTTCATTCTTTTCATCCAATAAACTACTCTTCTAGGGGACATGTAAACTCAATTCAAAAGGTATCTTCACAAACAGAATCAAAATGATATCCGAGTTAGCGATTTGGAAGCTATTAGGGCAACAATTGTACTCCCTCCATTCCATGATAAGAGTCTTATTTGCCAAGTGTACTACATATAAACTCAATTTCAAAGGTATCTTCACAAACAAAATCAAAATGATATCTGAGTACATGATTCGGAAGCCATTGGGGCACAAATAGCACTCCCGCCATTCCACTACAAGAGCCCTATTGCCAAATGTTTCTATTAATTTTTAGTCAATACATCAAAAGTGCAACTACTTCTAAACAATCTAAAACCACTTGCAACCTACATCAGCTCAATGGGTATTTTCACGAATTCTATTGAAATGAAAAACTGTCATTTTAAAAAATCTACAAGAAAAGCTATAACATCACATTCTTGATAAATCATGCAAACGAACAAACAAAACACGATTTTCCGAAATCAAGATTTAACACCCAAATTGAAATTCTACCTCAATGGCCTTGCTAGGTGCAACAGTGATCACATTAACATAAACAGAATCAAAATGATATCTGAGTTATGATCAGAAGCTATTAGGGCGAAAATAGCACTCACTCCATTGACCATTCCACTACGAGAGCCTATTTGCCAAATGTAACTATTATTCTTTTTCAGTCAATACATCAAAAGTACAACTACTTCTACACCATCTAAAACCCTTTGGAACCTACATTAACTCAACAGGTATGATCACAAATTCTATGAAACGAAAAACTATCATTCTAAACAATCAACAAGAAAAGCAATAACATCACATTCTCGAAACTTCATGCAAACAAACCAGAAAAACATAATTTTCAGCAATCAAGAACTAACTCCCCAATCGAAATTCTACCTCGATGGCCTTGCTAGGTGCAACCCTGATCACATTAATAAAATTCCCTCTGAACAGCCCCTGCCAACCATCATGCTCCATGATATTATTGAACACCTCACCAACAGAATGCCCACTGCTCCCAACCATTAGCTGGGTCCTAATGGTCTCCAGTGGGGCAACAGCAGTCCTAGAAATCGCCCCTGCAATGGCCCCACTAATCAGCCTCCTCAAAGAAGGGTTCTCAACCTTAATCTTAATCTTAAGCTTCTTCTTCTTGCTGTCCAAAACCTTAAACCCTTCTGATGAAGCCAAATACTTCACATACAAATCAGTGTAGGGCAATCTGAACCCTTCCTTTTCTCCCCCTCTGGTGGGGTCCATTCCCCCCATTTGTCCCACAGAGGCAAAGAGCCCTCCCAGAGGGTAACCATTTTCCTCCGGGAACAATCCCATGTGGGAATTTGGCAGAATTGGTAAAGCCCCATCTTTTTTGCACTCTAAAGATTGCATTTTTATCTTCCCCATTTGCCCAGAAAAAACTCACAGGATTCTCAGGTTTCTAAGCGGTTTGGGAGTATTGCGGGAGTGAAAGATTCGATCTTGAGCAAAAGGGTAAGTGAAAAATCCATTCTTGACCACTAATTATTACAAAAAATTGATGGGGAATGATTCTGTTGGAAGCTTTATGAATTTTGTAAATAAAGAATGAAGAACTAAAGGGGGTTTCAATGGAGATATGCAAGAGAAGAGAAGGTGGTGGTTGGTAGTGTGGAGGAAAGGAAAATAAGAAATTGGTTGGACTCTGTTCTCTGATTCTGTCCCTCTCCTCCTCTCAAACTAGGCCAAAGGTGACAAAAAAGGAAGAAGAATACTGGTATATATTAGTACTAAAAAATACTGAGTGAGTGAATGAATGAATGTGATGCAATTGGGCTGTGACCTTGGTGTTGTGGAGATTTTTAGTCTGCATTTTTCTTAAATTTTGGGCTTCAATTAGGTTATTGTGGGGGGATTTAACAAAATTTTATTATCTGGGCTGTGATCCAAATCATTTGTATTTTCAACTGATATCTTAGCTGATCCAGCAACTTTTTAGAGAAACAGTGTTGGTCCAAAGTGGTTTACATACTATGATCGGGAATAATAGAAGTGTCACTTTGGTTTGGGATTGCAAAATTAATCTCTGTATTATAGTATCTTGCGTTATTGGTATATCTTTTGATAAGAAAGTGGTGGTGGAAGTTGTAGTGACGAAGATCTCATCACGGTGGTGGCGGTGATGGTAGTGTACCAGGCGCTGACCAGCCAGGCCCAAGGTTGAGGCAAGTGAGTACCTTGCCTCAGGCCCCCAATTCTCTAAATATAGAGGGGGCCCTATTTATTTATTGTATCAATTATACATTTAGAAAAAAAATCTACCAAAAATTAAAAGCCATTTTTCTTTTCTTTCCAAACACAATCCATTCATTTTCATGCTAAACACCTAGTACAGGCAGCCCTCATATCAAATAAACAGAGCTCGACCAAGAAAAGCAAAATCAAAGCTCGGCCAAAAAATAAAACCAAAGATTGACCAAGATTGAAGAACAAAGAGGGGTTTCCATTCAAAATTGAGGTTCGATCTTTTCCTTCTAAATTTATTTCTATCTTTATTGAAGATTTTAAAGTTTATGTTATATTTTCAAATCTTCTAATGTTTTGTTTAGGCTTAAATTGTTGGTTCATTCTTTGAATGTTTTCGAATTTGGTGAATTGTTTAGGCTTTATTGTTGATTTTGGTTCATTTTGTTTAGCCTTATATTTTGGTGAATTGTTTTTGGTGTTTATCAAAGAGAAAAGAATGAGAGAATGTTCAGGGTTTTTTTTCCTATTATTTGGGAAACACTAGTTTCACTCTAATTTAGGTTTTAAGTTGTGCCCACTCTATATATATTAGAAAATCTTTTTTATATATATAGTTGCTACAAGGAACCTTTAAAGCGCAAAACAAAGTGTGCATCTGGTGCTTCAAAAAGATGGAAGATTAAAAGCCATGAAACATATGTAAAAGCACAAAAGGGTGTTCTTGAGAGATTATTTAAGAAGAAAACATGTGAAGAAGAGGACACAAGTAAAAATGATGAAGATGCAAGTGATGATGATCTAATTGAGGTGAATATTGGTAGTGTTGAGGAACAAGTTGCGGAAAATGTTAATCGTGTTGAAGAAGATGAAATTGTTGAGAAAGTCCAAGTGATTGAACATGATGTCATTTAGGAAGAAGGAGTTGAGGTGAATGTTAATAATCTCGAGGGACAAATTGCAACGGGTAGTGATGAGAAACAAGTGGAAGATGAAAGTATAAATATTTATGATCCCGAGAATTGGGGCATCATTTCTCAAAAATTTAGAGATCACATAGCGGAGAAAGGCCCACAAAGAGAAGATATCAAGTTCAAGTTTCCGAAATGTGGTGTTAGACATTTTTCTCGTTCTTATTACACCCGAATATTGAGTATTGAGGAGATTCAAGAGAGGAGATGGCTAGTTTATTCGATAAAAAAGGATGTGGTGTTTTGTTTTTGTTGTAGATTGTTCAAGGAAAGAGACAACCGTAGTCATTTGGCTAACGAGGGATTCAATGATTGAAAAAATGTAGGAAGGTCACTCAAGTTTCATGAAAGTAGTGATGTTCGCATGAAGTGCATGTCAAGTTGGATTGAATTGGAGAAAAGGTTCCGAACAAATACAACTATTGATCATGATGTACAAGATAAAATCATCAAAGAGAAGGAGCGATGGAGTGAAGTGTTAAGAAGAATATAGATTGTGAAAACACTTGCAGGGAGCGACGACGCGGTGGGTACATAAAGCAGCGGTGGGTGGTGGTTTCGATTCTGAAAGCTTAAAGCCTGGGTGAGGAGGAGGGGGTGCAGCGGCCCGATGGTAGAGCAAGGGTAGGTGGTGGTTATGTGTATGTCTGAAGATGAAAAAGAAGAAATATAGAGGTAGAATTGTCATTACATTTTCAAATTTTGAGTTCAGGGGTAATTTTGTCTTTTCATGTTTGGTCAACCGTTGATTTCATTGAGTCAACGCCGGGAGTAAAATGATCATAAATGCACAATTTTACAATAACTTAGGATTTTTTTGCATTTTCAAATTTTACAGGATTATATATGCACTTTCAAAATTTAATAGAAGTATTTATACACTTTTCCCTACATTTATTTTTAAAATTAGAATCGAAATTTAATGCATCAATACTGATAATTGTACCCGAACATATCTCTAAATAACATAGAACTTTTTGTTGAGAGTTTAATTCCATTCATCTGGTGTACTAGTCATAAATGTCAGAAAATAAGAGCTACGATAACAAAATAGGATCACAAAATATTTAACCCAAATGATAAATTCCGTATCTTGAAAGATGGTATTTTCATAAATAATGAAAATACCAAGGTTTAAACTGAAAATTAGAAGAAATCAAGATAAAATTTCCGGGTTGCATTAATCGGGTCATAAACTTTTAACTACTACACATTGTGTAGTAAATTTTTAAGAC
The DNA here is from genome assembly GCA_032355605.1 of Rubia tinctorum. Taxonomy (NCBI): domain Eukaryota; kingdom Viridiplantae; phylum Streptophyta; class Magnoliopsida; order Gentianales; family Rubiaceae; genus Rubia; species Rubia tinctorum. The sequence continues at coordinate 14,791,894 of JAULKM010000009.1, forward strand.
TAAATTGTTTATTTGGGCCCCAACATATATTTGAATATCTTGTTTGGTCCCCACTCCCAATACTGCCACTATTCAGCCCTTAACATTTTGAAAATAATTTGTTTTGGCCCCAAAGTGGTTTTCAAGGTGGTTTTGGGACCAAAAGATGACATAAAATCATATGTTAGGGACCAAAAAAATAATTTAGTCGACCCAAAACCACCTTGAAAACCACCTTGGGGCCCAAACAAATTATTTTCAAAATGTTAAGGGCCGAATAGGGACAGTATTGGGAGCGGGGACCAAACGATGGTATTCAAATATATGTTGGGGACCAAATAAACAATTTAGTCTTGCCAAAAATGCGCCCCCCAAAAAAAAATTCATTATCTCCATTTCCTTTCTCCTACAATAAATCAAACACGAAAAACACTCAAATCCCCCACCAACATAGATACCAAATGTACAAACATAGGTAAAATAAAAAGGTCCTCATCGGAGGGGATTCCATTAATCAAAATTGTGGTAAGGTTCCATATTTCTAACTTAACATGATCATATTGTCAATGGTACATCCCTTGGGATTGATTATTGAATGAGTGTTTAATATTTCTATGTGTCATATTTTTCCTTCATTTTGTTTTAGATTGTGGACTATGCATGTAGAGTTGTATGGTTACATTAAAGATGTATTTTTTTCCCAAGTGTATTGTGTGTACCACATGTGGAAGCTTGCTAATGGTGGTTATTGGATATAGAAATAACATAAAATGTTTAATTTTCACCATTTTCTTAATGTGAAGATCAACTTCAAGAGATATGTATTTTGTGTATCAAATAATGGATGACATGTTTGTAGTTGTGTGGTACCTAAATCTTAGATTATTTCCATATTGAATGTGATCTTATATGTTGAAAACCTTAGTTTGGATTAAATGTCCATAAAAAAGATTGAACTTTATATTGCCTTCGTCATTAATGAAGAGTGTGTTTAATTAACTTTATTTGTAAGTCATGTTGTGGTGAACCTCGATAAGATAAAGCAGCCTGAAGGAGGCAGAGATGATAATGGATCGAAAAGACATAGGCAAGGCTGAGGTTGCGCAATTTGCAAAAATTTGATAGACATGGTGGACATAGGTATGAAATTTCCTATGAAGTTCGACCACATCGGGAATGCAATAGGCGAGGATAGAAATTGGTGGTCTAGTTACCTAGAATTGATTGCTAGGACTGAGGTAGATATTTTCTTGTACGAGTTGTGGCCTCATGTTGATGATTCTTAAAAGTAAAAGCTATGGAAGTTCATTAAGTTTGCTTTCAAAATCGAGTGTGACGATATGACAAAGTTGAAGAGGAAAACCATACGGCATTTTGGTGAAATATGGAGAGATTTCAAAAACAAATTGGCTAGCGATTCTGTGTTTGGTAAGAATAAGAATTTCAACCCAAAAAGTAAGCATCTATTCATAAGAGAATTGAGTTGGAATGGTTTGTTATAAGAAAACTAGCGGTCGAACAATCAGTAAGGAATTTACATTTACATGGTTACAAGTATATAAACATTGGATACATTTTTATATTTATATGCACGTATATTATTGTTGGATATACATGGTTATGCATGAGAATTGTTTCATTTGTATCATAAAATGTGTATGTCGCTTGTGGTTGTTAGTGACTTATAATCGTTATGGTCCATATTTACCCTCAAAATGAGTATCATAATGTGAACATGCGACGTCGCATGGTACTAATCGGTCTATTTATTGTTAGAGCCGACTAGTGTACGATGTCATTGATAAACTAAGTTTAGTCACTGATTTGGTCTGATAATGTATGTGATGTCGTACAATGTTCATTTATGTGATAGTAGACCCTTCCAACCATGTAGGACTTCGACAACACCTCTTGCCTTTGATAAAATAAGATCGAAGGTAGTAGAAGCTAAACAACGCAACATGAAGGTAATTATATACATACATATATATATATATATATTGCAAAATTCATTTCATAATGTAAATTATACTTTGCTTTAAATAAGCGAGTCTTCTTGTGTAGAATAATTCCCTGTGTATACTAATTGCGGTTAATAATATATTAGCTACTACTAATTGAAGTTTATAAATTTCCACGAACTTCATCGACATCCAGTTTGATGGGAATCAATTTTAATTAGCATAACCGGTGAACTTGCTTGACGTCCAGTTCGATGAGAACCACGACATAGAATCTCATGAAATTTCATATTCTTAGTTTTTGAAGAAATAAAAAGATGATAGCATTCTGTCCATCACAAATGTTAAAGCAACGGTGTATGGCCTCGCATAGATATGTAGAATAAGACAGGTTTCTTTATTACCCTCAGTTATCATAAGTTCAACTTCGGATGTCAAAGTTTCTTTTCGGGCCGATCGTAATCGGGTTTAGGAATGACAATGTACATTTATAATTTTGCACTTAGGTCTCTCCGACAGAGTGGGAGAACTTGAAATGAAAAATTGGAGATAACATTTTGTTATTCACGTTTTCAGAAACGTGATATTTCCATTTGTGCATGAAAGGGTTGTCGTTAAGGATCACAATCTTAATAGGGAGTATTTTACTACACTTTTCCAAATTTAGATTGTGACCCAAATGTGCAATGTTGAAAATTTATCGGTCTAAATGAAATAAAAAGCGACCCCTCTGCGAAGTCACCTGATTTGAATTTTCCAACGGGAACCAAAAATTTGAGCCAAAAATTTGAACAAAAAATCCCCCCCATCCATTTTTCATATCAATAATATTCAGCAACAACACACATTTCTCATTAACAACACTCCTCCTCGAAACTCAACTACATACCATCCTTTCCATTTCACACCAATGTAACCAATAAAAAACTCAATCAATTTGCTTCTCTAAAACATCAACAAGCATACGAGGATGGAGCATCTATGAGTTTAAATTAATTGAGGTAGTTGTACATTCATTCCATGTTTATTTCCCATATTTATAACCATATACCTTCTCTATGTTTTTCTTTCTCATTGATCAAAGATTGGACATTTTCATAAAGTATGACGATTGTGTAACATGTTATATAGTTTATATTTTTTTTTGTGTTTTCTAGATAATGTAATGTTTATAATGTGTGATGAAAAAAGCATTAATTAGGGATGATTGTGGACATTAATCTTGTCTTCGTATGAACACAGGTTGAATATGCGACGTCGGTCACAGATAATCATCCCATACGATATGGGACCGGACGATGACCAACGTCGCAAATGCTATGAAATAATTTTCATATCTAAGAATGTCAGACGTCGCTCTTTATTAGGACTTTGCGACCTCGATCTCCACTACATGCGACATCACTTTCAAGTAGACCAGGTACTTTTTCCATGCTCAGATTAAAGTCGTCTGCATATGACTATATTATTTGTACACTAGGGGACTGCCAAATTCTAACATAAATTTTGCTTTATGTGTATTCTTTGTAATAGGACAAAGAGAGTTATCGATGGACTTTCGGCATGCAACGTAGACAATGTAGGCTCAATACAATTAGTCTTTCAATTTATCATCAACCAAATGTATTTTAATATATTCTAACATGTATTTTTCCATCATTATTCTAGTTTTGTTGGTTCCTTGCACTCTCATTCTTTAGGACATCCATTGCATAACAATTAATTATCGTAGATGTGTAAAAAAATTCCGAGTTGTGGAACATTAGGTAACACGTAACGGCTGTCGATGAACAAATGTTTGTGTAATCAAATATTAAATGTTATAATATGGTATGAGAATCGATGTTTCCGAGACTAATTCGTGACGTTGCATAAACCGGTGAAGTGACCAAACCTTACCGACATCACATGAACCGATGGATTTTTTTGCAACGTCGCCCATACAAAACCACGTCATATTTAACATCCTTCCACATCAACACGCACATACAATGGTAACCTAGAGCATGCGATGTGGCAAACCATTATCATCGATGTCACTATCATTTCTCCGCGACGTCGGCATTCACAATATTGCAGCAATTGCAGTCCCCTCTGGCTCATATCTCTGATGCTGGATCCACATATGATAAAATGAAGCTGACTGATATCCATGTGAACTGTGCTCCCGAAATGGGCTAAACTGTGGGTGGTGCCAGGGATGAGCCTCGTGCTGGGAAGGAATGGAAATGCTATGGCAATAAGGCTCGGGAGCAGAAAGGGGCCCCACAACTGTTGTGCCTGCTTGACTCTGCAAAGTAGTCATTATGCGGGTAATTGCTGCGCCTGTAAGAATTATGCCCAGTGGACTAGTAGGGCTCATCCTAGATATGAATCAGTCCCTGATAGGGGGTGGTACTCCAAAAAGCTGATCAATTGGGGACTGAGGATTGTGGCACAAACTGAGACTCGGAAACTGGTGGTGGCACAAACTGAGGGAATACTGGTAGTGGCTGGAGAGGATGGTGGTTAGTGGGGAAGGCCTATTCAGACTGTTCAAAATCTGATCCTCATCTATCGGGGCCTACTCGTCATGCTCGCCATACTCCTCGTCATCACCCTATTGTTCCTCTTCCTCATAAGGGACTCCTAATACTACCCATGATCCCGCATCAGGCTTTATGATGATATTCTGCAACCAAAATGCCCTGGGCAGCTTGGTCTTCTCACTCAAGGGTAACCTCATGAAATTCTATCCCTTATATAGCTAGTAGACAGTCTCATTCTTGATACATATCAGCTTTGCCTCTGCCATAGCTAAAGGAGTGAGGATGTAAGGGGTGTTTGGGTTCTCCCGCATCTTATTTCTCACTGGAAGGCAAAAATGATCAACCAATAGTGATATAATACTCCTAATTTCTATCTTACATGCCAGCGCCTTGGAGAGGGCGATACACTAGCCAATGAAGTCATCTACCCAATCAGAGCAAGTTCGCCCAATGCAAATCGACCATAGGAATTTGCAGTCTCTCTTAGTAGCAATTGTGGCCTCCCAATGGTAACTAACCACTATGCTCAACAGTCTAGCCACATATCTCAATATTGGATGCACAATGTCACTATCCTTGCTCTCCTTCCTCCTCGGCCATAGGGTGATGAAGGGCCAGAAAGTATGCACATTAAAGCCCGTAGGATCCTCATTATAAGCAGTGACATCGGTGTAGTATTTCCATCCAAATGCTAGAGCCATCTCCACATGAGACATAGATCTAGCCACGTCCCCGGTGGAACTTCAATATCTTTCCCATGAACCTGTTGTGGTCTCACGTAACAGTCGTGAAAAACTCCAAAGTATATCTAGTGTAGATGGGGGTTGACATGGTCGTAAAATCCTTGAGCCCTATCCTCCTCAAGAGTATCCTGACCAGTTTGTAGAGTTTTAGGTCTTTGAGAGTCCTGTCGTCTACAAACTTAGTCTCTAAAATGGGGTGTCCAACAAGTTGGTCCCATCGTGCCTGATGCTCCGGGAGGAGTGTAGTCAACCCCATAAAAGGCACACTAGCCTCACCCATCTGTCTACATGGCATAGTGAACAACATAGCACAACAAAGGCACCAAAAACAATAATGTCCAAAAATTTACAACCAACTACCCCAAACTCACAAATTCTCCTACAAGATTTTAAAAATCACAACAAAGCCCCTACTTCCAAGAAGGTTTAAACATGCAGCTACCAAAAACTCCAAAAATTCAAAAAAACCATAAGTTCACCTAATGAAGAATAGGCCATGTACCTTGGGGTGAATATCTGAGCTGAAAATTTTCAAATTTGTGCTTGGGGAGAATCCGGGACTCCTCCTAGACCAAATTTCAGTAATCCTTAACACCCGAAATGAATCAAAATTCAAGTATTTGGGAGAAAACTTGAGTTTTGGCCAAACCAAAAATCTACAATTCTAGGTTGAATTCTAATGTTTTTGGAAGCAATAATTAATGGTTTTGTTAGGCTCAGAGAACAAATATTTTGAGACAAGTTTGAGGCAAATCAGACAAGAATTAAGGGAGTTATTGTCAAAATTTGGATTTAGGAAGAAGATGGAGTTTGGGTCGGGTTTGTGGATGAAGATGAGAGAGAATAAGGAGGTGACGAACAAACATGAGGCTTTATAGAAGGTTGGGGGGATTTAATTGGGTGGCTTGGGTTGGCTCGAGATTCCCGGGGTAGCCTCGTGTTGGCCAACCCTGTTCTTCTTCCAAAATTTGTCGAAAAAACTCATGCATCCAAAAACACGAAAACCAAGAGTAGCACTGTTCCAACCAAAATCTAATGACTAATAATCCCTAAAAATACCACAAAAAATCAAACACATTCCCAGAGATTCACAAGAAGTTTTCAAAAGCTACTAAAACAAATTTTTAAAAAAACACCATTTCCTTAGTGTCGTCCTCACGAATTATTATTTCATGCATTTTAGAAAACTAAGAAAAATTGGTTGATGAGTCACTGGAATCATTGTCCTTGACACTACCATTTACCACGTCTCTATGGACAAGTCTTCACATTACCTTCGGTTTGCCCTTCACCTTGGGAGAAACGTACCAAACAAATTCATCTTTCACAATTGTAGATACATTTTGGTTGGGTTTGGGAGTAGCAAGGGGCTTGGAAGTTGTTATTTCCTTAACCCGCTTCCTTCTCCGTTGCACGTTAGTGTTGGAAATCGAAAGTAAAGCATCTTTAATCACACTATAAGAAATGTGCTTATCAACAATTGCATCATAACCAGGTTCATTCAAGAAAGATAGAACATGTAAGGTCTCTTTATTGGGAAATATCTCATCATCATCGAAATCATATTTCTTAACCAATGTTAATTCCTTAGTTAGATCCTCGGGTTTAGGAGGTGGTCGAGGGGGTTTTACGTCCTCACCACTCTCCATTAACCGAAGTATGTTAGTTGTCAAAGAGAAAAATTCCACAATAGAAATGTCATCACTAACATCATGCATAACATAAGTTTCATCAACATGATCATAAATATTGAAGCTCAAAGTATGATTTCGCTCATCACTCTCATTATCATCAAGAATCTCACCTAGAAATATTTTTCATTATCATCAAGAATCTCATTTTAGCAATCATTCTCATTAATCGTGCAAGAGTTTTCACATTAAGCAAGCTCATCACATAAAGTTATGTCTTTGCACATAAGAGAGGGAATAGGTGAATCATGCTTAGACTTATATATTTTAAATCCCACCTTATTAATGTCATCCTCTAGGGTTAATTAGTGTCCCCAAATGAACATACATCTTATTCCTTGACGTTTTTGGAAAAGGCCTCCCCAATAAAATTAAGGGTGCACTATGATCGTGCGCTATATCAAGGACATAAAAGTCCGCCGGAAATACTAAATTGCATACTCTAACCATTACATCCTAAACTAAACCTCAAGGGCTAGCTTGGGAGTGATCAGCTGATTGGACAATTACCCTAGTTTCCTCAAGCTCACCCATGTCTAGGTTTTTATAAAGGCTAGAAGGGATCAGATTAATAGATGCTCCTTAAGTCGATCATAGCATTTTTCACCAAATTTTCACCTAAGGAGATAGGAATTGAAAACATCCTTGGGTTATCGCATTTCTTAGGAAAAATCCTATGATATAGAGTAGTCACTCCCCATAGTGGCATGAAACAATGTCATCTTCAGTAAACAGATTAAAAAAGAGAGGGGAGAGGATATCTTTATGCTTTATACCTCTTGTAGGTTGGAAAAAACCTGCAACCTTACTATTCATTAAGACGGAGAACCAAGAGGAAGAGATATTCGACATGATAATGTTAATGAATTCAGCATAGAATCCAAACTTAGATAAAACTGTGGCTAAGAAAGACCACCTAACCCTATCAAAAGCTTTGGCCAAAATCTAATTTTAAAATGCAGTTTGGTGACCCGCTTTTGTTATTTAGAAATCTGGTTAGCTCTTTTCTATGTATCACATTATCGACATTTTTTTCCTTTAATGAAAGCTGACTGTTGTTCAGAAATTACTTTAGGCATCAAATTATTTAATCTCTTAACTAGCAGCTTTGTGAAGATTTTATTAATGAAGTTAGAAAGATAAATTGACTTGTAATATGAGAAGGTTACATGTATTTCATTTTTGGAATTAAGCATATCCATGAACTAGCTATTCCAGGAGGGATTTAACCCCTTTCATGAATGCTTTTGTTGCTTCTAGAACATCTTGGTTTATAGTCTCCTAGAAATGTTCAAAGAAAGTGGTTGGGTTGCCATTAGCACCAAGTGTTTCGTTTTGATTTACAGAGTTAACTATTTCCCTAATTTTCTGAGTGGTGGGTTTGTTCATTAAGGCCACGTTATCCTCAGGTGTAATTATCCCAGGGATTTGGCTCGTGAAATGTGTGAGAAACATGTTTGAGTCATCTACATTTTATTCATATATGTAGTATGTTTTTATAAAACTAGATGGCTTCCTCCTCTATTTCTAAAGGGTTATCAGTCCATTGGCCTCGTTTGTTTTTTATTTTAGAAATTTTGTCTCAGCTTTCTTTGGCTTACAATGGCATGAAAATACTTTGTGTTTTCGTCCCCATCTGTTAACCATTTGAGCTTTGTTTTTTATTTCCAAAAAAGTGTTTCCTCACTTAGGGTTTTCAAAGCACTATTTTTTTTTATGTTTCAGCTGTATCAAGTAATGTGTACTTTGGCTAGTTTCATAGGTTATTTCTTATAGTCTCAGTGCTTCCTCAGCAGCCATAATATTTCCATTAATGTCACTAAAGATGTCTTTTTTCCATATTTTAAATTAAATTTTAAGCCTTTTTATTTTTTAGAAAAGTCTAACCATTCCAATTTCTGGGATTTGTTGTGTCCAATTGGTTTGGATTACTTGTGTGAGATCTATCTTGGTTGTCTAGACATCTAGGAATCTGAAAGGCTTGGGGTGAGAGGGTAGGTTACTGCATATTGTAAGGAGTAAGGGACTATGGTCTGATGTAAGGCTATTTAGGGTGTGGATTGAGCTATTGGGAAGTTAATTAGCCAACCAATGTCCACTAGACCTGTATTCAGTCTTTCAATTGTAGGTGGTGATCACCATTGGAACAGGTATATGTGTTTTCTACAGTGAAAATATGTGCTAACTGATTCTGATTGATAAAGTTAGAAAAATATCTAATGCTCTTAACATTGGGTCTACTTGGGCCTTTATGCTTTTGAATGGATGTGAGTGCACTGAAATATCCTATAAATAGCTTGTTAAGGAACGTTATTTGTTGGAGAACTGACAAAGGTTTTTTGCATCCTTCCTGTATGTTGCAGAATGAATAGAACAATATTCCTGTTCCAATTCAGGGTATGGTGGCTAATGCTTGTTCAGTCAGCTAATTAGGTTGTTTTCATACTGTTATCTAAAAACAATCATTCCAGAATATCCAAGTGTTATTAATTTGGGAGCCATGTGCTTTATCAAAGTGAAGCTTCCTTCTATATGAGTCAATGATATCCTGTTTTGATATCATTGACTGATTAAAGATCAATTTTGATAAAATTTCCAACCTGGTTTCCAATAGCTTGGATTGCCTCTATATAGTAGTGGTACAGTGGCACGTTTTGAATTGTAATCCACTCATGGATGATTGAAGACTTTGTGTTCACTTAAAATCCAAAGTTCATCTCAATACCACCCCTAGCTTAATTCCGTTGAAAGACCATATCGCCTTCATCCAACAGTGTTGAAAATCCTTTTTTGATTGGAAACGAATTAGAGTATTCTTGAAATCGATTACCCCCAATTGTTAGCTTTCAATAAACCCTATGGTTTTGAAATCTTGTTCGATTCGATCCATGGATAGTCTGCCATTTGGGAAGTTTCCAAACTAAGTATTCTTGTAGTGAGATGATAGCTTGGTTATCTGCTCCGCCGTAAATGAAACCGACGGCTCTCCTTTGAAGTTTTTGGTTGGACTTATTTGGGTGGTTGGAAGGGTAGTTGATATTGGTGAGTTTCTCCATTGGAGTGCCTATACAAAAAAATTTCTTAGCTGAGCCGTCATGGCGGTGCTTCATCAGCCGCTGATAATGTGCGGTGGTGATTTATAGAGTATCACCGGAGAAGATGCGAAAGAAGTGTAAACTAGCCGCTCCAGGTAGTTTCTTATAGATAAGTGGGCGAAAAGCGTGGTTAGAGAGAGATAATGATAATAACAATTATCTATTAATTAATTGAAAATTATAATTGCTTGAATCCATTTTCAACATTTCAAAAAAAAATGGACTACTCTCTTTGTCCCAACCCTTTATGCAGAGAGAGAAAGGGCTAGTTTTTTTATTGTGCAAAAAGTCAAAAGCACCATTCACCTCTGCCAATGTTGCCTCTTTTACCACCAATCTCCACCACCGCATCTTCAAACCAGTTCACACCACCTGCGCCACCACTAGCACCACTAATATCGAGCCACAACACCTCAGACCACCATTCCGCCACCCTTCTTTAACCCCTTTCTTCAACTCCTTCTTCCGCCTATCCCCCTGAACTCCCACCACCCTTTCTTCAACCCAATTCCACAACTTTTTCTTCAATCAACGGGAAAATCATGAATTTCAATCTCAATATCTCTCCCCAAATTGCCAAATGAAATTTTCTCCCTCCAGCAAATTAGAGAAAGAATAAAGTATGATTTCATTTAAGAAGATCTGAGTAGGTGGTTTATGATTTTTTGTTGGAAACGAAGCAGATAAGTTTGAGAGTAGGGGAGTTTGAAAGTTTTTGGATTACGAGTTAGAGTATACTATTCAAGGATTCTTGGAATATAACAATTTCCAAGGTTTGGGTTCAAGATCAGGGTTCTTGAATGAGCAGAGGAGTATGTGGGTCAAATTATCTGGGTTGGTTTATTTTAGCAGAGGAGGTGCTCCTGTTGTTCTTGGAAAAAGAGCAAAAGGAGAGTAATTATTCGTTGCTGAATTGTTTTTAGAGGGTGGTTAAATTGGATTTTTGTGAGAAATAGTGATATAAATATTAATGGAAAGTGTACAGATATGATTTTTGATAAGTTTTTTTTTCTTAAAATGGAAAGTGTACAGATTTTCATGGGACAGACTAAAATAGAAAGTGTGCGGATTCGGCTGTGATGAAGGGAGTACAATTTTTGGTCGGCCGTGAAGAAACGAGAAAAAAGAAGTATCAAAGATGGAGCGAAGTGCATATATAACCATACCTAATTCACAAAAGTGCACATATAATCCTGTGATAATTGAAAGTGCAAATATAACACTAGATAGTTAGTTTACGTGCAAATATAACCTTTTTCGGAAGTTTGAGGATGAATTATGATGAAAAGACCAATTTAACCCTGACAAAAAATAAATAGATAACGGAAATAAGATTTTCAACCATACTTTTAATTTATTCCATATATAATATATTCAAATATTTCTTCTTCTTCCAGGTCTTGTCTCTTTCGCCGTCGGACGCCACAGCAACGTCGCCGCAGAAACGCTGCTAGAGTAAGGCCGCCATGGGAAACTCGCTTCTCGTAGAGATTTTCTATCCTTGAACACCTCATCTTTCAGATCCAGGTGAAGATTGGCGACATGCTTGGGTAAGGTCGCCGACTGGAGATTAGGGACGAGATCATGTAAGGTCATCGGGTGGAGATTGGCTACGAGCTCGGGTGGTGGTGTTTGTGGGTGGCTGGAGATTAGCGACCGACTCAGCGGGTAGTGGAGATTGGCGTCCGCCTGCCTTGGAGGTCATCGATGGGCTTTGGGGGTGGTGGGGATTGGCGACGGGTGATGGATATTTGTGACGGGCTCGGCGGGTGGTGAAGATTGGCATCGAGTGGTGGAGATTGGCGTTCGCCAGAGCTAGAGATTGACGACAGGCTCGATGCTGTAGATTTCCAGGGCAGTGGCGGAGAAGCATTGTTGGAAATGGCATCAACCAATGTTTCTTCACTGTGTGAGCCTACCGAGGAAGAAGCGTTTTTGGCGGCGAAAGATTCAAGAAAGGCTATCGACGAAAGAGTTAAGGGAAGATGGAGATGGTGAAGGTGGAGGGTTAGCTTGGCAGTGGTGGCGGGATGGATGATTGTGGCTCCTCGTGGTGGTGGTGGGGGTGGAAGGGGGTGGAGGGGCGGGGCTGACTGGGTGGTGGTGGTCGTAGTGGGGCGGCGGCAAACTAGTGGTGGAGGAGGTGGCATCAGAGGTGGTGAAGGTATAGGGTATTTTTATCTTTTAAATTTCAGTATTAGGCTGAAAGGGGTTTTTGGTCACTCCCCGTCGTTCAATGGTCGGAAATGGTCTGTCAATGCCGGAATATAGTTTTTAGGGTTATATTTGCACTTATGAAAGTAGTTAAGGTTGTTTTGCATTAAAAATTATCTCAGAGTCATATCTGCACTTTCTCAAGTATATAAGATTATATTTGTATATTTTCCATCAAAGATGTGTGAGAACTTATTCAATATTAGGCGCTATTTATAGACAATTTATTTTAAAATATTGATGAATTTTTTAAAAATAAAAAATACATCATTATTTTGCCAGTTTAAATTCTTCCCGTTTTCTTTCTGTTATTTGTCAATTGATTGCAAGATTTTTGTACCATAAGTCATGTGTCATTAATTGATTGGATCTTTCAAAAATAAAAAAAGAAAGGAAAACATAAGGACCCCCACATGGTTGCACCTCTTGTTCTCTCCCCACTATCCACAAAATTCATCACATCATTGTAAGAGCATCTCGAGTCATTCATCCCCAAATTTCATCTCATCCCACATTTTTCAATATTTAATTAATATATTCCTTTTCTCACCTTAAATCAATCCCACATTTCATTTCTACTCCACAACCATAAAATTCAACTCATCCCACTACTTCACTTTATTGTGGCCAAGTATCATTAGATTAGTGGGTCTTTAAAACAAAGAAAAATAAAAATCCCACTACCTCACTTGTCCCACATGTTGGTGGACGAGTATGGGATGAATTCACTAAGAGCAAGTCCAACAGTTTCCTTATAATATGGATTTTCATTGATTACATGAATTTTACTTGGCTTTTAAGCTCCAACAGTTTCCCTATCTCATTCCCTAAAATATGGATTTTGATGAGAGAGGACATTTATTTCCCTATATTTGTAGAAAGAGAAAAATATTATAGGGAATTTAATGCAATATTCAACAATTTTTTTTAGAGAAAACTGGTACAATTTTGAGCTCGGATGGGATGCTTCTTTATATGTTTTTTTAAGGGTTTTGTCAATAATGATTTGATGTCAATAATGATTTGTTTAGAATGTTGGAATTATTTTCTTTGCTTTATAGTTTATAGTTTTTGAAGTTTTTAGATATCATTATTCTAATTAAATTCTTCCTTTTAGTTTTAAATTTGTTATATTGATTTTTTTAAAAACTAATTGTTAAATTTTATAATATAAACATGACCCACACTATCACACCATTGATACCGTAATCGATCAAAATGAGTCATCATTACAAAAAGTAGGCTAGGCATAAATATTTGTTTTTTAAAATTTATTTTCACTCCTTTGGATGAAAAAATGACAATTTGGATGTTGAATGTAATTTCTTTTACCAGGTTTAGTTGATGGTGAATAGATTGAGTGTAAATTTTATATAAGTTATATATGAGTATGATAAAAATATGGCAAACTTGTTGAATTTTTTGAATGTTATTCATCTTTTATTTCAAATTGGGTGAAAATAAGAAAAGAAAAAAAGAAAATTAGTTTCTAATTAATATCTAACTTATAGTTTTCAATTTGTTATATTGTTTTTTTAAAAAAAACTGACTAGTATTAATTTTTTAAAAATATTTTGGAGTGATTAAAAGTCAACTCTTAGCTTTAAATTAAAAGAAAACTATAGTGTATTAAATGTCAGATAATGCAAAACAGGTAAGCTGTTGGAGTTGAGTCAAAAAATATAGGGAATATTGATTTTCATTCTCTATTCTAGATGAAATTTTAGGGAAACTGTTAGAATTGCTCTAATCTCCCATTGCCAAATAACTTTCTTTCTCTCCTCCCAACCCCAAAATCCATCCCTATTGTAGAAACTCATCAAACATTTCCCAAATTTATCTCACAAAATCCATCCCAATTGTAGATGCTTTAAGAGCATCATATCCTTCATTTTCAAAATTCACCCCTAAAAATACATTCTTATTGTTGATGCTATAAGGTTGCCCTCCTCCATTGGATTTTTAAGTGGATTGCTATATCACACCCTGTATTTTACTTAGTTACGCCCTGTATTTTTTACTAAATAAATACCTTAAGTATTATGAATATTTTAAAATCAATATTAAAATTGAATAGTAATTAATTATTAATTGTATTTAATGTTAACCAATCACAATTAAAAATGATGTTTAATTTTTCTCAAAAAATGATGTTTAATGATAAAGTTTAAGAATGTGGTGGCGGAAGTTTGCTGGAAAATCTGGAAGGCGACCGAAAAATTGTGGGCTGCAAATTTTGTGCGATGGCCAGAAAATTTTTGCCGGAAAATATGGGAGGTGGCCAAAACATTTTCACCGGAAAAATTGGGCGGTGGCCGGAATAATTAGGCTGGAAAATTTGGGCGGCAGCCGGCGCCCTCCCGGTCCGGTTCCTTCTCCTCCTTCCCGGTCCGGTTCCTTCTCTTTCCCACCGGTCCGGTTCATTCTTCTCCCCCGGTCCGATTCCCTCTCCTTCCCCGGTCCGGTTCCCTCTCCTCCATATAGGTCTGGTTTCCTCTCCTTCCCATGTTCCGTTTCGCTCTCCTTCCCATGTTCCGGTTCCTTCTCCTTCCCACGTTCCGGTTCCCTATCCTTCCCACGTTCCGGTTCCATATCTTTCCCACGTTCCGGTTTCATCTCCTTCCCACGTTCTGGTTCCTTCTCCTTCCCATGTTCTGGTTCCTTCTCCTTCCCAGGTTCCTGTTCCTTCTCATTCCCGTGTTCCAGTTCCTTCTCCTTCCCATCTTCCGGTTCCTTCTCCTTCCCATCTTCCGGTTCCTTCTCCTTCCCATCTTCCAGTTCCTTCTCCTTCCCATCTTCCGGTTCCTTCCTGCACCCATTTTTTCTTCTCATCCTACATTTCTCCTTTCTCCTTATGTGAAGCCTTCCCATTCATTCTCTTTCTCCTCCATCGTTCTTTCTCTTTTCGAAATTCCAATGGTCTTTTGGGTTCTCTTTCCCCAACTCCCATCTCCCTACGTTTAATCTCATTCATTAGTAGAACTCAAAAATTGTCCCCAAATTGTCTATAAATCATGGGGTAAATTTTCATAATGTGAAAGTTTATTGTTCCACTTTTATCTCTACCCTTGGGTCTTCAAATGTCATTGTCTCATAAGGTATTTTTTATTTTAATTGTTATTGTTAAGACTTATTAAATGTGTAAATTGAAGCTTTTATTTTATATTTCATATTTTATAGTTGTGACATGTTATTAAAAATTGAAATGGCCTTAGGCGTTTAGAATTCGAAAACTATGGAAAATTGGAAAAATATGCAAAATACGAATATTATGTAAAATTTGGAAATAATGGAATTAGGTGTTTAAATTATGTAAAATAATGGAAAATTAAAAAATTATGTAAAAATAAAAAATTATGGCTTTAGGTGTTTAAAATTTGAAAATAATGGGAATAAATTATTGCATGAGTATTAATATTACAAGATATAACATTAACATATATTACAAGAATTCATGTTTGTATACAGTGACGCAAATTATTCATGTTTGGGCTCTTATTCTTTTCGGGTTTAAGAATATATTTATCCATAACTCAATGCAACCAATATTTTAGATAAAATATTATATCTCTTTTTAAAAAATAAAAAAATAAATCTTGTAATTACTTGCGCAATAGTTCAATACATGTAAACTATCAACTGTTAAAATTTAAAAATACTTCAATACATGTTATTGTAATTACACGTGCAAAATTTTGTATAAATGGACAAGGTTTAATGTAATTTAAAATGTGAGCCATTAATAATTTAAGTTAATTTATATGCGTCCAAGGTTGTGAGCATTTATTTTAATTTAAGAAGTAGTTAACGTGTAATGGTGTATGTATGGCTCCACATGTTGAAATTAATATTGTTCTCAATTTAATAATTAAGAGTTGATAATATGTTACTTTTGCGTAGTTTCATTAGATTATATATCCTAATTTGTGTAGGCGTTTGTTGTCATTTTTAAGAACCCGCGCACATGAATTTCATTGGCTATTGGATGTCATGTAGTATTGAAGGAAAGTAAGGTTTATTTGTGCTTGTTTGTTATAATGAAGCATGATAAAATTAATTTTTTCATGATAATATTGTTAAGCACGAAAATAATGAGTTTGGATGTAATGTTATTTTAGGATGGCGAGTACTCAGCTGGAGCGGTTCCCGGTGAGAATGGTTACTCAACATTTGCGACAACAGATATGTTTCCCAGTCAAATCTACGCTTATTTATACCTCCAACAGACAGCCCTCCGTGTTGGATTTGAGCTTGTGATGTTGTCCTACAAAAGAAATAGTAATGGGCCCTTAAGAATATATTGTATCTGCAACCGGGGGCGGACTGATAAGGCCATCGATGTAAGCTCTTAGGATGTTGTCCGAAGAAGTAGCACGTCAACCAGAGGTTGTTCTTGCCCTTTCACGATTGTTATGTGAGAGAGTAAATCAGGGGAGGGTTGGTACATTCAACACTGCAAGGATCCTCGGAGAGGGACACACAACTACCAGTTCTCTGTATACCCTGAGGGGAATAGACAGAGCAGCATGCTCCATGGGGAAATGAAAGAAATGATTAGAGAATTGACGGATGCCGAGACAACTTCTAGGCATATCAATGTGAGTCTCAGTCGTGAATTTTTGAGCCTGAATCATACAATCAGGCAAATATATAATGAGCTTTTAGCTTACGGAAGGGAAAGGCGAAGCGGGCGCAACACAACGGAGAATTGTTTGCACCAGGACACCTCCAACAGATACGTTACTAGCCATTGTGCAGCTACTGATGGTACCTTGACCCATTTATTCTTGGCTCATCTTGAAGCCATTGTGGCATTCCGGACTTACCCATGTGTCATGGCCACCGATTCAACGTACAAGACAAATCAATACGGCATGCCCTTGATTGAGATGGTTGGCATGTCTCCGTGTAACCTGAATTTCCTGATCGCATATGCCATTGTCGTAGAAGAAATGACATATACTTATGAGTGAATTCTATGGGAACTGAGAGGATTGCTTGTTGAAGGACTGGTCCCTGAGGTTGTAGTCACGGATTGTGAGTTAGGACTGATTAGGCCGATTCTGGTTGTGTTTCCAGACTCAAAGCATTTACTTTGTACGTGGCATATTAACAAGGATGTGGAGGCACGTGTTACTGTGTTAACCGGGAGTAATAGGAATGGGGCATCCTTCAAAAATGGTAATTGGTCCTATGTTTGCAATGCCACATCCGTTGTTGAATACGAAGCTGCATTGAGAGATTTGAGGGCCGCTTGGTCTTCGAGCGAAGAAGTTATTCATTATGTGGAGACTACGTGGCTCCACCCCCATAATGAGAAATTCGTTTGAGCGTGGACAAATGGATATCTCCATTTTGGAAACACAACTACATGCCGTGTCGAAAGCGTTCACTAGACATTGAAAGAGTGGTTGCAAACATCTACTGGTTTCCTCGATACGGTATGGAGACGTGTGAACCTGATGATAGCCAACCAAATTACGAAGATTAAGAACTGCCTTGAAAGATCAAGAATGCGCACCAGCAGATTGCACTGCGCAATCATTTTCCACAATTTGTTTAACAGTGTGTCTACATATTTCCTGGACAAGTTGAAGGACGAGCGGAGAAGGGTGGCAACACTTGGACCACAAGTTTATGCATATTGCGGTTGTGTACTGCGTTCAACGCATAGAATTTCATGTGCTTATGTCATGCATGCGTCAACTGAACAAGGAACCCCTATATGCCTGGACGACATTCATCCACTATTTAAGACACTCATTTTTGGTGTCAATTTTCAATCCTCGGGAAATATTTCTAGGGGTGAACAGGATCAATCATTATTCAACAGTCAGTTGGAGGAGCTGGCAAGTAGTGACCCATCTGTTCGGCGTCGGGTCTCTAGCTGCATAGAGGAGCAGTTGCATCTGGAGAACAGCGGAATAGAAGAACCTGATAATGTTACGAGGACACGTGGCAGACCAAGTGAGTTGGTCCCCAGATCAGGGTCTACGAGGCGGTTACTGAGCTACCACGAGCATGTGAACAACCGTTATAGCTTATCCCCGAGCCGGCAGAGTTCGAGGTCACCGGGTCGGGGTAGATCAAGACGAGGAAGTCGACACGGTATGTCCTCTCACATTGTGAGTTCCTTCCATTCTAATGTCATAGTTAAAAAATCCTGACAGTGTAATGTTCCTGCAACATCAATGTTCCCCTATCTTGAATGTGTTCCTCACATTATCAGGCGTGACATCGAGGGGTGGAACGATGTCATTAGTGATGGAAATTGTGGGTTCCGATGAGTCGCTGATGCCTTCCACGTGAACGGTGAGGGTGACTGGTCTGGAGCTTTCAGGGCAATTTATAACGAGATATCGACTCATTGGCCAGATTATGTTCCTATATACAGTTCGAATGACGAGGTTGACTTAGCCAGGACCCGTGTCAGACACTCCAGAGGTCAATGTGGTCGTGAACATTGGTTCATCGCAATCAGGGATATGTTTCCTGTGGCCACCTACTACAACACGATTGTCATTTTATACTACATTACCGGTACTGGGTATGCAAACTTTTGTTGTACAGTTGTCCCATTAAGAGCGGGCGGTGGCGAGGAAGGAATGTCGAGGGAGCTACACATCGTATACATTGCCATTTCAGAGCATTTCGTAATGATACTAGTCAAGGGAAACTGCCCCATGCTCCCGGTGGCCCACCAGTGGCTGGTTTGCAGAAGATTGGATGTTGTCGACTGGGAATTACCCTTCCATAGGAGCATATCAGCATGAAACAAAGCATACCATGTACCGTAAATAATCGAATGTTAGAAAATTTTAAATCATTGAACAAATTTATTACGTTGAACTGCTTCTCTCACAATATGTTTGTGATGCAAGTGTTTCTCGAATAATATATTAAAATGTTTCGAACAGTACGTGGTACATAAATGGAAGAGTACGTGGTACATAAATGAATTAGAATAGGCAAACAGTCCATACAACATCAGTTACATCAAATCAAGTAAACATTAAAAAGAACAATGTAATCGGTTAACGATGAACAAATCCATTCAAGTACATAAAGGAGACACTCTCCTAGGGAATGCGTTCACCTCTGTGGCTTCTACGGTACTCAGCGTGACGAGGTATAATAATGGTAGCCACCAACTCCTGCATCCGAACCACAGATATTCCACGATCGTCTTTAAGTTCAAACGCATCAAAGTCGCTCAACATATCGTCCAATAACTGCTCAGAAGGAAACATTTATTTTCCTGTACTGAGAAGTTACATTTGAAAGTTCGAAAGCAATCAGTTATAGAAAAAACATACCAGTAAATTGAGATCTCTCGAGGCAGATCCACTTCTTCTACCTTCACGTTCTTGATTTTATACCAGGGGGTGAGAATGAGTCGTAAAATAGTCCTCATAGTCTATAGTGTATTCAGATGGACTGGTGGGAGTATGAAACTCGCCTAGATGACCGCGGTGCCATGTCACCCGGCAGTCCCATAAAGACAACTGCATCCTCCTTGAGTAGGTCATTGAATAGCCGATAGGTTTAGCCGGGCGGAATTCCCTACAAAAATTCCAGCTGTCGCACCATCCGATCAGGCATATACACCTCCATGACATCGAGGTAACGAATCACGCCGCGGTAATAAGTCACCCCCTTACCGTCCCCGACAACGTCATTTCCATACGGCATCCAATCCACCTATACTTGTTAATGACAATTATAAAAGTCATATGTAACCCAAACTAACCGCAATTCTCACAATTAATGTAACACATTACCAGTCATACCTGATCAGCCTGCAAAGCATCGAATTGACGCCTGATTGTGATAAGACGTTGAGTATCCTTCTCCAATCTCTCTCCAGAATGCCAACGATTGGCTCGCCCAGGTAGAGGTGGCAATGCACTGCGTCTCGGACGGAACATAGGGAAGTACTCATATATCCACGCTTGTAGTAGGGTGCAACATCCACACAGCCCGCGAGCCTTGGATCAGGAGGTAATTTCTAACTGTAAATAAGAGTAGGCTAAGGCGGCCGAACCCCAGGACAGTTAAGACTCAGCTAGCGGGAGCAGGTTGGCTCTAACTTTGGTCTTGTCAACGATGATAGTGGATGAAAAAGTTCAGCATGTAGCACATGAATTGGTAGTTATCGCTCTATCCCAAAGCTACACACCTGTCCATCAATGCTTGCCCATCAATATTACCCCCGTTCCAGTCTACGCGCAAAAAAAAGACTTCACATCTTTCCCAAACAGCTCCGCACTCCCCTCCTGAATGGTCTCCACCGACATTGTACTTGCAACACAGCCGCCCTCAGTAGGTATTCCAAGAATCATCTCAACATCGTGCAACAAGATGGTCATCTCCCCAAAAGGCATATGGAATGAGTTCGTATCAGGCTGCCACCTCTCCACGAAAGCATAAATCAATGCCATGTCCAGGTACTTGAACATAATTGCAGGGAGATGAGAAAGACTACTCGCACGTATCCTTGCCTGAACTATATCACTACAATCCGGGAAGGTAGTTAGCAGCTGCTTGCAAAGACTAGCACACATGTGGCATTTCAACAAATCCCGCTCTACCCCGTTCCAAACATCGACTGCGACATGGCTTCCGAAATTGGGTAAAACAAGGTCATCCTCCGGCCCACCAGCCATTGGACCTTGTACAATCTAAGAATCATCTACAACAAGCTTCCTCTTGCATCGAACACCCCCTATCAGTCACAGTCTCACGAACATTGCACGATCCACCAGAAGACTGGGCAAATCGACCTGCTTTGTTCCTATCCGTATATCTACCTCCTTCACGACCAGCTGATGGAATGTTCAGCCTCACCTGTATAGCTGTCTTAGGAGGGCCACATGGAGAACATTGGATGTACAATGTTGCCCCTCTAAAAGGGGACGAGGATATGCACCACAACCATCATGCGGGCTACGTGCAGGTAATTCATCCCCTGGCTGGAACAATGACTGCCAGTTACCTTCCTCCTGGAATGAATACATTTCATCATCATTGACAATGTTCAGATCCGGACCATCCCAGGTTCCCATCGGCTCAAAAGTACCACTGACTCTTGGAAAAGCTAGTTCCACATGTACCTCGTTATCTTGTACAAAATCGGACAACTGTTCCTGCAATGACGCATTCCGTTTCGCCGCCCTGGCGGACGCACTAATCCCCCTCTCACGTATACTACGACCTTCATCGGCGGGTCTGCCAGCAGCTTTCATCTGTAATACATGAAAAAAATTATTACCCTCAACATTAGTTAAATACGAGAGGAACAAATAACACATATACAAATAAAATGTAAAATGTGGAATATAGTAAATTACCTACTCAGTTACGTATAATGAAATTTTATAACATGTCTAACAAATTCTTAACAAAACATTCCATTACATACGAACAATTCATTATTTCTAATAGTCACAAAATAATAAATAATTATATGACACTACCATCAAATTATTCATTCGTAATTTTCAGCGTATTTTATTAAAATGTAACTACATTATTATATTATTATGTTTTCACAAAGCTTATCAGAATATTTTATAGTACACCATCATATTTATTTTCCAATATATTCCACACAAATTTTATTTTCCTCAATTGACTCAAAAATTATATTTCAATAAATTACAAATTCTATTTTGCATATCCAAAGGGTAAAATGTAAGGAACAAATGTCTACCAAATCTATTTCGTTTCGATTACTTACCTAAACAAATACTAATTAGAGGGAACATGTTACTTTCAAATTTCATATTCTAGGCAAAATTTGTTACCCACATAATAATTTTATATCTGAAATTTATTTTCACAATATTATGTTTGCTCATTTTACCGTAATTCCATTACAGCACATACTAAGTACATATTAGGATTCTTCATTAATTCCAACATTACAATTTCATTTCATTTCAAAATGCAAAAGGTCTTCCCCTAAACAATTTTATTTATTTTTCATTGGAAACCCTAATATC
Organism: Rubia tinctorum; assembly: GCA_032355605.1. Taxonomy (NCBI): domain Eukaryota; kingdom Viridiplantae; phylum Streptophyta; class Magnoliopsida; order Gentianales; family Rubiaceae; genus Rubia; species Rubia tinctorum. The sequence continues at coordinate 14,814,109 of JAULKM010000009.1, forward strand.
TACAAACCCTAAAATTACCTTTAATTAGAATACTAATTGTGAGGCCCTAAACATAACTTTAATTTTAATCATACTTATAATTATAACCTAACTTCTCTACTAATACTATTTTAAAATAAAAACAATTTCTAAAACACTACAGCACGGCATGCCGCCCTCACCAACGGGCCGCCGCCCTCACCAACGGGCCGCCGCCCTCACCAACGGGCCGCCGCCCTCAGCACCGGGCCGCCGCCCTCACTACCTGCCCCAGCCATCAACCAACCACCCCCTGCCCAAATCCCGATCACTCATCGCATAGAGATCCTCCCGCCGGATCTACCCCGCCCCTCGCCGGTCACCGGTATCCTCCCTCCGCACTACCGAGCACACCTCCCAAGCCCACCGTGCCCTCAGCCCCAAAAAACAAAACGGCAATTATGGTGATTTCGGCCCGGATGAACACTAAATTTCCGCACCAAAAAATTATGGAAATGGGTAGTCCGGCGACCTCGAGTTCAGCAAGGGGTGAGGAAAAGAAATCTCACTTTTTCTGTCGTACAGGTGGCCAGCGGTGGTGCCCGGCGAGTGGTGGACGGAGGAGGCGGCCGCCGGTCAGGGGCGGTGGGATAATCTCAGTCGACGGTGAAGTGAGAGGGAGGTGAAGAAGAGAACAAATGGATTGGTTCAGGGGGAAATGAATTTTACAACCAAACAACATTAATTTACCAACACAAAATTCCAACCTCAAACAAAAATAAATATTTAATACAAGTATTCATACGTATTAGGGCATAACTAGTAAAATACAGGGCGTGATATGGCAACACTAGTTTATTAAAATAAAGCTGCCGACCCACTCTCTTTTCTGCTACACTATCTAGCATCTACCTACACCATTCTCTCTCTTTTAATTCTACACCGTTGGATCCCGCCCTTGATTTATCTACAACTACAATCAGCACAATATGATTTTGATGGAACAACACTTTTACACGATCTCAGCATAATATGATATTGATGGAACAACACTTTTACTCCATCCCTCCGGTCTTTTTATGTCGGATTTTTTTAAGATGACATTTTTATATTAACACATTATTCTTATGATAAATTTTAGATTATTTTAATCTATTTATTTTACATTTCATTATTCTAATTCAACCTCCACCGCTCATTTTGCTTTTAAAAATTTTTGTGTCATTTAAAATAAAGACAATATTAGAAGATAGGAGGAAGTATGATATCGATGGAACAACAATTTTGGTTCCAAAAACAGGCCCATTCCCTAATTTCTACTTAAAAGAATGTATAATGGGGGCACACATCGGGATCAATTTAAAGTTGAGCCCGAACCGAGCTCAAAAATTCTCACAATGGGGGCCTCAGAGTCCGCAAGTCCGGCTGGGAGGACTGAGCCCACGCCCAGCGATTCTCCCCAAGCATCCCATGTGCGTGACCCGACAAAGACCTGCGCTGCATTTGTTTTTTTGCCCAGGGTGTCAAGTGACACCCTATGATTGGGCCACGTGGCACCGATGTCCCTCCTTTTTATTTTAAAAAAATCTAATTGGGACACGTGACCCGATCAGGTGGTGCCACGTGCACCAATCAATTTTTTTAAATGCAGTTTTAATTTCTAAATATATTTTGTGCTATTTAAAAATTCAAAAATGGGAAAATTACAAAAAACATTTTTTTTTTCAAAATCTAAATTAAATTTCAGTGATTTTTAAAAATTAAAATTACATTCTTTAAAAAATATATATTTATTAAAATTATGGTTCATAAAATAAATTTCAAAAATGGAAATTATTTTCAAAATTATTATTTTTTAAATGAAATTAAATTCAAAAATTGCAAATGTATTATTAAATTTCATAATTTAATTTATTTTGTTAGGTAAATTTAATTAAATAAAATATTAAAAGTAAAATTAATGAGTAAAATAGAAAAAATCAATTGGGGTCCATGAAATAGTTTCAAAGTGGGCTCAACCACTGGGGGGAGGGAATAAAGTGATTTAATTGCGGGCTCAATTACTGAGATGGGAGAGAGACTGATTATTTAATGAATTGAAACCGCAAAAACGGGATCGAAGCGGTCTTACCATTGTACATTATACGTGGTCTAAAACCCCATTGAATGTGAAGAGGAAGATAAATTTGAAGATTAACTTTTGAAATTATTTGTTTGTATTCATACATTTGAAAATTAAAAACGTTAAATTTAACTTGTATCTCTGTGTGATTTTTGAAGATTCATTACTCCATCCCTTTCATTTGAATATGCATATTTTTCTTTTTTTTGTGTTTGTTTTAAATAAATTTGCACATTTTTTGGAAGGAGTCATGGATGTACTTAATTTACGCAGCCCTTCATTTGTGAGGATTGATCTTCTCCAAACGGTATTAACTAAGGATTTAATTCTAGGTGACCACTCTTCTCTTCCATTTTCTTCTTAGGTTTGTGTATTATTTCTTTGATAATAGTGATTTAGTGCATGGAGGACATTGATGAACCTCCTGCCAGATGATTAACTTAGACTTCTTAAGTGCAATGCAAAAAGACCAGCAAGTAATTTTTAAGTTGAAAGATGAAATTTGTGGCAGCTCTTTGATGACTTTTCTCAGAGTTATGTCTGAGTTCATCTCTCACGTTCTGCTTAATCAGTTTGTGGATGTTGAAGGAAGATTTTTAAAAAATGTTAATTATAGGTTGTATTAGTGGCGAGTCCTTTATTTTTGGGGGGTGTTTTGCCCCCCAAATGGATGCTGAATGGGGTGAAAATGGGGGACGGATGCA
>JAULKM010000009.1:14862508-14877685 GCA_032355605.1 Rubia tinctorum
TCAGCGTTGCGATATATGGAGTTGGTCATTTGTCGGGTTTGAAAAACCTGACGTGCTTTTGGGCGGAAGTTTGGTTTGCCCTCGTTTAGGGGAAGGATTTTCCGTATGGGTATGTATATATGTCAACTCATATAAGTTTATATACCAACTCATATGGGTAAATATGTGAGTTTCAACACATATGGGTAAACCCGCGATCAATCACGAACCCAACCCGTCCGACCCATTTTTTCCAATTACCCATTTAACACATTACCCATTTTACCCATACACATCCGGGTTTAAAAATAGATAACCCGCGGGTTACGGGTCTATTTTGCCACCCCTACAAAAAATCGCGCCAGGTAGGGGTCGAACCTACGACTTTCTGCTTAGGAAACAGACGCTCTATCCACTGAGCTACAGGCGCTGTTTTGATTTATGGTTTGGATAAAAAATATATTTTTAATAGCATCAATATTTTAAGTTGTCTTTCATAAATGCATATCAATGACTCAATAAATTCTACGTAGTTATCAGAATACCGATCTGAATGTTGGTATTGTACTATTTTACAAACCAAATTATTAAAACAATTCAATTATGATGTTCGTCTGAAAAACACATGTTTTCAAATCCAAATTAGACCAACACCGGTAGTTTGCTAGTGCTAAGATTAGATCTTACGTTACCCGATCCAAATCGTCATTTCTTATGATGTAGTACGCACATCCTTTTCATTATATCATTCAACTGAATGCTAATGCATTCAAAGCATACATATGTAACATAAATCACTGCACCAAAATCCAACACGTATTTTTCTACCTACGAGAAAGAAACAGCATGAACAAAAGCCATAACATTCTGATCTTCTGGATTCCAAAACACAAACACGATCTTCAGTTCACTTCGCGGCTTGCTCTACATCGACGGGAATTTTCATCCAAACTTCCTCCGCTTCGCTATTAGTTTGCAGAGGCGGCAGAGAAAACACACTCACGGTAGAACTCCCCCCGCGGATCTCCTTCAAGACTTGATACGCGGAGGTAGTGAGCTTCACGTACATGTTCTCCATGTGCTCGATTTCAGCCAGATCTTCGGGAACCCTAAGCATCGTTTCATTACTTCCACTGGCAGCAGCGGTATCAGTGGATGATGACTGTTCGTTCATGGAGAAGAGGTGATCCAGCATCTTCTCGCAGTCCTTCACGAGTTTGTTCAGAATGTCGCATCTGACAAAAGGCTCTTCGAGAACCTTCTGAATGAAAGCTACGCGAGTGACAGCGCCACTTCGCTTGTCGTATTTCTTTAAGATCTTCACTAATCCTGCAAATGTGGAAAACAAGAGAAGCTTTCAGCCATGGAAACACCAACTGAAACCTCGATCGCCTAAGAGGCATAATCCTAGCACCTCGTCCTCATACTTTTTCAACAATCCCGTGTCTAAAACAACAATAACAGAAACTATGTGGCGTCAGACCCCAATACCGTGACACATTGTATCGCTTATGTATACAAAACAGTACACTTCGCATAAAAAATATGTAGTTTGTATGAAGGGAGCTTTTTGCTCAAGGTTTCAAAAAACTATCATCAAACAAAAGAAAGTGTAGGTATCGAAACAGCAACAGCAACCTAGTCTTTATCCCAATACGAGAGCGCATTATCGTGTTCATTGAACATAGAAAGGCGAACGTTTTCAGATTATTCTCTAATTATATCAAGAATATCACGTAGTCATCCAGCACCAGGAGCAATTCATGCATTACTGCGAAAAAGGATTCAACACGAGTTACACGAGTCGAATTATTATACCTATGTAGTTGAGAGCACTGTAATTCTCCAATAGCACCAGCTCTCCATGGAAATCAACAATCTCTCTGCCTACCCTCAGAATGTCCCCATTCATAGACCTTGCCTTTTCCACCCTCTCTTGCAATACCTACATTCACCAGCCAGCAAAACAACCATCAATACATAAACAAAATGTCAACAGCCATAAATTTAGAAGCTAGTAAAACTATTGGAGTCACAAGTCAAACTGTAGGAATATTTGTCTACTACGCCAACCAGGCCAACCTTGTGCTCTGATGTCATATAAGAATCGCGGGTATTTACTTTCTATCGGAAAAACAATTGGTACCGCATGGGTAATATGTACGAGTGACCGTGATCTTTAAGTTATACAAGATACTTCCTCTATCCCACCAATAATGACATATTTGTTTTTTCATGGTATTCAATGATCATGTTTGACCGTCAATATCTCTAACTACATATACAAATTTCGCATAAAAAATTGATATTTAGAAAATATGTTTTAAGATGAATTCAACAATATCTCACATGATATATTTATTATATATTAATTTATATTTATGGTCAAAGTTTACCAAATTTGACTTTGAAAATGTAAATATACCAATACCGGTGAGACGGAGTATTAAATTATATCTTTGTCCTTCACCGATGTGAGAATCTTAGCAAAACCACCATAAAAAAAACCTTAATTTCAAGAAAACGCTTCATACATGGCAATAAAACACACACACATTCAGAGGCCAGAAAAAAACTGCTGTCAGAACATTAACTTCAAGAAAACACTTCAAATATAGCAATAAAAACACACACACTCATTCAGAAGCCAGAAAAAAACTACCATCAGAGCATTAACTTCAAGAAAACACTTCAAACATGGCAATAAAACACACACACACACACATTCAGAAGCCAGAAAAAACTACCATCAGAACATTAACTTCAAGAAAACACTTCAAATATGGACACAAGAACCTTACCGCTGATCTAATGACATAATCTTCTTCTTTGTTAGTGAAAAAGGCATTGAACTTGAGAATCTCCTTCTCCAAAAGCTTCACAAAATCAACAACCTCCTTGTTGTCCACCTCACCTTCACCCTCCATTTTCCTTCTCTTACATGGCCTCTCGATTTCACCATTGGTGGGGTATATCATCTTCAGCTGCTTCTTCAAATCCTTGTAACACAAGAACTTGTCCCTCCAATCAGGGATCATCTGCTCTATCAGCCCACTCAAAATCTTCCAGAACTTCATTTTCCCCTGAATCCCAGATGATCAATCACAAATCCCACCTCAAAAAAACACAATCTTTCTGAAATCACACCTCAAAAAACACAATCTTTGGATGAATGATTGGGTTCTCATGGGGGAAACTGGAGGTTGCTATATATATGTAAGGGTGGATTCTCCAGGGAAGTGGGGTAAACATGGGAATATTCGAACTGGGATCATTGAATATAGGATCAAAGCATATTCTTGGGATGTTTTATCTTCATCCTTAGTACCTTTTGTTCCGGTGAATAATGGATATTCTTTCTTGGTGGTACCGTAGAATTCTAATGGATGGCCGGCAAAGAACAGATGTTTCCAGCAAACAAGTGAGTTTGAATCCAAGAAATTTGTAAGATTCTTGGTGAGTCTTTCATTAAGCTAGGCCCGCCCAAACAAGAAAAAGATGCAACTTTTAGTGAGCCCAATTACATTTTAGGTACTAGCCTCACTATTCATCTTTTTAGCCCAAAATAGATGAGTTCAGTTCACGACCCGTTGACAGGGTTTATAAGCGTTTTACATATAAGTTAAGCGATTTTTGTTATTTGATAAACATTTTAAAAATATATTTTAAAGGCAGAAAATATATTTGGAGCAAAATTGAAAACAGGTCACTCCGAACTTTTTAAATAAGTCAGTTTTGCTATAAGTACAATTCCACCAAACATACCTAGTATTACACTCAATGTCTCATGTGTTCGATTTATGCCTTTGAGGGCATTCATATCAGCAAAATAAAGGCACTAAGATTTGACCCTTCATGCAAAGGCACTTAAGGTGTGTTTAACATGATGATTAATAAGTGTTTAACTTATAAACTAATCAGGTTTTATTGTTTGGTAAACAGCTAGATGAGTGATTAGTTTAGAAACATAATTTATTTATGGAGTAAAAGCGGGATCTGATCTGCCTCAACTTTTAAAATAAACTTATTTTGCTTATAAGCACATCTCCAATAAACACACACTTAGTGACATTCATATAAGTTATTCGTTTCACTACTACAAACTAAGGCTAATGTAATATATTAAAAGTGTGACTTTAGATGTTAATAATACTAAATTGGATCTATTGCAACAATTTTATAAATATTACTTTAGGTGATGTTGCATTAGATCTAACGTAACACTTTTCAATATTAATGTAGCACTTTTTAAAAAAATTACGTAACATTTTATAAGCTATTGTAATGTTTTAATACGTGCTGATAGAAAAATGTTACGACAACTCTAATCTGCAGTAGTTTTTAAATCATGTATATTGTAAATAGAGAAATGATAGGAGTACACCTTGACCACGTCGAATAGTATTTTCATTTCTCACGAAATCCTAACTTGTGTGGCCTTGTGGTGTTTAGGTAACCATTGCCTAATTCCACATCATATAATTCATTTATGTTCTTTTCTATCCTCATACGTGTGAGTAGGTTTGGTAACCATTGCCGGATGTTGGATATACATATACAAAATAGTGAAGGTGTGGTGGATATGCTTTCAAAACAGAAATCAGTTCAAAGCTCTGTGTGAATCCATAGCTATGTATACGAATCCAAAAGTGCTAGCAACCACACATCAACTAAGCTCTATCTTATTGTTTACCTACTACCAGTCTACCACCGCAACACAAGCATTAATTATTGTACTACTCCGTCCCATTCGAATCTGCACCTTTTTATCAAATTTCTGGATTCATGTTTTGATCAACTTTCTGAGTATTTTTTTGTCAACCTTCTCAGTTCATATTTGACCAGCGATAACTCTATTTACGTTTACTAATGGTGTGTTAAAATTTGATATTTAGAAAATATATCAGGTAGGGAATGCAATAATATCTCACATAATGATATTGATATCTATATACTAGTTGAAATTTATGGTCAAACATGTCTTAAGAAAGTTGACCAAAAAGTATGTAGATTCGGCTTGGACGGAGGGAGTAAATGAAATTAGTAACACTTTCTCTATTTATGACATAACTCTGCACAATTTAGTTAAAGTGCGTCTCTTGAAAGACGATATTTCCATAAGTTATGGAAAAATCAAAGTTCAAACGGAAAATTAGAAAAAATCATGATAAAAATTTTGAATTGTATTAATTGGGTCATAAACTTATAACTACTATACGTTGCATAATAAATTTTTAATATTGCAACTAAAACCTTTTACCTTTCTATAATTCTAATTCAACCTCGTCTTTCCATAGTCCCAAGACTTTGTCTTTTAATTAATTTTTTTAAAATGAATAAGTTTGATCATAAAATTTAATTATTAATATTCGAGTAGTAATTTGATTGTGTGACATATTGTTAGATTTATGGTAACGTTTGTTCAATGTAACGTATATTGGTCAAACATACCATTAACTGATAATATAATGTCATATAAAGACTGTATGGTTGTAATTGAAACCGATCAAATTACATCATAAACATATAAAGAGATGTGCAGTTACAACTTACAATCAAGACGCAAATACTTCCTCCGTTCAACTACTTAAGGTAGACTTTTTAAAGCAAATTTTAAAGGTGTATTTGCCCACTAATACGTTTTAATACATATTTTGATGGCATGTAAAATTTTGATACAATACTCCTTCCGTTTCATTTTAAATTGCACACTTCACTTTATGTCACTATTCATTGTCCAATTTTGACCACGTATTGAATAAATACCTAAACAATAATATTATCATGTATGATATGGTTGGATACGTCATAACAAGTAGTTTCAAAATATCAACTTTTTATTTGTGGTTATCATACGTAATTAAACATATTAACGGTCAAACAAGTTTCTTGAACGGCGTGATAATGATTATTGTGTAATTGGAGCTGGGGCAGAGGAAGTACGAAAAATCTAACAGTATCTCACATGATAATATTACTACTTATATAATACTCATTTCTTCCCAACCAAATTTTTCTACTTTTTATTTTCACATGTCCCAATCAAAGGTTCATATTTTGGTTATTTCCTTATTTGGAATGACTGAAATTTATGGTTGAAATTTAGCCCATTCATTTTGTTTCCCACTTCTCCTGTCACATCAGCATATCTAAATTCCCGTGCAAAAACGTAATAAGAACATTTGACTGAGACGGAGGGAGCATATGAAATTTTTGGTCAAATATAATTTAAAGAAAAATGGATCAAAAAGTGTGCTAATGTTATATGAACAACAGAGCAAGTACCATAAGAAAAGTCAAAACTCCATCATAAAAAACAAAGCAGTGGGTGGGACTCCTTTCTTGTAACATTATTCCACAATCCCATTGAGATTTTGTACATTTGTACCTCATTTTCATCACCACCACCATCATCTCCATCATTGTTATCCCCAACCCAAACTACCAATCTCGGAATCATCAATCACCCATAAAGCAGAAAGAAAAACAGAACAAAAAGCTCTCCTTTTCAGCTTTCATCCATGGCAGCTCAATCTTCACCTTCATCCTCATCACCAGAAATCAACACAGAGGAATTGGACCCAGTGATCCACTCCCTGGGGTTCCGAATCACGGAGCTCTCACCCCAGAGAGTTTCGGGGACTTTAAGGATTACAGAGAGCTGCTGCCAGCCGTTTAAGGTTCTGCATGGCGGCGTCTCCGCCCTGATAGCGGAGTCTCTGGCGAGCATGGGGGCCCACATGGCGTCGGGGCTGCGGCGGGTCGCCGGAATCCACCTCAGCATCAACCACGTCAAGAGTGCCCGTCTGGGGGACGTTGTAGAGGCAGAGGCCTACGCTGTGAGTAGTGGTAGGACTATCCAGGTGTGGGAGGTTAGGCTGCGGAAGATTGATGGTGCCCTTTCGGAGGGTAGGTCTTTGGTGGCTTCTTCTAGGGTTACCCTTGTGTGTAATTTGCCTGTCCCGGATGATGCTAAGAATGCTGGGGATAATCTCAAGAAGTATGCTAGGTTATGAGTTTGATCTGTCCCCTCCTAGTTTGCTGTATGCACTCTGTATTCTTCACTGTTCAAACAAATACGTCCTTCAATAAAATCGTCGATATGCAGTCTGTATGTGTTCGATTAGTCTAACGATTTATTTGAAGTCATCATAATTCACCTCCTGTATTTTACTTACTTACGTGTATATATATATGTATATAAAACAAATTTTAAATTAAAAAAAACAAAAAAAAATCAACCCTTCTTCCCCTTATTTCCCCACTCATCGGCCGCCACCACCACGCCACTACCGCCGGCGGAAGAAAATTGACCACTTCAAAAATCCCCCTAACCGGAAGAAAAAGTGCAAAAATCGGGGGATGAAAATCAGTGAGAATCCGGGAACGGGGCGATGGCGGGAGGAGCGAGAACGGGGCGAGAATGGGAGGAGCGAGATTCGGGAGGCGAGAAAGGGGCAAGAACGGGACGAGAATGGGGCGACGGCAGGAGGAACGAGAACGGGGTGACGAGAGTCGGGCCGGGCTGGTGAAACGAGAGCGGGAAATGAGAGCGGGAGGCGGACTGGAAAATGAGAACCGGGAAAGGAGAGCAGGTCCGGGAGAAGGAAAAGGAGAGTCGAGCCGGAGAAGGAAAAAGAGAGCAGCGGCCGGAGAAGGAAAGGACGACCACTGCGAAAATCAACCGGAAGAAAAAGTGTGAAAATCAGGGATTTTGGCAAACTCCACGGTGAATTTTCCGGCGGTTCCAGCTTATGTTTTTCGGTAAGTCAACCGGAAATCCTGCCGAAAAATTAGCCGAAAAATTTCAGAATTTTCTGAAACAAAATTAATATTTTATTTTAAATTTAATTCAAAATACACACTATATTAAATACAGTAAAAATACATGACGTAATACAGTAAAATACATGGCGTAATATAGCAATCCACATCATTATTGAGGATGTATTTGTTTGATGGGACATAAGTATGGATTGCATAAGTTGTCGAAATGGTTGAATGGCACTGTATGTGCACAATTTTTTTTTATTTAATTGCCATTTTATCAAGTGTAGTATAGAGGAAGATTTGCGATTCCTGTTTTTTGAGGCATCTCCACCTAAATGGACATTTTCTTGAATTGGGATGCTCGTTTTACTATGAATGGGGCTTTTTAGCATCTTATGACCATTCAAGATACTTCCACGGCAAGAAACTTGACCTATTATTTCACTCATTTCACCTGTTTTTTTTTTTTGCTTATGGTAAATAACCGAGATAAAAAGTTCTTTTATCTCAATTATTTATTTTTAAAAATAAATAATATTTTTTTATCTCGGTTAAAAAACAACCGACATAAATAATAGTTTTTTACCGTTGTTCTGTGATAACCGCGGTAAATAATTTCCAAATGCGAAGTAATAAATACAACTGACGTAGCTGCGATGTCGGTAACATGAGTATGACCTAGCAGTAATAGTCAATTACTAGATGAACGACTTCGCACACATGGTCGGGTGCACCGAATTTATCTTGACGTTAAAGCGACGCCGGGAATAGCGATGTTGTGCATGCCCATCGCTCCAAACTAGTGGCTAAATCCAATCAAATCAATTAAATCATGCGACGTCCCAGTTTAGTCGGTAACATGTCGGTTAACTCGACATCATGTGTTTGAATGATGTGTGAAGTCAAACTTCTTTATCGTACCTAATAAATCAACAATGGATAACCAATAAAGCCAAAACTTGGAATGTACCATGAAAAGGTCTCATCCCAAGTTCACATAATCCAATATGAAATATAATGAAACTAAATTGGACAGACTGATATTGCTACCATGCATACAATATCCAGGAAACATCCCACAAATTAAAAGTTATCAAGCAAAAGTTATCAAGCAAAAGATAAAATGCCCCAATAAAATCCAAAGAAAAAGTCATTATCATGCACGACAAAAAAATTCATGGCAATCAATGGGGTGGTGACGGAGTTGGGATATCGTCTGCCGACGAACTATTTCCATCTGACACTTCTATGGAAAACTCGGTATCGTCGTCGCCAGACCCTTCTTCATCAGCTGTCATTCTCACGTCATCCTTGTCATCCCCAAGTGCATTGATTGCATCGCAATCCTAGACTTTAGATCGTCAATTCTTTCGAAATCTTTTGCACCGGCAATCACATACTTTAGATCCACCAATTCTTCCAAAATCTTTTGCACGGTGCGGTCTGTGTGCTGCGCCAAGGCCTTGGTCTCGGGCACGTCCTTCATGAGGATACCCCAGGAGCTATGTTTAGGGCATGTTAGGGGGGAAATGAGTTAAATGAAATAAAAATTATAAAACGTAAATAATGAATATTTTGGAATAACCATAAAATGTAAAAACTTTCATAATCGATCACGGGGCAGGAGTACTGGTGGTGGCAAGATCCTTTGCAGTGGAAGCCGATGGAGTTGCCTCGGTCCCAATTGTTAGAGGCACTTCCAACTTTCCCGTGGGGACGTTGCGATCAATTCATGTCCTCGTCCCCCAATGCCAATGCTTCTGCCTGGAGTAGTTCGCATTGTAGTACTATGGCTGAATTTTTGCCTTCGATTTGATCGGAACCTTCTTCATCTTTAGAATGACGATGATGACGTTGTCGTAGGGAAGTGTCCGATTCTTCCTTGTGATGGCAATTTGGTGCATCTCCTGGATGATGGTGTACATGAAGATTACTACCTTCTTCTCCGCAAGGTCATAGTACATGACAGCTCCGTTGATCGTGCATCCCGAAGGTTATCCGGCGGTCGTCAGAATTTGTACAATTATATTGTATATCATCATTTCCTCGAGATTGAGAACAACAATCTTGATCCGCCTTGGTTGGATGAGCACGTTCCCCACTTTAATTTTGAAATACTTCTCCACCATTCGGTTGGGGTCAAGCGCCCCCGATTGGTCATTCTCGACGACCGGTGGAGGCCAATTGTCCCGACAGTACAGCCATAAATGCTCAATTTGCTTCACACAAATACAACCAATAAAGAACTCACTCAATTTGCTTCTCTAAAAGATCAACAAGCATACGAGAAGAATGGAGCATCTTTGTGTTCAAATTAAGTGAGGTAATTCTACATTCCATGTTCATTACCTTCTATATGTTTTTCTTTCTCATCGATTAAAGATTGGATATTTTCGTAAAGTATGATGATCGTGTAACATGTTGTATAGTGTATATTTTATGTATTTTCTAGATAGTGCAATGTTTGCAAGGTGTGTAAAAATGGCTTAGACAAGGGCTGATTGTGGACAATAATTTTGTCTTCGTATGGACATGTTGAATGTGCGACGTCGGTTATAGGTGATCGGCCCATACAATATGGGACTTGACAATGATAGACGTCACAAATGCTATGAAATTATTGTCATATCTAAGAACATCTGACGCCGCTCTTTTATCGAACTTTGCAACGTCGTTCAACACTGCATGCAACGTCACTTTCAAGTCGACCAGGTACTTTTATTATGTTCAAATTAATTCCTTCTACGTATGACCATAGTATGGGACTGCCAAATTCTAACATAAACTTTGTTTCGTGTGTATTCTCTGTAACAGGAAATAGAGAGTTATCGATGGACTTTCAGCGTGCAATGTAGACAATATAGGTTCAATACAATTAATGTTACAATTTCATACGAACCTCGTGTGTTTTAATATATTCTTACATGTATTTGCCATCATTATTCTACTTCTGTTGGTTCCTTACATTCTCATATTTCCCGACATCAATTGCACAATAGTTGATTGTCGTCTGATTTGTAAACACTTCACGAGTTGTGAAACAGTGGGTAACATGTAACGGATATCGACGAACAAATATTTGTGTAATCAAATATTAGGTAACACGTGACAAATGTTTGTGTAATCAAATATTAAATGTTATAATATTGTACAAGAACCGATGTCTCCTAAACTAATCCGCGACGTCGCACTAACCGGTGAAGTGGCGAAACCAGATCGACATCGCACAAACCGGTGGGTTTTTTTGCGACGTCGTCCAAACAAAACGACATCGTATTCAACAGCCTTTCATGCCTGCATGCACACGACGGTGGTGGCCTGGAGCATGCGATGTCACAGACCATTATCCAAGACGTCCCCATCATTTATCTGCGACGTTGCAGCAATTGCAATCCCCTCGTCTGGTTTCTTGCTATCACCGTCGTCACTCCATATGCAGGCCGATGTCATTCTGAATGATGTCGCAACTATGAACTCCAATCGTCGATCATCTTTCTTGAACCGACGTCGCACACAAATTTGTCAACATCGGTCCAAACCGAGGGAAAATGTACTTTTTACTACACCCACATTTAACTCGATTTTTTGAGGGATGAAAACCGAGGTAAAAACCCCTGTAGAACCGAGGTAATAGGTGTTGTTTGTTGTAGTCTCCGTTCTATCTAAATAGTAAGGTAAGGTAAGGTGTTGATTTTAAAAGATTAAAGTAGATAATAATGTATCGGTCTTAGTCTTAAGAGAACTGAGGGAGGTCATACCCCGTTAGATTCAAACAGTTCAGAATGCTTCGTTTTATCATATAGTTAGATGTCAATTTAAGAATTCCTGTGTTGGCCTTATTCTCTTAATAGAACAGAGGAAAGATGTACCCGTTAATTTAAATAGTTCAGAATACTCTTTTCAATCTAAATAGTTAAGTAATGTGTCAGTCTTAATCTTAAGAGGAGGGAGGGAGGGAGGGGATTTGTCGCAAGAGTTTGTGGTTTTTTTTCTTTCATCATAACACCATGGCTAGGATGGCAATGGGCGGGGATGGTACGGATTATGATACCTCCATATCCATGCCCATTTGAAAAAATTATACCATACCTGCTCCTTCACCCATGACGAGTACAACATTGAAATTCACCCCGTCTCATAAGGTATTATCTAAAATTTATCCCCGCCTCATCACCCACTTGGGTCTCTATACTCACTTCAAATCCATTTTACTCACTCATTTATATCTCCAAAAAACACATGAATTTACTTTGAAATTAAAATTTTCAATATTAAAAATTTAATAATATTTACACAACTATTATAAGTAAAACATGTGAACTATAGATAAAAATAATCCATTATATAATAAAGTAGTATGTACATAGCGGGTATAGTAGGTGGAGTGGGGCGGGACGGGAGTGGGACGGGTATGAACTAATATCCATATCCGAGCCACTACCCGTGTCGGGTATCAATTTTCATACTTATACTCACCCTACCTCCACCAAAACTACATCCATACCCACCTCATTGTCATCCATAACCATGGGAATGCCATAAAGAGTACATATGCTTCTGTAACATGTGTAAATGAGGTGATTGTTTTTCTTTTCTTTTTATTGAGTCAAATGTCTCTTTCAGATTGGAATCTACAACCACATTGTGGTAGTAATCAATTCCATCAAATAAAAGAAAGGGACTGATTTGGTTATACTTTATAGGAGGTTTATGTTAGAGAGCAAGCCTCCCAATTTTGTAGCAGTTTTTTTATTTTTAAAACTCTTTAACTGGGATTCATAGCACCCCAAAACGCAACTCACAATCAATCATAGAAAATCAAGTGTTAAAATAATTCTATCATTGATTTCGATTGTCAACGGAAATTTGTGTAATGAAATAATTGTTTTGCTTCTGGAATAACAAATGAAAAAATAAAAAGATAAAAAAATAAAAAAATCCCCTTGTTTCTTGTTTCTTGTTTCTACTATCTTCTTTCTTTTCTTCTTCCTTCTCTATTCACATGCCATCGATTTCTCCGATGACGTCTTTTGAATATGTTTCTTTCTTCTCCGCTATATCCATTTTTTTATTTCTCCGTTGAATCCATGTTTTGATTTCTCTATTGTAGTTCACTATTTCACTGGTCGTCCCACGATTTCCGAACAGGAGGATGATGGGAAGACGATTGGGGGAGGTTTGAGGTGTAGGTTTTCATGGTGCATGGGAGGGAAGATGAAGGAGCAGGGATCAAAGCCTGGTTCTCCTTCGCCGCTGGTGGTGGAGACGGAGATGATCGGTGCGAAGATGAAGATGCGGAGATGGCGGAACTGACACCGCGGTTGCGGTGGTCGGCAATAGCAGGGGTTTTGTGGAGGAATGTATGAGTGTGTGGTGGTTGACGGTGGTTGGGGTAGCCGGGGGGTGGGATTGAAGAAGAAGAAACAGGGTAAAATGGAAAACGAAAATTCAGCTTACGGGTAAGGGGAATTTGCATCATTTCAGATTCGCTCAGTGCCAATTCCTCCAGTCAACGCCGGAAATAGGACAAAATGTTATAACCGTACATTTTATCATAAAGTTGGGATTATTTTTGACACTTTCTCATTTTCCAAGGTTATATTGGCACTTTCATCCTAAAATTAGGGTTAGAAGTGTAAAAATGTCTAAAACAAACGACACTGTTAGTACTCGATGTTGGCTATAACTAAAATTTGCATCATTTTTTCATTTTATCTATAGTTCATTTCAATTCAATTTAAAATGATTCCATATTTATATTAATATTTAGTTTAGATTGATCTATTACCTTAATATTTCACTATGTTTAACTTTAATAAATTCATTTCAATAGAAATTCAATTCAAAATTTCATATCCTTGTACTAATATGCTTTGCAACGAAGGAAACTGCTTGGAAGTTGGAATGAAAGTTTAGGCCTTGGTGCTGCAATTTTTTGAGTTTTTTTGTTTGTTTGTTTGTTTGCCTTGTCCTAGTGTCTTCTTTAGGGAGGTAGTTTTCGAACGGACCATTCCGTGTAATGTATTTAACTTGTCCATCATAAATTACACAATTTAAATGTTATATTTGACTGGAAATATATTTAAACAGTGATATATTAAATATCATGTATTGAACAAAAATTAAGAAAAATATATATTTTCAAATTATGCATTATGTAGTGTTTAAAATCAAGGAATCGTCCCTTGATTTCCTTCTCTCAATGTATTATGAATTGTTGAAGATGAGTGGTGAATTGCTTTAGGTATTAGCTTCACTGTTGGACTTCTGGGCTTTTTCTTTGTCAATACTAGGGCTTCTACATAATTTTATCTACTAGTGTAAATATCTTTTGTTTAATAATGAACTAATAACCAAAAGAGTTCGTCTCTTGAAAGACGGTCTTTCCATAAGTCATGGAAAGACCAAAGTTTAAAATGTAAATTAGAAGAAATTAAGATAAAATTTTCGGGTTGTATGAACCGGGTTATAAAATTTATAACTACTACACGTTGCATAATAAAACTTTAATATTGAAACAAAGACGTTTTACCTTTTATTATTATAATTAAACCTCGTCTTTCCATAAGTTTATGTAAGGACCGTTCTTTCCCAAGATTTTACCGATTCTGAATTGACGATGATTTGAAAATTCTTAACAGAGATCCAATATAGTAAGTAGTACATGGTTAAATAGTCTCCATAGTTTAACTGATTTTTTAAAACAATTATAACCCGCATTGACTTGCTAAGCTTAAAAATAATTAATTAAAGTAGCTTTGAATTATTTAAAATATTCAATATCAAAATTTAACTACTCTCATCCTAATCATTTCCGCATATTTTTTAAATTAATTTTTCTAAATATTCTAAATTTTATTTATACATAACCTCAAATATCATCTTGTGAATTACTATTAGATTCTCTATATTAAGTAATTTTAAATATTAATTTTTTACACAATTAATATACGTAGCTAAAATTATCGATAATTAAATAATAAAAAAAATGTACAGAAAAATTGGGACGAAAGGGATAAATATGATTAGTACTATAAGTAAGTCAATGAAAGCTTAGGTGTGACCGATTTTTCTTTTTTTCCTTTGCTTAACTGGGAAGAAACTCATATTTTTCTTGTTTAGTTGTCAACATGGATTCTTAGATCATTTCCAACGGTTGTGTTTTGGAGCTGGTTGTAAATATTGCAGTATGCTACACCATTGTTGCAGATGTCACGAAATGCAGCTGGCCAAATAGTACTGCCGAACAAAGCAGTCTGTTGGCATTAAATGCGTGTGGTCCCAATTGAATAAATGTAGTTGAGTTGCAGCAAATCTCAACTCTTTGAATAAATCTTAACAATATTTTTTTAATATTTATCCAAACTTTAATCGGTATTCTACCTTAAAAATTAAATAAATATTATACCAATAAAATTTTATTCCAAA
>JAULKM010000009.1:14880008-14897539 GCA_032355605.1 Rubia tinctorum
GATGTCGGTGAGGACTTTCATCAGGATGGTTGCAATTCTGAATGTTTACTTGATTTTCTTCGGACAATATTTGGAGGAAAAAAGTGAGGAGGAAATTCTTGATGTTGATGGTGACGAAGATCAAAAGGAGTTGCAATATTTTGAAGAAAAAATGGTGACAGGTGGAATTCAGAGCAAGATTTGGACTTATCTGACTGTGACTTTGGCACTTTGTACGTTTTGGGTGCACCAAAATATCCCTTCATGTTGACTGCTTATACTGCTATACTTAAAGTAGCTAATTTGATTAATTCATGATTATTCATACACTAACAAAAAGCGCTAGAAATTGAGGTACACTAGTTCATCACTTTTCGTCACATTGTCTTTGACAGGCTTGTAATTGTTTTTCTTCTTTTTTTTCGGTTATTCCCCACATCTGGGATGATGTATACAGTATACTCATATCTATATAGCAACTAATTAAGTTGTACGAGATATGTGACCCAACACATTATATACATATAAACATCCTTAATTTTTTTTTATTGTGTCATTTTGTGCCATGCATGATATATTTTCTTAGCTAAAGCTGTTGCAATTCACTGCAATTCTTTCGACATTCTTATACTCTATTTTATACAAATATTATTACATCATTAAAGAAAATTACATTTAGTGACGATCGAAATCCATCACTAAAAAACTAAAAGACCCAAAATCGTTACTAAAAAACTTTAATCAATGACGGAAAAACTATCGTTAGAGAGTCGTAGATAAAAGGTCGTAGATAAAGGGCCTATTGATAACTATACTGTTCACTCATCACTAAAGATACTATTTATTGACGAACCTTTACTTGTCTCAAATCTTTGTGACAATTTTCTTTTTTTGACTACAAACCCGTAATTGTTGAAACCAATGCATAAAAGCTTTAAAACTACTCCCCCTGTCTCATTTCTATTTGAAGAAAGAGGAAGAAGGAGTAGTTTTAATGGGAGAGTATTTAAAGGCCGAAGGCCCATGTGGCAGGTGGGTTTGGGCGTTTGGAATTTCTTTTTCTTTTGTTTTGTAATCTGATTACTTTCCATGTCTCGCTATATGTGTTTTACTTTTCTATTCATCTGTAAAGTTAAAGTTGTTTGGATTATAAAAATTTATAAATATATAAATATGAAAATTATCGTGTGAAATATCGCTATATTTATCGTAAAACATAATTTTAGAATATCATTTTTAATAATTTATTATTATACTCCCTCCGTCCCAAACTAAACTGCATAGAATAATTTTCACGGTCTTTAAGAAATATGTTTGACCGTTAATATGTTTAACTACGTTTAATAACAACAATTAAAAAGTCAATATTTAGAAACTACTAATTACGACGAATCTAGCAATATCAGATATAATTATAGTATTATTCATATATCTATTGAAATACATGGTCAAAGTTTGACAGTGTTGACTCTAAAATAGTAAAAGTGCAGTTTAGTCTGAGACAGAGGGAGTACATAATTTAAAATAATAAAATATTCATCATTGAATAGTAAAAAAAGATAGGAGTAAGACACAATTAGAGGACGGGAAGGAGTAGGTAATTTGCTGTGCCTTTTAACAATCTTTGGGCTTCTAATTCCTAATGCCCAAACATTAAAAAGTTGTAGGGAAGTGCTGAAATGTTTGTGATTTCAACCTAAAATTCAAAAAATTCAAAATTCAAATTAAAAAGCCAAGAACATGTACGGTAAATTAAATCAGAAATTACAAGTCACGACTTTTCTACCTATCCCTCACATTCTACCCCACTATATATACATTTAACTGCAAAATCCTCTCAAAATCAGTTCACCATGGTCCTAAATGTGAACATTCCCTGCACTCTGCATATCTCCAATATAAAACCCAGTAACTCATAAATTTATTTTGCTTTTTTCGTACCCTTAGGTTCAATCTCAACCTTCATCGAGCCCTACCAAGTCCTTTTAGACTGATTGATCTCGTAATGCTGGGTCATCCCTTCATCAGCGGGTGATCAAATTAAAATGAGGGAGAATAATATAAGTAATCAAGAAAGGCAACATGTTGCTGAGTTCCTGTTAGAATTAGTACAAGTGGGAAGATTCAGAAAGGGAAGAGAATGGAGGCAGTAGCAAGATTTGGTTGCAGCATTCGCACCACCAGCTACACATGGTTCAGAATTAAGCTCCAATTGGCTTTGGGTCAACAAATGGACATGAGGCCTATTATGTTTGGTCATCCAGGATAAAATTAGAAGGTCATGGATATGGAAGTATTGAGAGATACCTGCAAATTCACGTAGAACAATCAGAGCCACAACCAGCATCAATGTGTACATCAATCCAGCCTTTTGGTTATTTATTTATTTTTTTGTCACAACAACATAAATGTTTGCACATCAGTAGCTTCTAAACCCCAACATGATTACTGTAACAACAACAAAAAATAAATTGCAAATGTCGGTACAAAACGAAAGAAAATAAGACAAAAAACTTCATTTATTATTAAGCATTACAAATCGAACAAAACACGAGCTCGTTACATGATTTTCAATTGGATGATTATCTTTATTTTTGGACAGAATTCACTGTCCCGGGAAAAAAATCTGCTTGAGAGAGGGTATCATCATCTCAGTCACGAGAAACTCCTCATCCACACAATTCAAATTCAAAGTCGAGTCCCGTTCCCAATCCGGCATGTGGTCCAAGGGAGTTCTGGACACCTTGTTGTACCATGTAAGGTTTCAAACCGTCTAAAAAATAAAAGAGCCCCCCGACTATGTTTTAATAGGTCGTGGCTCCTTAAGACACTTAAGTTTGGCTGAAGAAGCCTATACGTGAGACTCAGTTGGCCATATTTTCTGTGGAAAGCTCCCACAATACATGCATGGCTTGCCGGAAACTTGTACCAGGTCAGGGATGTCGGATTTCGTGTCCCCAAAAGTGGCGCCACCAACAAAGCAGCCGGATCTGGGCAACGCTGCTAGGTTTCTTCTTCTCCGACGTCAGGGGTTTAAAAAAATCAGAGTATCATCCGTCGAGGAGAAGCAATTTGTTTGGGTTGATGAACTTGAATTGAAGACATAGCATTCGAGGTAAACCCCACAGACAAAACCCACAACCAACGAAACCTCTAGGATTCATGTTAATTTTCTTTCAATAGGGAAGATAATTTCGAGAATCAATTTCGATTGATCGATTTAGGGTGATCAATTTAGGGACAAAATAGAGTTGATTAAGATGGGGGAGATGAAGAGTTGAGAGGGAAACTCAGTGGATGAGAATAAATGAGTTGATGAAGATAAGATCGGGACAGAGAATAGAGTATATAGAGAAAGTGGGGGATAAATTTTTCAGGGGGAGAAGAATTGCGATGCACAATAATGCTGTTGGGTGGGAAAATTGAGGGTCACGGGTAGGAAAGAGGTGAAGGGTAATAGTGGTGGATGGTTTCATTATTAATGGGTGGGAAGGGCTAGGTTGAAATATAATTTTAGTTTAATGTCTAAACCTAAAGGTTTGGGTTAGGTTTTGGCTAATAAGTGGGGATTAAATTTTTAGAAATTCGGCCCAAGCCGAATAAAGAAATAGTCAAACTAGCCCAAAATTGGTGAGTAAAGTGATAGTGCAAATTCAGGCGGGATTGGCTAAAATGGAAATAGTGCAAATAAAAATGAGACGGAGGGAGTAACAAAATAGACATCTTAGTGGGCGTTTGGTTGGGATGGATCAAGAAAGGGAAAGGGAAAGAGAATATGAGATCTTGATTTCCTTAGTGTTTGGTTTGGTTTTCTTATAATTCTCTTTCTCCATTTTTAGTTTTACAATTCTCCCAATTTGGGGTAACGTAATTCCCTAGTTTTACCCTAGACTAGAATTCTCTTTGCCTCTTTGTAGCCTTCCCCTAATCTTCCATTTTTCTCTTTGTTTTCTCAACTCCAAATAAGATTATACTTTATATTTATTAACAAAATTAAAATTAAAAAATTATGATTATGCTTTCAATTAAAATATTGTTTTTGTATATTAGATATGCCGAATTTAAAAATGACACTATAATTATTATATGAATTTTTTTATAGTTATATTATTTTACAGTAAATAAATTATTTTTATATAAATACTATTATTTTATAATTATATAATATAAATAGTAATGTTATACTTTAACTTAATTAAATTTAAGATAAAAATTAATTTCATACGTAAAAAATAATATTATACTTTTACTTTTTGAGTTGTACATTGGTGGAATATTAATAAAATTAACATTTACATAATTTTCATAAAAATAATATTATATTACAGAGATCAGCCAAACAAATGGAATATCTTATCGCTATCCTACCTAGATGAAAAGGCAATAGGTGAAATTTTAATTTGGTTCAGATGCTTTTGATGGAGGCTGTGATATTTATGTGTAATATGATTCTCGACGTTGAATAATCAATGTTTGATTTATAAAATATAACTATTTTATTAGAAAAATATTTATGTGTTGATGGATATAATACATTACATAATATTTTGGATTTGGATCGATTTTATGTTTTTTTTAAATAATATTGTCTAGATGTCCATTATTAAAATATTTACGTATGTGATTTTTTAACATCATTATTAGCACATTTTTATATTAAATGAACTGTATATTTTTAAATCAATATGTCACATGTGATATGTTTTAAAAAAATAAAGATGAAAATATGTAAATAAAAGATTTATGACAAATTATAAATATATTTACATATTTTTTTAATCACATGCAACATATTAATAAATTAAAAATGATGAACTGGATATTTTATATTAAATATTTGTTTATATGAACTAAATATGACAATGATTAATGAAGTACTTTTAATATTTTAGCAGATTTGATAATGTGAAATAATTTATACTTATGTATGTTATTTTATAAATAATGTTAGAAATTAATATTTGTTTCCCTATTATGAACCAAATAGTAACAAATGCAATGAGAAAGAATTTGATTCTCTTTCCACAATTGAACCAAACAAAATTTTAAAAATAGGGTTATTCATTTCCTTTCTCTTCCTTTCCCTTTCCCTTTTCTGATTCATTTCTTTTTTCACTGTTTGAACCAAACCGCCCATAGGATGGATGAAAAACCTAAAATTTAGGCTTAAATTCAAAAATTGTCTAACTGAACTATACAATTTGGTTATGCTGGAATGATAAATTCCAAATTGAAGAAACAACTAACAATCAACAATTCCTAGCAAACCATATATTTATCTATGCCCTCCATACTAGGGAGTTGAGAAAAAGCCTCTGGGTAGACCTTAAAACATTGAAAACTTTTGCCATATTTTTCATACGATAGCAAAGATAAAGGAAGTAGAATTCACCCAGAGAAAGTATGGCTGAAGAAATGACTTAGGACTGGAAGAAATACAAACAGTCGTGCCAATAGAAGATTAACGGATCTACTTTTTATAAAATTAGACAAGTTGAGGACTTTTATCCTGCCAGTTCTATCCAAGTATGAAAATCAACCAACCCAACATAATCTGATTCAGGTGAAAAAGGACAATGACATCCTGTTAAGATCAATTAAAGAATACAACACATTTGGTATAAATTAGGCTATGAACTGTTTCTGCTTGGTTAAAAATGCATATATAGCGTACAAACTAGTATATGTTATAATACATATAATAGATGAGACTAAAAGTTGATGGTTCAAAATTGTCATATAAGCAGTACAGTGATTACTTAACAACATAAACTGTTTAAATAAAAATACGCATTTGATTTTAAAATGTCAATTCTTTTTACGAACAGAAAAACTAGGTCAAGAGATAGTGCATAAGTTACCATATGAATCGTTTTTGTTTTGTTATAAAATGCATAGGTTAGTTTACAACTGGTATTTCTTATATATTTACACAGAACAAAGGTTACATAAAATTTTGTAGTTTTTTAAATTTTCATATAGATTGCCTTTAATACCTTTCAACATTAACCGATTACAATAAAATCTCTATTTGTTTCCAAACACATGAGCATATTTTCCTGATTTAAATAGAAGAGATGTCACATAAAGTATTGCAGGCGTGAAAACAACAAATGTAGAAGCATTGCATACTTTGTACTAAAAAACATGCAAATATTGCCAGTTTCATATACATGAAGAATTAAGGACTCTCAACATTTGTACGGAAGGGGAGATATGTGATAAATATTACAAGTGCTAGTGTGTTAGTCAACCAAATAGCTCTAAAGGTGACATTATCAGTCTTATTACTTGTTAGACCCTGGAGGTGGTTTGAAAAACAAAAAACAAGAAGAAGAAAAGAAAGGATTTGGTAGTAAAAACTTAAGTGTAAAACTAAAACATATACCAGTATAGGATATAACAATAATTGTATTCATTAACCATTGAACATAGATCTTCCATTAGGAAAGTACAGTTATAATAGTATTCATATTTACATTAACTAACAATCTCTAATACTCCATCCATCCCAAGATTATTGGCATAACCGCCTTCTCATGTGTTGGTATGCCTTGAATACGTATTAGCCGCTTCGGCAGGTTGGTACGGGAGACACCCCCGGCCCGACGGTATAGCATGTCCTCTGTTTGGGTTGTTATTGGTATTCTGTTTTCTATTTCGGTTTGGGCCAAAATGTTTTTGGGCCCAAAACCATTAGGGTTTACGATGGAGAGGACTATATATAGTGCCTCGTCCTTTTACTGTAACTCTATGAGATATGATTGATAGAGAGTAGGAAATCTGTAATCTGGCTTTTTCTCTCTAGTGGAATCCGATCTTGATCGGCCATGGATGTAGCCAAATTGGTGAACCACGTAAATTTTGGTGTTTTGTCTTTTGCTTTTATTTTCTTCGCTTGTTCTTTCTCGGTATTCCGCACAACATGTTTGTTATCACTTTCGATGCCAAATGATAAGTCACATTAAAATGGCTTATAAGCCGTGACTGGGACATTCAATCTGGCTGCTACACTTCAAGTAGTAACACTATACGTGTATAGTTTGCTAACGAATTTAGCTCACCATTGTTGAAAATTTTTAGCACAAAACTAATAACATCTAATCTAATGACATACCAAAAGTTTTCATAAACAATAATGCTCATACCATCTGGTCCTGGTGCTTTGATAGGATACATTTGTTTGACTGCTCTCTCCACCTCCGCAGCTGTATAAGGCTGGGTTAACCTCTCTGCCATGTCGTGCGAGACTCGGTAGGCATACAGTGCAACACCTGTGACATAAAATTCTCATTTGGTTGTGAGGAAGAAAAGAGTCCGTTGAAGTAGTCTGTCAGTATTCTCTCAAGATTGCAG
Organism: Rubia tinctorum; assembly: GCA_032355605.1. NCBI lineage: Eukaryota > Viridiplantae > Streptophyta > Magnoliopsida > Gentianales > Rubiaceae > Rubia > Rubia tinctorum. Next base: position 14,887,344 of record JAULKM010000009.1, read on the forward strand.
CATCTGTTTTAAGCTCCTATGAGATATCTCTTAGACCCAAAATGTGGTTCATCTCCCTAAATTGAGAAGAAAGACAATGGAAGAATCTCGTGCTCCTGTCCCCTTCACCATACCAAAGTGGTTTTGCCCTCTGTTTCCACCTAAATGCCCTCCGCGTCTTGAAGAATTTCGTGCACTTTTTTAACCTCTAGAATTCGTCTTTTTGTTTCCTCCGTAATAGTTCATATCTCAATATCATGTATGTTCTTTCTTAGTTTGTCTAATTGCTTCATGAGAACAGGAAATGCAACTCGGCTCCAGTTGACTAATCCAAGAGCACATTGATCCAGCTTATTAATCGAGGCATCTTCGTTAGAATTCCAATTCTTCTCGACGACGTCTCCGCAATCTCCCGATCTCACCCAGAATGCCTCGAATTTAAATCTCCTTTCCTTCTATTTTTCATCACATACGAATCTCTCTTCCTAAACGAAGGCACATGTGATCCAAAAAATTCACTGGCGGCGGATTGCACGTAGACCACAGGAATTATCGTGCATGGATTTGGTGATCAATGCTTTATCTAGCCTTCCACGCTGTGTGCAATTGCCTACTATTAGTTTGTGTTAGAATCATGGGCTCCTATCATAAAACCAATTGGTACTATGTAGGGGTGACCCATGATCTTATATATTGAGTAATTACTCTGCCAACCACTGATGTGGGAATCTAACAGTAACCCTATACCAGGATGCACACATGCGAGACGATGCATTCTCGGATTAATTCGAATCCAAGATGTATTACCACCCCCGGAGATGCTAGGAGAATGTGTTTGACGCGATCACTAACACGAGAAACGTCATTTACATCACGGGGTGGTCAGTGTACACGAAGATCCAGCTGATTCGGGACCCCAACATGCCAAAACTTGGAGAGGATGTACCCCAGGGGAACTTTTGAAGAACAAGGCCAATGAAGGAGTGAGAGTTTTGTTGCTGATTTGGGACGATCAATCATCGGTTGAAACCTTCAAAAAGGATGGATTAATGGCAACTCATGATCAAGAAACGTTTGATTTCTTCAAAAACACGAATGTACATTGCATTTTGTGCCCTAGAAACCCTGATGGAGGAAGAAGTGTTCTCCAGGGTTTCCAGGTTTCCACCATGTTCACTCATCATCAGAAGACTATTGTTTTGGATGCCCTGATTCCAATTCCAGGCCCCGGGATGGCAATTCCAGGGCATTCTAAGGCGGGGATGAGGATTATTGTATTTTTCTCGGAGGGATTGATCTACGCAATGGGAGATACGATTCAATCGAGCACCCATTGTTTGGCACCCTGAATGCCTCCCACCGCGATGATTTCCACCATCCGAACCTTCCAAGCGCAGATATCACGAAAGGAGGCCCCCGGGAGCCCTGTCACGACATACATTGTCGTGTGGAGGGCCCCGCGGTCTGGGACATTTTATACAATTTTGAGCAGAGATGGAAGAAACAGGTCAGAAATGCAAGCCACCATCTTTACAACATTGGGGAACTCGATCAATTCATCGTCAGGCCATCTCCGGTTACCTCCCTGGAGGACCTGAAGACCTGAAACGTCCAGGTCTTCCGGTCCATTGACGGAGGGGCAGTAGACGGCTTCCCTGAAACCCCCGAAGATGTTTATGAAACATGTTTAGTAAGTGGAAATAACAATGTCATAGACAGGAGCATTCATGATGCCTACATCAACGTGATTCGTCCCGCGAAGAACTTCATCTACATCGAAAACCAGTACTTCTTGGGAAGATCTTTCGGGTGGCAATCGACCAATGCAATGAGAATCAAAGACATCAACACATTGCATCTTATACCGAAAGAGCTGTCATTAAAGATAGTGAGAAAGATTGAAGCTGGAGAGCGGTTCACGGTTTACGTGGTGGTTCCGATATGGCCTGAAGCGGTGCCTGAAAGTGGCTCTGTTCAAGCCATATTGGATTGGCAGGGGAGGACAATGAAAATTATGTATAAGGACATTTCAAGTGCCCTACGGGCTAAGGAACGGTATAATGTTAACCTTAGGGATTATCTAACCTTCTTTTGCCTTGGTAACATGGAACCTAAATAGGTAGGTGAGTATGTCCTTCCACAGGGCCCTGATCCCGACTCTGATTACGCTAGGGCTCAGCATTCCAGGCATTTCATGATCTATGTTCATGCCAAAACCATGATAGGTAAGTCATCGCGATTTGTTAAATCATTAACGTAATATCCTGTTAAAACTAGTGCTGTCAATTTCTTATCTGTCTTTTAGGTCACCGGGTTTCTAACCAATATTGTCAGTTAAAGGTCACCTAGTTTCTGATATGTCTTTTAGATCACTTGGTTTCTCACCAGTGTTATCAGTTTCTGATCCGCCTTTTAAAATTTGACTCATTTTACTCGAACAATCCAACACGTCCGTGTGTATGACATAATATGACATTAACTTGGTTATGATCCACCGACCTGGTTAAAACGCTGACTTGTTTGTGCATTTCTCAAAATTTTCAGTGGATGATGAATACATAATCGTGGGATCCGCGAATATAACCAGAGATCGATGGATGGCGGAAGGGACAACGAGATTGCCATGGGAGGGTACCAACCCCACCATTTGGCCTCCACGGAGGCACCCAAAGGGCAGATTTTCAAGTTCAGAATGGCCCTATGGTTAGAACATCTTGAAGAATACCATCCTGTTTTCTTACATCCTGAGAGTTTGGAATGTGTTAGAGAAGTGAATTTAGTTGGAGACAAGAATTGGGAGCTTTACTCAAGTGAAACATATGCAGAAAGTTTCTTACTAGGACATCTTCTTAGGTATCCTTAGAATGTTTCGAGCAATGGAGATATAACTAATTTGCCTGGATTTCAGTTCTTTCCTGACACAAAAGCTCATGTTCTCGGGACGAGATCGGATGTTCTTCCGCCCATTCTGACCACTTGACAGATATCAGATATTCTGTAAAGCTCTGTGTAACTCTTTTTTTTTCCGTAACACTTTGTGTAAAGACACATGTAATCATATGTGCTGCAATTGAGGGTGTTGGAGAAGCATTTGGTGGTAGGTTGGTGTATGTGGTAACATGAACTTGAGAAGGTGAAGATTCTGAAGATTGTAACTGTGAAAAGTGGCAATATAATAGTAGCATTGTGGTTAAACTATTTGAATGGTCACTGGTGTAAAAAAAAGAAGGTTTGTAGTGATTCTTGTGCTTCAGTTTTGAATTTAAATGGACTCCCTGCCTAAAAAATAGTTAATCACCTACTTTAATCGATAATAATAAACACTTCGCACTACTTTGATCTAGACTGGGCAAGATGCGTCAAGATTAATAAGTTATTTACGGTTATAATTTTTTTTTAATGGTAATCTTATCTTCTGGTAGAGTGTAAACAGTGGCGGAACTAGAAAGAAATCCCATGAGGGGCGAGATTGGGCGGGGCTGGGCTAGGAAGGGCTAAGCAGGGGCAGAACAGTAAATTAAGCCTTGGTCCCCGGAGGTTTGGGGGGGCGCACCGGCTCGCCCCCCAGTTCCGCCGTTGAGTGTAAAAAAGCAACCGACATTCTTTCAATCCAAATGTGATCTGGGTGTGAGTTTGAATACCTTGCACTGGTTAAAACATAAACTTCCATGTACAACCTTGAATTTCCAATTCATGAATTCAAAACTTTTGACTTCATAATTAATTAAGATTTGGGATTTGGAGAGATGCCCAACAGAAACCTGCCAGTTTTACCTATTTTGACCCGTGAGTTAAATGATTTCTAACTCATGGATTAAGCGGGTTTTAAACCAACCTGTTTTGACACGATCCATTTTTTACCCATTATAAAATGGGTTGAAATGAGTCATACCTATATTTTTATTATCTATTTTATCCAACTCATATTTAACCCGTCCACCCATTTGCTCTCCCTAACTAAACCAAATATGAAACCTGACTTTTCTTGATTGGAACCGGTGGTTCAAGAATATGACACTACCAAGAAATGCTTTGTCTTGTCTTGTGCTTTGAGAGTTTACAAAGAATTCAACAGCATTTGTACCAAATGTGCATTCCTTAGTATAAGCTTGGAATTCCTTGTGGATATGCTTATGACAAAATTAACATTAGGGCAATCAAGTATCTTGCAACTGCGGCATTTGTAACCCTGCCCACACTATAGTCTAATCATTTTTACATCAAACCTAAATTTCAAAGTTCTCTGAAGTGCTAAGAAGAACCTTGAAAATGATACTATTCGATTGATAAACTTTATTTTAAAAAATTGTGTATTAAGCTTTGTGGATCATAAGCTTATTCATTCAATATGATTGGAATAAACTTGAAAATTAGTCTCAACTTTTTGATGGGCGGTAGATATAGATAGAGTCGATATGCAGATATATGAGCAACAAAAACAAAAGTAAAAGTATAAATAAAGTTTAAAAGACATTATCACTCATTGAAGAGGTGAGAAGAAGTGAAAGCGGAGTAATTTTAGCGACAAAAAAAGTATTGAAGAGTATTTTTTTCCTGGAATCTAGAATGACACTTCAGTGTACCATGGAGCATAATTTTATGGTTTGCATTTTCCAACTCTTGGGTTTAAGTTTTGAAAAAATAGAGTTCAAACTAACACGTTCGTAAATTTATCGATATTTAGGTTTAGTAACATTTTAATCAAATTATCCCTCTTTCATTGAACTAATCAATATTGGAGAATATTCAGAATTTTACACTCACTCTATCAATCAACACTTTAAAAAAACTCAAACTTCAATAACATCTACCACTAAACTAAGAGTTCTTGATGCGTTTATTCCTTTATAAAAACACACTATTCACTTTCTAAATACCAATGTAAAAAGGGCAATTCAGTCATTTCACACCCCCCACAAACACAACTTGCCGAAGCCCATCCCTTCCAATAGCAGCTAGAACACACCAGCCCAGAACAGCACAGCTGACCGACCTTACCAGACCTTTCCCCACCCCACAAAAGCTTTCCTTAATTCATCCTTACTCAATACAATCGATCTTCTCCCGAAAACCCAATATGCAGTTTTGGAGAAAGATCCATTCTTTCTGCTGAATGCCACTTTGTAGATTCTTCCCCAATTGGATCTCTACCATCATTGCATGCATGGGGTCAGTCTTTCTTTCTCTCTCTTTCTATCTTTTTTTCCCTTTTGATTTTAGTGAAAGAAAGTGCCACTCTTTGCATATTCTTGCCTGATTTTGTGATTTGATTGTTTGCTTTGATTTGGGGTTGGAATATTTGGATTGCTTTTAGTCTAAGCAAAGGGTTGCTGAAAAAGGGGAACTTTATACGTTTTGTTGGATTGTTATGCTTAATCGTGTTGTTTTGGGTTTGGGATCAAAGGGTTTTGTTTTTGTAGTTTGAGGTTTGTTAGGGATGAACTGAGTGGAGACTTGTCTCAAAAGGAAGCCTTTTTGCTCTTTCTTGTTGTGTTTTGGAGGATATTTTAGGGCTGTTATTAGCTTTTTGATGGGAAAGTTGAAGGGGGGATGTGATGCAGTTTTGAGTGTAAGGGAGTTTGTATTGAATGTTTTTGACATATGCATGAATCATGAATGATCTCTTCTGTGTATTATGATTCTGTTTTGTTTAGAATTTGAGGTTTTGTTGGGGCTATTGGAGGATTGAATTCCTCTTTCTTGTGTATGATTAGAAAGAATTGATGTTTATGATTAGGTTTTAGAGCTGTTGTGCTTGTTTATTTTGGATGGGAATTGATAAAAGTAGATGGCCTCGTTTTGTGCATGAATCATTAGTTGATCTTTCTAGTTTGTGTCGGGTCGATGGAGTAATGAGCTTCCCCCCCTTATAGCATATGAAAAATTGAATATAATGTAGTTTTAGACCCGTTGTTCTTGTTAATTTTAGTAGAATTTGGAGGAAAATAGATGGCTTTTATGATTCCCTGGATTCTGTGATCCAAATGCAGTCATTTAACAGGCTTTCGTAAGTATATACACAGGGTTGCATTTTCTCCGTGAACTTCTTATTGGCGATTCTTTTGCTGTTCTTATTATGGTTTGTTATCTGTTTCAATGAAGGTTTTTGGCTTGTGGTTGCTCCATAGCTCAAGTGTTTTAGTCTGATTAAGGAGCGAATAACTTCTTGTTAGCACGTTATAAATGTTATGCATTCTAAGGGGGATGAATTTGCTGGTTGCTGAAGTACATTTTGCATTCAAGTTATTTATACGATTTGGTACCAAAACCTATAATTATTAATTAGCATGGGCGTAGCGTTTTCACTAGCTTCATTTGATAATATGCTGTATCCATGTCAAAGTGCATTCCAAGATAAAAATGGTGTATGACTTCTAATCAGTTTTTCGGTTGCAAACCTGATTCGCTACAGAGCAGAGGTTGTCTTGGATGCTGTGCAAAGCCCCCGCTTATAATATCCGTGGATGAGCCATCAAAGGGACTCAAAATCCAAGGTCATCGAGTGAAGAAACACAACAGCATCACCGAGGATTTCTGGAGCAGCAGTGTGGGTGAGATGGATAACAGCGCGTTCCCATCTCAGAGGAGCATTTCATCGATTAGCACTTCAACTCAGACCGTTGATCCAAACAGTTCCGTTGCCAGCACAAGCCAGCCTTCTGAATTTGTCAATCCTGGTAACTGAGTCCTATCACCATCTGCTCACGAAAAGATTCCATTTGATATCCTATTCATGAATCGTGTTTGTAACTTGAATGCTTTGTTTCGTGTAGGTCTTCTTCTCTGGAACCAAACAAGACAGCAGTGGATCAAGTACAAGGAGTCCAAACAACCGAAGAAAGGGACTCAGGAACGAAAATTAAGGTTAGTATTTGCAAACCATAACACAACGAAGAATGCATCAAAATCTTAACTTTATGCATTTACGATATTTAAGTCATTGCTTGGTATTCGCCAACCATAACACAATGAAGAACGAATCAAGATTTAAACTTTATGCATTTACTCTATTTAAGTCATCTCTTAGTATTCGCAAACCACAACACAACGAAGAACGCATCAAGATTTAAACTTTGTGCATTTACGATATTTAAGTCATCACTTAGTATTCACAAACCATAACCCAACGAAGAATGCATCAAGATTTAAACTTTGTGCATTTACCAAGTCCCTCGTTTAGTATTTGCAAACCATAACACAGCGAAGAATGCATCAAGATTTAAACTTTATTTTTTTACGATATTTAAGTCATCATCTTCTCACAGCTGGAACGCTACTTATGATAGCTTGCTCGGGACAACCAAACCATTTCCCCGGCCGGTGCCTCTTCCAGTAAGTCTTCAAGTTCTCCTGGTTATGTTAGATTCATCGCGTATTCGATCAAATCATTGAGATATTTTGTGCTTATCTTATGACAGGAAATGGTAGAGTTTCTTGTTGATATTTGGGAGCAAGAGGGGCTTTATGATTGATTATAATGTCACAGCAGAAACAGAAATAGTGTTATTGGAGCTGTGAATTCTTAATTATTTTGCCCTCTAAAGCTGTGAATTTGGCAGAGTTTTTAGCAAAAAAAAAAATCAAATGCTTATAGATGATGAGAAATTTCAACATTTTTCTTGTTCTTGTTCTCGTCTTGTGCTTCTGTTATGGATCTGTGTTGGGCTTGGCAGATGTTCCTTCAGCCCACTAGGGTTTTTTAAGCTCACTTGATCAATCTTCTCCAAGGCCCGATAATTCCGTTCACTTTGCTTGATTTTGGTTGATTTCAGATCAATAAAATTAACTTAGTCATATTGTTACTTTATTAAGTGTGTTTAATTTTAGTTTAGTTCGGTGAGGTTAAAAAATATGCAAGCTTTTAGGAAAGACGGTCTTTTTTTCATATAAAAATTTATCGTGCAATATTAACCAAGTTAATTTAAATTTATTAGAATTATAGAAAGGTAAAAGGTTTTAGTTGCAATATTAAAAATTTATTGTGCAACGTGCAGTAATTATAAGTTTATATCTAGATTAATGCAAGCAGAAAATTTTATCTTGATTTCTTTATATTTGCAATTTAAACCTTGATTTTTGCATAATTTATGGAAAAATCATCTCTCAAGAGACGGGTTTAAAAAAAATTAAGGTCTTGATGTAAAATTAAAAGTAAAAGAGTCCGTCTCTTGAAATGTGATATTTCCATTATGGAAAGATCAATGTTTAAACTGCAAATTAGAATACATCAAATAAAATTTTTGGGTTGCATTAATCGGGTCATAAACTTATAACTACTCTACGTTGCCCAATAAATTTTGTATATTGCAAATAAAATAATTTACCTTTCTATAATTATAATTCAACCTCGTCTTTTCATATGTCAACATAAAGACAAACTTTCCTAACATTTTGCCAAAAATAGAATAAAATATTGAGTAATTATTTTTGTAACCATCGTACTTGGTTAAATGGAGTGTATTATCACTCTTTTTACCACTATGTCGTCTGTATAAAATAATTTTTTTATAGTGCCAATAAAATAATTTACCTTTCTATAATTATAATTCAAACTCGTCTTTTCATATGTCAACATAAAGACCGACTTTCCTAACATTTTGCCAAAATAGAATAAAATATTGAGTAATTATTTTTGTAACCATTGTACTTAGTTAAATGGAGTGTATTATCACTCTTTTTACCACTCTGTCGTCTATTGCCTTAAAAGGAGGAGGAAGAAAGGAAAGCATGAAAAAAGCATAGTCAACTAAAATTGATTGTTATGTAATAATAATCAAGAAAATTTAGATTAAAAAAATAAAAAGAAGAAGATAAAAGTGTGTTTTATCATAACCGTTGACTAAGTTAGCAGCGTTCACTTGTGTTTTTGCTACACTCTTTTTTCTTTCTCACTTCTTCCCTCCCATAAATTATTCATGGAAAGTAAATTGCAATGTTAAAGTATAACTTATTTAATTTTTCTAAGTATTGGAAAATGATGGTATATAATCGGACTATTTTTCTATGATACAAACAAGTTTTAAATATGAATAATATCAGGTATGGGTCAAACATGTCAAACGTTGGGAGAAAAATCAATCCACTCAATTAAAAATTTTGAATGGTTCAAAAAATCGAGTGATAAGACGTGAACTGTAATTGATTGTCCAATTTGAATGAGGAGACCACGTTACTGTTTTCTCTCAAAACTCCAGGCCTGATTATTAGCATCATAGTGGGTATGATGCAATGCTGCCCCGTCTAATCATCTTTCTTTTACTTTACACAGATTAGAGCGGATCAAGGAAGAGATTGGTAACATCACAAGACCGTATACAAAAATTGGTTTTAACATATCATAATTTTTGACGAGTTGAACTAAATCGACTGAGCTAAAATTACATAAATTAAATATAATAATAGTATATTAAATCAATTAAATTAAGTTGAAAAGAGTTATTATTTAAGCTTAAGAAGGCACATTAAGCCTCAATCATTCAAAATTATACCCATGATTAAAATGAAGGAAAAATAATAAAGAAGAAATGAAGGGGAAAGGGGAAATTCATGAACCAAAAAAGACACATTCATATGTGAAGGCCCCACATGGGGTTGGGTAGCTTAGTGGAAGTTGATGATTATGATCAGCTGGAAATTGTTGTCTCATCCTAAGGGAATGTGCATGCAAATCAACTCATATAGGTCATATCATGCACCCTTATTGTTTAATTTGATGAATTAAAGATGCATGAATGAAATGAATTACAATGTGACTATGGATAGTGCAATTATAGTGGAAGAGGACATATTCATCATAAAGTTATCTTGCTATATACTATTTCATTTATTCCGACTCTTTCGACAGATAGAGAAATTGAATAAAGTACTATTTTTTTATAGAAAAAGAAGGTCACTTTCAGTTAAAGGGAAAAACACTTTAAACCTAATCAAAACAGAATTACTATTAATTTTTTTGTCGGAACCACCAACAAAAATCATAGCCACGTTTTGACTAGCTTTAACGCCCAAAGAATAAAAAATACCTGAAGAATATAAAAAAACACACCAGAAGAACATAAATATGAAATCACACATATTATGAAAAATCTTAAAGCACCATGTTAAAAATGCGACTCTTAAGAAGACGAACATCAAATATGAGAATTTCATTAAAGAAAAACAAATTATAAACTATAGCATCATAATTACAAGTAGCTGGGGGGGGGGGCGCGGGGGGG
>JAULKM010000009.1:14907282-14921236 GCA_032355605.1 Rubia tinctorum
GTCCATTGTGGCGGAAAATTGAAGGCTCTTTCGGTATCAAACTGCTTAGGGTTTAAGGACTTGCCCTTTGGATTGAAGTTTATCGGAGCATGCTCTTCCCTTCAGTCTTTATCGGTCCATAACTGTCCTGGATTTGGAAACGGTTGTCTTGCAGTTCTAGCGAAACTTTTCCCGAATCTTACTCAGGTTGAACTGACTGCATCGGCTTGTATAACCGACGAAGGTGTTGCCCCACTCTTGGAAAACAACGAGGCCGGCTTTGTCAAGGTGAACCTTAACGGCTGCGTGAATTTGACCGACAGGGTTGCGTCTGCCCTAGCTAGGCTTCACGGGAGCACGCTCGAGGAGTTGAATCTCGATGGTTGCAGGAACTTGACTGATGCGACTCTCTTAGCCATTTCAGAGCACTGCTCATTGCTCACTGAACTCGATGTCTCCAAGAGCATGGTTACTGACAATGGCATTGCTGCTCTAGCTGAAGCCGAGCAGTTCTGTCTGCGTATTCTGTCTCTCTCGGGTTGCTCCTTCGTGTCAAACCGAAGCTTGCCTTACCTGAAAAAGCTCGGAAAAGCTCTCACCGGTCTCAACATCCAGCATTGCCACGGAATCAGCTCTGGTACTGCTGATATTCTCGGGGAGTTCCTGTTCAAGTGTGATATCCTCTCCTAAGGATGTCACCATCATCGTGAAGTAAGCTGATACAAAGTAGAAGAAGTATTACTGATTTCCGTTACTCAGCTGTTTGTAGCTAAGGTTGGAGTCCACCATGGATAGCTCTTCTCCGGTTCAGTCCCTCAGCGCCTTTTCCCAGTAAAATGGTCAGCCAGGTATCCTTATTTTTTTTGCAGTGAAAGCTGTTTCAAGGATTTTTTTGGCCCCTTTACATTGTGGTGGCTTTTTCTGGTGACCATTCTCTACTGTGAATACATGCTGCTGAGGTTCTGATTCTGGATCAAGATTCTGTCTTGGAGGACTTGTTTAAGTTTCGGGTTATTACAGTTTTTACCGCGTCATTTCGTGTGTTGGTCGGGTCATGGTGAGCTTTGATTCTGGAAAAAAGGAACCGCCGGGCTGTAGTGGTGCCCGGGAGGCAGTTTTGGGCGGTAGTGGTGCCCGGGAGGCAGTTTTGTAGGATCGTCGCCTTGCGCATTTTAGAGGGCTTTGGCTATGGCAGTTTCTGCCATGACAACTCCTAGGGTTTCTAGGGGTTGTTTTTTGGTTTTACCAAAGCCCTAGTTTTTGCAAGGAGGCTTCTTATTGTTTTTGAACTGCCCTTCCTCGGGGCACCTATCTATCCCCTTGTGATGTCTCTCATCTCATATGTAATTGGTGTTTGTGTTTTGAGCTCACTATGTACTCTTTTCTACTTTGTTATATATATGATGAATAAAATGGTTGTGCACTTGAGAAAAAATCATTTCTTGATTCTCTTTGCTCTTATTTTTGCTTAAAATGTTTGTTCCAATAAAATTTAAGAAGAAAGAAAAAGATAATGGATTGGGACAGATTTCAGACAAGAATGTAATGGTGCTTTGGTAGGAGCATATGGCACAGCTATGTAGGACCATGTGTAAGAGCATAGGTTACAACAGAAATGGCCCATTTCAAAGATTTGGTGATATATAAATGCATGCATCTCTTTGACAGATCTTCTTAAAATAAACTAGAATAAGAATTGTTCAATTTCTTTTGTTAGGTAGGTAGTTTGGTCTTTTCATCTTCATCTCAAAAATAAAGTAATAGGAAGATCACATACTCCCTCTAGTCCCTTGATTTTGTCCCCCCATACCAAAGTCTTTTGCATTATGTTTGACCATCGATAATTTTTGTTATGTACAATAATGAACATCATGTGAGATTTTTTGGATTCTTCGAAACATGTAGTTTCTAAAAAGTAAAATTTTATAGTGTGTTATCATACGTAACTAAAGTTATCGATGGTCAAACATGATTTGAAAAAAATATTGGAAAAAAAATTGGGACATAAATGAGTGACCAGAGGGAGTATATTTTTTAGACTGCGAGAGCGCGCTACCATCTATCTTTAATTTCTCAGATGTTAAACCGGAAATTAAGTTTATAGGCAGGGAAATTCAAGTTCATAGGAACTTCTTTATACTCCCCCGCTTCTCTAATAATGACTCGTAACTTTAATTATACACAATAACAGATATTATGTGACATGTTTCTCTGTATTTTTTAGATCAAGGGGCGCTAGCTAGATTAGTGTTTAACCCTATTTAAAACTCAATTTACCAAAGTAATAGGTACACCTTTTTTCTTCCAAAAAGACAAATAAATCACAAACAAATTGGGATTTTTTATTATAAATTTGATGAAGTGATCAAAGACAAACTTAAACGACATATATTGGGTTTTTTCGTATGGTTCTCAACCATCTCTCCTAATGGGCCGAATTCGTTGTCCGAGGCCCAATTTCCTTTTCCTGAAACGTTTCCCCGCTTTCCTTTTCCTTTTCCCTTTCCCGTCTGTATTCGGTTTCTTAAAGAAAAGGAAGATCCTTCCTCTATAAATACACAGCAGAGCCATCATTTGTTCCACATCAGAAATCATCGAAATCATTCATCGTACAAAAATGTCGAGTTTCAAGAAAACTTCTCCAAGAATCGAGGAACACCGCAACATCGCCAGCGAACTGAAAGATATCAGATTCGACATGAAAAAGCTGAGAAAAATGCAGCAGCTTGATCATGAGGTGGAAAAGAGCAAGGAAGATGCTGCGATGTCGGCACTCTCGAATCTGAGCAGTATGGCCGATCATCTTGCATTGCAGGATTTGATGAAAGCTTTCATCGAATCCGAGGATCTGAGATTGGAGCTGGAATCGGAGATTGAGAAGATGAAGCTTCTTGACGAGGTTAACATCAGAGCCGACCACCTTAAACTCCTCGAGAACGGGATGAGAGCCGAAAACATGGATCGGAGCCGGCGCCGGAGCCGGAGGAAGAGAATCGAAAACTTGCTTAACATTAATGGATAGATTGATGCATTTATTAGTCTCGGCTGTAGATTTTGCTTTTGTTTGTGTTTGTAATTATGACAAGTTCCATGTTCATCATTTTGTATGAATAGATTCGTTTGGAAAGTGATTTGTTTCAGCAGTTTCTACCCTATAGTTATACTTCCAAGTTCCAAGTTATGAATTTCAAAAGTTAAAGATGATCAGACATTTTATTTCCTTTTGAAAATAACAGAATTAGATCACAGTCAAACTTTCCTAAAATTTGAATTTATGATCCTTTATAAATCGCCTCCCTCCCTATATTCAAAATATTATCATCAAATTTTTATTTTTATAATTTTGAGAGGGTGTTTGATCATAAATATTTAATAAAAGATATTAGGAGTATACATGAATTTGACATTTAAAAATATATGTTATAGTAAATCTAACGAAATCTCGTGACTCCGTGAGAACGTGTTATTTATTGAGTGAGTCGCAACTTATGATTTGATGAGAAGTTCTATAAAATGAAGTACATACTTAAACTCGTACACACTTTCTAAGCACAAAGATATTATATAACTACAAAGATGATTTGAGGTTTGTTTTCTTTTATTACAACAAAATTCCTAAAATTCTTTTAAAATATGTTTTTAATTATATAAATAATTATACACAAAGTTTTGTTTTAGAACGACTAATCATTAGACGAAATCATTATATAATTGATGTAACTGATGAGATGATTTGATGTTTGTTTTCCTTAAATACAACGCGTTTCCTATAACTTTAAAAAATATTTTATAATGTATAACAATGTTCAAATAATTATAATTTAACCTGAAATGTTATTAATTAAAATGAGATTTTTCATGATTGGTTTATCCTTTAGTCGATCTAAATGAAATATTTTCATAATTATAATCTGATCTAAAAATTGTAAAAATGAAGTTTTTTTTTTATGATTGTTGTTGTAACTAGAGACGTCTTTTTTTTAGAGACATAAAACTATATTTTTCAAACTTCCTTACCAAAAATATCAAAATAAATTATACGGTAGCAAATGTTTTGGACAAATCATATGAAATCTAAAATAACTACCACGATCTAGCAGAGACTCAAAGGAATGCGGTTTGAATATTCCGATGAAATCAAGAAGAAGAAGAAAAAAAACTTCGATTTGACCTAATCATTGACATGGCTTCGATTTAATACAATTCCCCTCCCTTTCTCACCTCCTGTTAACTCCCTTCTCTCTCTGATTGTGTAATTGTTTAGCTATTTCTTTAATCGGTTAAAATGGGGTCTTTAATATTCTATCAAGAATTGATTCTTTACCAACCATTGGGTTAGTTCTTGATTGACCATTTCCGAGTTCTAGCTGTAACGTAATTTACCGGCGTCTGTTACAAGGAAGAAGAGGAAAGGGAAAAAGGGATCGCATCAAAATTTGATCTTGCCGTTTGATTTGTTGGATTATGGGTTGGAAGTATAAGGCGGGTTTGTTCCTTATTGCAACTGTTGTTGTAATCTGGGTTTCATCTGCGGAAGTCACCCAGGTCAGATTTCTTGTCTGAACTTCTGTTGTCTGAATTCTTGATTTTAAGGATCCAATTAGTTGTTGGTTTCTGTTAACTATAGCTTGTTTAAGGTTTAGGAGGAAATTGTTGGGATGTTAGAATGAAAAGGAAGTTAAAATCATGGGTTTTTTAGGTCAAAGATGTAAGAAAGGGACTATTTTGAAGGAAAAAAACATGTTGAATGCAAGGTTTTGACTTCATGTGCTACCTGGATCTTGGTTTTAGTTTGAACAATTTTGTTTGTCTGATTGATTATAAGCAGTCTTCTGGTTTTATTATGAGTAAGAAAATGTCAGAAATTGGATGTTGATATTCATGGTTGTGATCAGCTATGAAATGTGCTTAGCTATTGACTTTCAGTTTCTGAGTCGGTCTACTTGTTATTGGGCAGGGTATATTTGAGAACTATAAGCAGCCATTTGCTGTGACTTACCTCGGGGCTTCTCTAATGGTTATTTATCTCCCGGTAGCGTTTTTAAAGGATTGGATTGGTCGCTTGATAAAAAGATGGTCGGGCAAGGGATATAAGAATGTGGGGACAGTTGATGATTCTCCGTTGAAGCGCATTGGGGGTAAGCAACTCTTTGAATTGGATGTCAAGGCGTCTTTGACTAAAAAAGACAGTGAGCTGGATATTGCTGATGAGGAGGAGGGAATGGCATTGGTTGCTAAATTTGTGGATGGCGATAAAAAGGAGGTGGTATCAACCAGAGAAATCGCCATGTACGGGTTTTACCTTGCTCCTATTTGGTTTATTACAGAGGCAAGAACACAGATATCTCTATTTCAGTTAATTTTTCTTGCTGTTTCTAAATTCACCTTAGCTAACATCTTTAAACTAAGGAAGATTGACTTTTCTTCCCCTTAAAAGTTTAAGACATCATTTGATAGAGTTCAAGTGTTATTCATGTTCTTAACCTTTGCATCTGTGATGTCTTATTTAGTACTTATCAAATGCTGCGCTTGCACGGACCAGTGTTGCAAGTACAACCGTGTTATCATCCACCTCGGGTCTATTTACTCTCTTCATTGGTGCATTCATGGGGCAAGAGTCCTTAACCATATCGAAAGTGCTTGCTGTATTTGTCTGCATTGCTGGCGTTGCAATGACGACCCTTGGTAAAACCTGGGCTGCAGATGATTCGCAACTTAATCCGACTTCGTATGTATTTTCTGACTATCGACTTAAACTAGAAGTTTTGCAAGTTTGATCATTATGTGTATTACGTGGTCTCTCTATAATTGTCTGCTGAATTATTGTTCTCTATGAAGAAATGGAGAGCGCACTCTCGTTGGGGATCTTTTTGGCCTTCTATCAGCTGTTTCATACGGGCTATTTACCGGTGAGAGAAAATCCTAGTTCGTTCAGTTTATACCGCAAAAACTATTCTATTGGTTATGGAACAAAGGGTGACATTTATCTCTAAATATGCTTCAGTGCTTCTCAAGAAGTTTGCTGGTGAAGAAGGTGGAGGCGAAGGCGAAAGAATTGATATTCAGAAGTTGTTCGGGTACATTGGCTTGTTTACGCTTGTGGCTCTATGGTGGCTCGGTAAGAGCATCTGTTTCTGCTTTGCTCAATTTAAGCGATTAATTTTCATTTCTTGTCTGTCAAAAATCATAACATCACCATGACCGTTTTTCAGTGTGGCCATTGACGGCTTTGGGAGTAGAGCCAAAATTCACGATACCTCACTCAGCTAGGCTGGATGAAATCGTCATTGCAAATGGGCTCGTCGGAAGTGTACTCTCAGACTATTTCTGGTACGTGCTGAACCATGGATAGATCCATTTCCGTTCCAAGTTTTCTTAGAATTTCCGATAAGATGGCATCTTGATTCTACGCAGGGCTCTGTGTGTCGTCTGGACAACTCCCCTGGTAGCTACCTTAGGCATGTCGCTCACGATACCTCTGGCAATGATTGCTGATATGGTCATCCACGGGCGCCATTATTCTGCTATATACATTCTGGGATCGATTCAGGTAAGAACTACGAATAGGATTGTTATACAGTAGTTGATTGCGAAGTGAAATTGCCAATCTGAACATTTTCTACGCAATGTGGAATGCAGGTATTTGCAGGATTTATTATAGCCAACATCTCAGATTGGCTTAGAAAAACTTTGGGTTTATAGCACTCGAAAAGCGCTTCTTGATACACTGATAAGCGCTGATGGCTACCAGGCATCGCGTTCTTGTTGGTTTGTCTTGGAATCTGCAAATTTTGTTGTAAGAAATGAACATTGTAGCAATCATTCTTGATTCTTCCTCCCTGTATGTAATGGTCAGTGAAACAAAAGTACATTATTTGTTCCCTCCAAAAGATGGTTGGGGACTTCCACGAGGAAAGAACATTTCTTGTTTGTACAGAACTGAGTAATACTAGAATAGACAATTTCTGCCATATTTGTGTTCTGCGTGCATTGATCAGTGTCGAAGTCCATCGACTTTACAATAACAAACCTCGTAAACGCCAAATCTACAATCCGAGTTTCTCTAATCACTAACTTAACATCTGGATGACATGATCCATACATGTCACATAATTTGTTCCCTCCAAGAAAGATGGTTGGGAACTTCCACTAGGAAAGAACAGTTCTTGTTTGTAAAAATTAGTAGTACTAGTGATAGGAAAATATCCGTCTGAATCAACCACAAAAACAAATCTCGTAAGCACCAAAACTCAATCCGAGTCTCCCTAATCATTAACATGAACATTACAGAAGCTGCTATACATACAAAGACAAGATTGAGAGATAAAAACTTCTGCAGCAGAAAAGCTCCATCAAGCATCCCTTGTTATCAGCTGTGGTGTCCATTTGATATGCAATGTAAGCTTCCCAGATTTTGAACCATCAAGAGTAAAACTATCGGTGAATTCGCCTTCTAGTATTGCCCTTGTCAGTGTCATGATGCATCTTCCCATTTTATCCTGGAACATCAGCCAGCTTACGAGTTCAGACATTGTGCGCGAGTTTCTGGAGAAATCAGTTGAGGGTAAAGCGTTACCTTCCCGAATGTGTCGTGGTCATAGACTTCCAACATCAGCAGATCATGTAACGCGTCCTCCACAACAAAGTCAAACGTTTGATTCCACACGGGATTCAGCGTTTCGTTCAGAACCTGGTTGTCGGTCCAAGTTCTGTTAGCTTTTTCATCACAAGATTTAAATCAAGAATATATGTAGCCTTACCCTGGTCTTGTGCTTCTGTTCGGACTTCTTCAACGTGAGTACCACGAAAGGATCAGATTTTCCCATGAGATCAGTAGCCGGCAAATCTTCTGCTGATATTACTGTCACAGATAGAACTCCTCTCACAATGACATTTTTTTTCTTCGGACCTGATTTTTCTGCAATGTTTTGGTCAGTTGGAGCGGTTCCTGGTTTGAGCACCCTCTCTAACGTTGTTAATCTGAAGTCAGGGTCGAACGGATTCATAAATGCGCTCTCTTGTCCGATTGGACAATACAAAAGCTCCAAGTGTACCTAGAAAACAAACCATTTAGAACTTCTGTTTCAATTAAGATAAAGTTTTTGTTTTTTCGATCATGACTGAGCATAGAGAATCAACCTGACCCCGATTCTTCGTATCCCTTTGAATCTCGAGATCTTTCACCAGCTTCAGCCACACGGCCTTGACCTTACCAGGCTCGAGGTCCTTCAGAGCGATCTGTGTGCAGCCAATGAACTCGGAAGCTTGAACTCCCTCGTCATCCCAGACTTTGACCGTAAGATGCTGAGTGGATGCATCCTCTACCGTGAACTCAAAATGTTCGTTCCATATCGGATTTATCGAGTTGTTCTGCCAATGACGACGAGATGGGTCAAGTAGAAGGCAATATGAAACAAGTAAGAAAAGGACGAGCTAGAAAGATCAAAGTGCTCACAATTGTTCGGCTGTTTTTTGTCCTGTCACGTAGTGGACGTATGTATAACTCGGCATATGGATCTGATTTTCCCACGACGTCCTTGTTTGTTAATTCCTTCGCTTCAATGAGCTTCACCTCCAATTTCCCAACTGGCTTTAGCTCCAGATCACTGTTACACGAAGTAATCATAGAAAATTTCACGGTCAGAACCTATGTTTAGTTTCGACAAGATAGTTTATACGCCTGAACCAACTAAAAATCCAAGTTGCTTTAAACAAATGGAGGAATCTATCATGAGATAAAGCTGATTTCTGTTGCCAATGACAATTGTTTGGACAACTATGAATCACTCATCGCAATAATATTGGTACGATTTTCAAGTCTTACCTATAGTCCCCTGGCAATATTGGTACGATTTTTCGGACTGGCCAAGTGATAGAATCTTCAATAGCATCTCGTATCATTCCCTGAAATCAAGAAATTAGAGTTGTTCCCTGATCCTTTTCATGTAAAGATTGCAATAAATAATGGAGAATGAAAAACACCAAACCTCAAAAGCATCGGATATTCCTGGAATTGCCGTTACCTCACCACCAACAACTTTGAGGGTAAAATCCAAGTTTTTCTGCCGAAATTGTGAAAAATCGACAATCAGTGTCTCAAAACTACTCATTCATTCTAAGATTAATCCGTGTTATAGCAAAAATAGACATCATTTAATGCATACCATGTACATATTTAAAAAAAGCCAAAAAACCAGTTCTTTATGCTTGATTACCTTTTTTCTAAGGGAATATACCACAGCTCCAAAACAAGGAAATTCATCAACCAGGGGTTTGAATATTAGTCTGAAGATCCCAGTAAATCCTATGTTCTTGACCTACATTCGGCAACTAAAGTCAGTAGATTACAAACTGAGCTCATGGACCTTATGAGCCAATAATAGTACAATAAATCTTATAAAGAGAATTAAGCTTCGCATTTGCGTTTAACTTCTAGGATACCATAAGAGAAAGCACGAAACAAATTTATGCTTTATGACAACGGGTCGTAATAAATTCAGCAGCACCTGAATTGGTAGTTTAAGTCCAACTCTGGTTTCAATATCGATTATTATGCTAGGATTCCCATCCCACTGCATTTCCAATTCCATGACAATTTCTCCCGGATTGCTATCAAGCGTAGAAACTCCTGAAAGGCATTAATGAATTGTCTGATTACTTACCACAACAAGGAGAAGAATGAGACAAAAACTCTTTTTCAGAAAATACACGAAATCGTTCAACGCTTTACACAAAACTGTCTAAAGTTTAACCTAAATCCCACTTAAACAAAGGAAGTAGCACGAAGCATACCAGTAAATTGTGGAGCCACAGTACCAAGTGTCAACTTCGAAAACTTGATAGAAGTTAAAACAACCGGTCTGTATTGCTCAAGAATCGGCTCTACACTGTTTCTTATTATTTCAGAAGCTGCCTACACCACGATACCAACAACCACTCATTAAAATTCGAAGCCTTCGGAGAAAATCATTTCCCCAAACAAGAGCATATTAAACAGAGATTAATCACCTCATCAACATAGGGCCAGATTTTATCAAGGTGGTGATTAAGCCAAGTCAACTGCAACACATAACAAAACCATGATACAATGAGAAACAACAACAAAATCTTCATCACATTTTCTAGACAAATCAACAGGACACACTCATTATTCATTCACACATACACAAACTCCCGAAAACAGTCTCTCTATCCATAATCGTGTTCGATATACTTACATAAAACTGATAATAAAAGGGTATAGGGCAGATTAACTCAACTTTTGGCTATGCTTGAAGACAACCCAAGGAGGATAAGCCTCAGGAGGCAGAATCTTCCTCGAGTCCTGGACTGTCATCCTGGCAAAAGCTGCAATAGTTTCTGTCTGAAAACAGAAAACACTCATCAAACAATCAATCCAAACAATCCTCAAACATTGGAAACAGAACATCAAACGAAAAGAGATGTACCAAATCACATCGCCTCTTGGATCTGGTATTCTGACGCCGTGCAAACCCCACAATCAAGCCGATGCCCAGTGCAGCTCCCATCAAGAAACCAACCAAAAATCCCATCTTTTTCCCTTCCTTCACCCAATCCACGGATTCTCAGACAACCCTTTTGATATCAGGACAAAAGCACGAGCTCAGAACACGCTTCTTGCATGGGATGACGTCACTCAAACGTCAGCATCATTGAATGAAAAGATGAATCCATGTTGGTGTTGTTTCGCCATGTTTCAGGGTTGTTCTGGAATCAGGTAGGTGACGTGGGCATGTGATGAAGGAGGTGATTAGTGTATTGATTAGTCAGTGATTAGTGTATTGCTTTGTGTTCGACAAAATGTCTCAGACAGATATTAATATTCCCATATTCTTTTCTTGTGTCTGCTGCAACCTTAAATTGGTAGTCTTGTGGTGTGGGACCTTTCGTATCCGACTTTGTTTCATACGTGGCTCTGTCTCAGGCTTTCTTTAAAGACCTTGAGCTATACAAATATTTTTCTCTATTTCATTAATGGTAGGTTCAAATGTTGTTTTTCAAGTTGAATTTTGTGTAAGGAACTAAATTTGGAGAGTTAAAAAATCAGTAGTTGGATGGTAACCACTGAATTGAACTAAAGCATAAATAAACTCTGATGAACAAAATCTTACTTAAAACAAAAGAAAAGCAAAATTCATTAATAAAGCAGCCCTATAAAATTTAGAAGTACAAATCTAATCTTAAGTTTTTAATAAAAGTGTCAATCTAACACTAGCAATTTGAAATTGGCCGAAATTCAATAAATTGACCATTATATCTATGTTGATTTTTATTTAAAATAAACCAGAAAACTTGAAAGGACTATTATACCCTCGGTGTCTATTAACCAATCTAACCATATTATTTTAGCACTTAGCAAAAAAATTGTAATTTCAGTTTTTGCCATTAATCTCCTTTGGTTCGTCGCTAGGCAGGGGCGGAGCCAGAAAACTATCGTGGTGGGGGCTAGTTAGAAATTTTTTAATAAAAAAATTAGAATAATACACAAGAATTTTTTTTGGAAGTGAGAAGAGAGATCAACCTTGTGTGTGAATGTGATTGTGAGGGGAGAAAATATGTAAGTTAGAAAATGAGAGGATAAAAATAGAGAGAACCAACAGATTTATTACATGTGACATATAATTATCCACTTAAATTATTATTATTTCAAAATTTCTTGAGGGGGCTGAAAGGTAAAAAATAGATTTTTGAGGGGTCTGAACCATAATTTTTTAAAAATTTCAGCTGGTGCATAATTCTTCACGGGGGATGGAGCCCCCTCCGCCCCCCTGTCCCTTCTCCACTGTCGCTATGGATATTCGTCGCTTCACAATTCTTCATCTCCGACGAGAATTTAGTTCGCCCCCTACCCAGCCGACCGTCAGTTGTGGATGAGATCCAAGCTAAGATTCGCTGTAAACTTCAACTGTCCGCAGTCGTTCAGGCCATCTGAAACTGGTTTTGTTTCATCTCAGACAAGGCTTTCAGAGGGGCGCCGCTGTGAAGTAGTGATGGGTATGGTGATGTGGGATGAGGTTTGGTGATGAAGCGGCTGCTGTGGTGGATGGTGCGGGGCCTAGGGGTGAAATGACTGTAGTGGCAGGGCGGGACGAAGGTGGGAATTACTGGAAAGGGCGGGACTGAAGTGGAATGGCGACGGTGGAGTAGCGACGATTAGGCTGAGTAGTTGAAAGGTTAGGGTTCGTTTTATCTTTTCAAATTACGGTAACGTCCAAATTTGTTAAATCAAGCCGAAATAAAATGCAATTTGAGTATATCATCACAATTGTTCGAAAACTTAAGGTTTGGATCACACTTTTAGATTTCACAAGGTTAGGTTGGCATTTTCAGAAAATAATAGGTCTAGTTTTGTATATTTCCCAAGAAAGAAACATACAATATCATAAGTTACTATGAGTGTGTTTGGCAGAACTAATCAACTCTTTTGCTTACAAGTGAAGTAGATTTTGGTGTTTGGTAAACACCAAAAGAATAAAGTGACGATAGAGAGAGTGAAAATTCACATTGAAACTCATAGTGAATGATATGAAATCTAGTAAAATACTAAATTACTAATCACGTTCCTTAAAAGGTTCAGCTAATTAATTATGGATATATTTATCTTTTCATCAACGCCACATCAGTCACTATGTAGTTTCACTATAAATTTTCACTATCTTTATCATTACTAAAAAATATATTTTATTTTAAAAGTAAAAATTATTTTTAATGGAGAAGGAGAAGTGGGTCTCCATATAATTTTAAAATAAGTACACTTTACTTATAGTTAGAGCTCCACCAAACACATTCTATGTTTATGTTTGTTGACATATTGTGTTTACTATGCTATTAAACCATTTTTAGATTTAGAGATGGGGTTAAAATAAGTTAAATAAGTAGTAGTGATTTTGGTGGACCTATACTTGTAAAACTGTTTTATTTAAAAAAAATGGAAGGAGACTAACTTATGTTTTTGGTCAAAATATGCTTTATGCTTTTGAAATAAGCACCCTATAAATGATTTATTAACGACTATAAACTGTTTAACTTATAAGTCTAACACTTATAAACCCGATCAAATACACGCCTGTATATGATGATATGGATTCATGAAAATGGATTATTAATAGAAAAAAACAAGTGGTTATATAGTTTTGGATAAAATTAAATTTGAAATATTGTAACACTATATATTATCAACAAACTGAATCATGATACAATCCAACGTCACTACAATATTACACAATCTAAATATCTAACCTTCTCTTCTTTTATCTTATCTTACTCAAGTCCGTCTCTAAAAATACGGTCTTTTCATGAGTTATGGATAATATTGCACTGAAAACATTTTTATGTTTTTATAATTTTAATTCAACCTCACTCTTCCATATGTTTATTGGAAAAACGGTCTTTCTGAGTTTGCCATTCATTAGCTTACAATTAAAAAAAAAACATTCAACCGCATTAAATATAAAAAAAAAATAACGATGGAGCATTTATTCAACCACAGCTGTTGAGCAACACAATATTCATCAAATCTCTCCATAACTCCATTCCATCAGATCAATAAAAAAAATCAGAACCAAAAAAAAAAATCAATCAGAATTTTCAGCACAGATCAGTTATTGATTCCCAGAAAGTCGGCGACTGTAACAACCCCTTTTCTTCTTCACATTGCATGTCACAGTAAAACACACACAAACGCACACACTAACTTTCCGGCCGCCGGAAATCCATGCACCAACTGATCACCGCCAATCTATCTTTGCATATATTCCGGCAGAATCTCCGGAGACGGCGCCGATCGAGAGATACTGTGAAAATGGCGGGAAACGATTGGATCAACAGTTACCTGAACGCCATACTGGACGTGGATTCCGGCATCAGCGACGGCTCCAACAAGCCGCCGTCGCAGCTGCTTCGGGAGCGCGGCCGGTTCAGCCCGGCCCGATACTTCGTCGAGGAAGTCATCACC
>JAULKM010000009.1:14940814-14954372 GCA_032355605.1 Rubia tinctorum
TAGTGGTTGAGAATTCATTGAAAGAGTAAAAAGTAAATTGAGTGGATGAAAACAACCTAAAATTTGCCAAAAAATGAGTGTGCCAATGTTAAAAAATCATCCCAAAAAGGAAAGTGTGTCAATGTTAAAGAACCGGAGGGAGTATTAAATACTGGTAGAGTTTAAAAGGTAACTCAAGATTGGAAAAGTTTACCTCACAAACCCTACGTTCAATGGCGGCCTCGAGGCATTTCTTGACTCTCTCCATCTCGCCGTCAGTGCTAACGGCGCATCCATCAACATGCCTGATGAAATACTCCTGAAAGGCGTAGCCATCTCTGGCGTTAACGGAGGCGTGAAAGATAACGTACTGCATGTCCGTTAAAGTGCAAACGGTGTCAAACATGAGCCTCCTCCGGTCCTTACAGCTCACCGTCACGATAGAATACCCCCTCTCGTCGCACCTCTCCACCGACACCACCTGGCGGCGGTCCCTCGGTGGCGCGTCGAAGTCACGCACGGAGAGCATGAGCTGGTGCAGGCGGCGCTCGACGTCCGTCATGTTTCCGTCCCTCAGCTGGTGGTGGTTGATGGTGCAGGAGTCCTCCACGGCGGTGTTCCGGGAGGTGGTGGCGCGGAGGATTGCGGCGAGATGGTGCTCAATGGCGGCGAGGCGGCAGTTGTCGATGGCAGCAAGTTGGTCGGAGATGTAAGCGACGCATGCCAGCCTGGCGTTGTGGGTCCACGCGTGGGCCTCCACGATGTTAATGTGGAGATCCGCTAGGGCCGCGGAAATTTCGGAGAACAGGCCGGGCCGGTCTCTCCCGGTCAGCTCGATTGCTCTGGACTGTTCGGTTGGTTGGCCCGGCTCGTTAGGGCCCGAGAACTTGGCTTTGATTGTGGTGCTTGCTTCTATGGCCTTGTGGATGTAGTTGATCGCATTTTGATTTGTGATTTTGTTCCCACTTCCATCTTTAACATGAAAAACTGTCAAAACACACACACAAAATATCAATAAAATGAGTCGTAGACTCATAATCAGGTGTCACTATTCAGATTTTGATCTAGGTTTGAATGTTTTGTCAGGTCTAATCGTGCTAGTTTTCACGGAACTAAAGTAGAATTGATAGTAACAGAAATCAATCTAGTATCGGGATTCCAACAACTGAGACACTATTCACTCCTCCGTTACCTAGGAAATGGAGACTCAGAACGAGAACGTCCCCTCGTCAGATTCTGCCAGTCTGGACGTGAATAAGATGGAACAAACAGTGATAGTAACCAATCAGATATCACAATTTTAACCTTTTCAAGCCACTCGGTTGTTGTTAATGTATCGTTTCACAAGAGAACCCACACACAAACACACTTAAAAGCTTGCATCAATTTTGGAATGCAACTTATTTGCTTAGCTGAATCAAGTATAATTACCGTCCATGGACCATTCGGCATCGGATGAAATGTATCCCTTCAAAATGTTGAGGTTCATGTCGGTTAGGACCTGCACAGCTTCCATTAACAGCCCTTGTTTCTTGACGGTGTCTATCTGTATCAACAGACACACACAGACACACATAAAAGTGCAGTGTGTGTGAAAATGACTCACTGTAAAAAAAAATTGAAACAGTTGATACCATTATAACTGTGCATTCTTCCGAGATTTCGTTGTCAATGGTAACTTTGCATCTGCCAATACATCAACACAAATCAGTAAAACAAGTGGAATTCATTCAGTAAGATTCATGGGCTGCTAACATAAAATTAAACGGAAGGACAATAACAATTTGTATCTTACATCGGGCCATGTATTCTCTCCGAAAGGCCGTCAAAATCAGGATCGAAATAAGCCCAGCCAGCTGCTGTATTCATGGTCTCGTTACCAAGAAACTGCTCGATAATAACATACATACATATACATATACATACATATATATATATATATATATATATATATATATATACACCACACACAAAAATTAAGGGAAAAAAAGGTATGAGGACTAATGTGGTAAGAATTAACCAAATAGGTAATCTATGATGAGGAGATCATCATAAGCATGGAGATGCATGCAAGAAATGAAATGGAGAGAAAGAAGAACGAAAGGGCTTCATCTTCATCCCCGAACCAGGAATCAGTGTTTTCCATGATAATATGCAATTACTATTTCCCAACTAAAAAATAAAAATAAAATTGTGAAAATAAAGGTGCACTTACCAGGATCAATTGTTGAATAAATTTGGAGAGAGAAAATACGGGTGCTAGAGAGTAGATGTAGATTATGAATCGAACGTTTGACCAGATCAAAACGGAATTTGTTAGGCAGTGAGATGATTTCTATTTATAGAATTTCAAATGGAGTGGAAGTCAATTTGGAAACTATAAGGATTAATAGTCAAAAAACATGCAGATATTCAGCGCGCATTACTTGGTTCTTTTTCTGAAACCGTTTCAATCCGGAAATTCCACATTAAAATTTTATTTTCCGCTTCACCTTCATTAATTTGGATTGCTATTTTCCTCTGAATCCGTCTCTTAAAAACAAAAAATAATAAATGGTAGTTTCATGAGTTGTGAAAATACCATAGTTTAAACTGCAAATTAGAAGAAATCAAGATAAAATTTCATAAACTTATAACTAATGTACGTTACATTTAATATTGCAGTTGAAATCTTTTATTCTTTCTATAATTTTAATTCAGTCCCGCATTTCTACCATCTATTTTAAGAATTTGCCTACTCAAAAACCAATTTCGGAGAAAATTAAGTGAAGAGTGACAAACAATTAATGAAAGGATGATTTTATCATGAAAATAAGCGTGTCTGTGTTTGAAAAATATCGCGCCATTTATCCATCTTTCTAACCGTGGATTGGAGACAACGTACGCACCGAAAATTCTGGATTTTCCAGAAAAAGGCTTATCCATTAAAATTTACGCACTTTTACTAAAAGATCAGAAGCCAAGAACCCGAAGAAGAAGAAGAAAAACAAAACTTTCTTAAATGACTTTAATTGAATCAATGAAAACAGCCATATGGTATCCCTAATACCAACCCCCCTCCTCATCCATCACTACGCCACATCCCTGTATCTCATCAGTACCTCCTATCTTCTGGATTCATGAGTGGTGGTTGAACCAGTGATTCACGGTACCATTCACGTGCCCGTTGCTGTGAACCCCGACGCCATTCTGCATCGCAGGAGGCGGCACTCCAACGACCACGGGAGGTGGAGTGCCCGAGTACAGCCCGTGATGGTTTCTTGAAACGGCATGGGGGCTTACCAGAGGACTCCCCCCGGGGCTTCCCCCCTTGCGCTGCTGAATCGCGTGAATCTGCCTCAGCCCGTCTTCATGTATCCGCGACAATGTCTCCAACTCCTTCATCGATAATGATTCTAAACCTACTCCGTATAGAGGAGCATGGCGCGACATTTCTTCCTGAAGCGACGACTTGAGATGATGAATGCATTGCTGCGTAAACATATTGCAGCAATGTTAATGCCCCGAGAATCAAAATCAAGACTGAATTTTGAGATGATTGAAACCAACAAGTACCTCGTAGGACTGCAACTTAGCTTCTGATGCATCGATGTAAGCTTCACATCGGGCAACTTGCTCTTCCTTCTCACGCTTCTCCGCTTGGGTTTCCCCTAAGGTTTGGGTCAACCGACGAACCTCATCTTCGAGTGATTTCCGTGCTCCTTCGCGAGTGACGCTCTCTGTGGCGAATCGTTTCAGTTCATCATCACATCTTCTTCGAGCAGTTTCTGAATTCTTCAATCTCTCAGCCAATGTGTTTTTCTCTTTCATAACTCTCTGTAATATCCATGAAATTGATTCAGAAATCCACTTCAAGGTACGAAGTATTACAGATTAAAGCACTGTGCGCGTGATACAATTTGCAATAAAGACATGATAATTCTAAACCCGTAAACATCAGTTCTACAGTGAAAGGTGCAAACTAAAATGTAGATAAAATAAAATTGGTGGGAAATACACAAACCTTCAACTCATCACGTTTTCGTGATCTTAATTGCGAAAGTTGAGACTCTGCATCATGTAGACGATCCTGTAGACCTTTCTTCTCAGCAGTAAGCTTTGATATCTCATCATCCTTCTCTGAGCGAAGCCATTCAAGTTGACTCTCGCCCTCTTGAATCTGTTCAGTCAGCTGTTTCCTTTCCCGAGCAAATCGATCAACTTCAGCCCTCATTTCCAACTGGATATTTCACAAATTTTTTAGTAAGATCTTACCAAAAATCATAAAAGGTAGCAGTAGCAGTAGCAATATGCAAGATCATTGGGCTGGAAATAAGAAAGATACCTTTAATCGGCTATTGGCTGCCTCAGATTCGCTCAGTTTCTGAGACACGAGAGCTTTCTCCTTGGCAACAATACTGATCTCAGACTTCCTCTCATCACGAAGCCGATTGGCTTCATCTTCACTTGCACATAGCTGATGCCAAAGACCAGCTCGATCAAGATTAGCAAGATCAGAAACGTCTCTCATCAGGCTCAGAACTGGTCCAACTATTTCTTGCTCCTCGCAGAGCAAGATCACCAAAACCTCCATATCTAAATCTATTTCTCTACTACTTTCTGCTGCACTAGTAGCACGATCAACAAGTCTCTTCAGGATCGTCAATCTATGAGTCTCATCAGTGTACCATTTGAACACTATGATGTAAGCCATCTTCACAAATCCTCGTACATGGGGATCTTTTGAGAGTGCCATTGTCTCTATAAGACCAATAACAGAAGTAAAATCATCATTCTGAGCTCTCAACTGCTCAATTGCTTCTCCTTCTAATGTTGTATCTGGGTGACGAAAATGTTCTGCAACATATTGAGAAGCCAAATTTAATTGTCTGGAAAGGCGTCTCTCCAAGACCATAGCGATAGACTGAGGAGCAATTGCTCCGCGAGCAACAGCTCTCTCAAAAGTTTGGGATGCGTCAACAGCAAGGCAAGGGTCTGATAACATCTCTATAAGAATATAAACGTCTGAAAAATATTGATTAGAACAAGAAGTTTGTTGATTTACTGCATGCATTCGTTCAGATATCCCACTATCACCAAATGAGAACATCCCGCACGGAACTGCTGAGTCATGATTACCAAAGTCATCAGAATCAATATCTTTCATAAATGCATCAGCAATATCGGTACAACTACCCACAGTTCGGCATAAATAATCAAGAACACAGGGGGACACATCAGTCCCCAAAATATTCAGTCGGGTACGGACAGCTCTAACCTGTAGATAATTGGTAGACAAGTAAGAATCTAGGGGAGGAAAAAGAAACTAGGGAAGTAATAATAGAACATTATTCTAAGTTCGGTGGTAATTTATTATCACTTACTGCCTGAGGAAGATGTTGGCTGTGTAGTGCAGCTTTGAATATGAAATTTATAGTTGTCTCAAGATGTTCATCATTTGAATCAGCCAGAAGCCCAAGTGACTGGAGAAGTACACGTTCCCAAACTTCACTGGTACATTCCAACTGACTAATTGCAGCAAAAACCTGAAAGATAAAAAGTAGCTAAATTAAAGAAATGAAGGTAGGTAGGATAACGCATTCTGAACATAATGTGGGAAGATACAACTTAAAGAGAGTTGTCCTACCGCAAAACGAAGACTGGGTTCAGCCTCCGGTCTCTGAAGTCGATCTAAAAGAGCACATGCAGCAAGTGGATGTTCTGAACGTTCAACCAATTTTGGCACCAAAGCAACAAGGTCTAGTTGTAGATGCTTTGGAGCTTTTTCCAAAACCAGAGCGATCTTCTGAGCAGACTGTGGCTCTCTTTTTGGCACTGGACAACCTTGAGGAACAGCTTCACCTAGTGCTCTCAGTGAGTTCACAATCAATCCCATTAGCTCTTCTGACTGCTCAGGCCACTTTGTCTGAAATTACAGTTTCTTATGTAAGTATTGATAAATACAGGACATACGCAAGAAAGGGTTAGCTAAAACCAAGTAATCTTTCGATTAATTTTGGCTGTACCTTACTCCGAACAGAAGGATTTTCAGAGAAACCAAAAGCAGAAGTCTCTGGCGGACAAATAGGCTGTCCAGGAACTGATTTATCAATTATATCATTTCCCTTTACATCTGAACTCTGTACATCGAGGGTATTTGTGGGTTCATCCCTTCCTAGTTCTAATCTCTCATGTAAATTAAGTTGTGCTGACACTTCTACTCCAATGCCTGCATCAGATTCGGGTGGAGTGGTTGAACCACTGTCGTCAAATGAAGGTTTTGAGCTTATTTCTGAGGAGTCATCACCACTACTTCCTTCTGAAGGTTGGCAACACTCAACCATTATATCTAGAAGTAGATCAATGATTGCTTGTTGCAAAGCTTTAACCCCCATCAACAAGTTCATCAGACTTGGTGAAGACTCATCATTCTTGTTAGACTTCTTTCCATCAATGCAGCCAGATATCTTTGTAGGCAGAAGCAAGCGTTTTACTTTAGCAGGATCATCAAGATACACGCGAAGCCCAGTCAAAAACCCACCAATTGCTCCGGTATCCATAAGTATTTTTTCCCTTAACGTGACTTGCGGCTGTGAAGGATTGTCTCCATAGGTAAGGTCAAATCCTGCACTGTTAAGAAGATCTCTGAACATTTCTTCCTCATCTCCACCAATCCCTTCACTGTCCTCATAATCAATCAGTTCATCAGGGTCAGTTGTCAGAGCATCCTGATCATCCTCAGAAGCCAACACCTAGGGGAAGGGACAAGTCAAATCAGTAAACCATACTTCGAGAAAAGGCTTAGATATTCAGATTTTCTGAGTTCTGGGTAAACAAACGAATAATAATATCTAGCCCCTCAAGCTAATGATGTTAGAGATCAATGTTATCCACATATGTCAAACCTAATTATATTAGAGATCAAAAGTTATCCACATTAGTCCTGAAAATGCTAAGGCACAAAAGACCATTTTAGCACACCAAACTGTGTTATCGTGATAGAATAATTATAAAAACCAACATCAAAGTCAATTATTTTCATAAGAAGAGAGAAAAGGATCACGAGTCCAGACCAATAAGATATCAATGACTAACCTCTAGGTCAGAAAATTCAAACCAGGGACAGCAATCCAAGATGTCACACACAAAGACAACAGTGTCCCGCATAAGAAATCCAGCATCTGGTTCAACCATGTCCGAGACTTTCATGAATTGGAGAACAGAATTGTTCCACGTTTTAGTGCATATTGATGACTCCTTTGAAACAGTCTTAGAAGGATTTTTCTGATTTACAATTGACATTTTGTATCTTACCCAAAAATTCTTGTCAGGATCATTCCCCGCAGACTGATCACTCTCTAAATAAATACATATGGTGTCAAATGACTCGTAAACTCCTGTAAAATCAAGTCAAATGTTTAGAAGGTGAAAATGCAATCATAACTTGAAAACTCCAGGAGTCATGTAAATAATCTATACCGACATAATATATCAGAAAGAGCACCACTCACCAATCCGAAGTTCACATTCACCAGCTTGGAAGAATTTGCTAAAGATTTTGCGGGTCTCCATAATTTCTTTAAAAGACATGAAGTTTTCCACTTTCCACGTAAATGAACTTTTTCTCCCAAGTTTTCCAGGATCAGAATCCTCCTCATCAGTAAACTCCTGATAAGTTGATGTTTCTTTTAAAATAAGAACTTCAGCATAGAAGTGAACCAGATCCTTGTCAAGAAACCCTGAGTCCTGGTCAAAGAGACTGGTGAGAGTCACAAATTCACGCCAGCCCCAGTCTTTTGCAGCTTTGGAGTAGCGATTCTGAGACTCCTTTGTAACAGACCTTTCCTCCTTTTGGTTTATGACAGATAATCGATGGCTCACAAAGCAACTCCAGTCATTAGTATTTCGTGAATCTGTGACTTCAAGAAACACTGAAAGGTGGCAAGGAGGCTGAGACTGCCCTGGTGCCAGAAAAGAGAAAAGCCAACTTCAAAATTCAGTGACATAAACAGGAAGCAACAGAATGACAAACATACGTCACCAAAGGTTATATCCATGAGCATTTCTAGTAAAAAGCAACTAACCTCTGGGATAAACAATGAGGCGACAATCCCGATTACCAATCTGAAACCTCCTACTCTTGATACAAAGCCCAGTGATCTTCCTCTTCTTAAGGAGGTCCTTCAACCTAGTGAAATTCTCTATCTTCCAGCTAAACCTCCCAAAATGACCATCATATTTCTTGCTAACAAGACTCCCATTTTTCCCAACAGCATTCTGCTTAGGAGGAAGAACAATATTCTGCTCCTTAATCACATGAAAGGACGTGCTAAACACTGCCATGTCCTCGACCAAATACCCAGACTCATCCCCCACAAAATCTGCCATTTTCATATAATCATTCCACCCCAAACTAGTATTATCACCGCCCTTATTATCAGCCGCAAACCTCCCATACGAGTCCCTGTGCACATGATTAAGCCCGGGCTTCTGATTCAGCACCGACATCCTAAACAAACACCAGCAACTCCTATCCGAAACCCCTATAATCTTCTCAGTATCCTTACTCTCCAAACACATAGACAGATATTCCACGCCATTCACCGTGCTCTGGTACACACTGATCCTCAGATTACACTCCCCGGCAGGGAAAACAGGGCTCATGATCTTCTGCGTCTTAATCATCTCCTTAAACAAGCTAAAGTTATGCACTTTCCAAGTAAACTTCCCACTCAGAACATCCCCATTGGCAACCACAGCCACAGAATTGGCTGCTGCCGGGTTAACCCCCACCTCATTACTACTCTCTCTCGAAAACGAAACAGACTCATTCAAAATCATAATATCAGCAGTTACTAACACACAGTCATTAGCACTAAACATAAACCCCAGCTTCGAATCGGAGATAGAGTTAGAGGGGATGAAATCACACCAGCCATGGGACTTCTTCTTGGATGAGAAGCGGTGCCAGCTGTCCCTGTGGATGGACTTTGTGGGGTCCGTCGGGTGCTCGACGGAGAGCCGGTAGCTTGCAAAGCAATCCCATTTCGAGTTCCTCGGGTCGATTATCTGCAAATAGATGCTAACATATCCAGGCAACGCCTGCGAATCGCCCTTAGGGTATATCAGCAGCCGGCAATCGTAACCGCCGACCTCGAAGTACTTGCTCCACACCGACCTCGCCTTCGTGCGAGGGAAATTCTCGATTGCCCACCGGCACACCACTGCGTGCTCGCCTCGCCGCTCCACCGCCACGGAGGGATCCTCCGCCGCCATGATGGTAGGCTTGTTGCTGTCCAGCGCCGATTGGTGCGGGTGGTGGTTCCTGGCCACCGCTGCCGAATGGTGCGACGGCGACGGCGCCGGAGAAGAAGAAGCCATCGTCGACTGCGGCGATTGCTCCGACAATGATGATGTTGATGAAGACGACGACGGCACCGCCGCATCGCCCCCGGATGTGGATAGCAACTGGTGGTGGTGGTGGTGGCGGTGGCGGTTTTTCATGGCTTCTAGGTCTTGGGGATGAGTGTGTGACTCTGTGTAAATCTGTATTTCTTTTCTATGGCTTCTGAAAATTCAATTTCTCGAAAGAAGGAATAAAATATGGGAATTTCTGTGAATAAATATTTGGTATAGAATTCAAAAAGTAGAGAAAAAATGGATTGGAGAAAGAAGAAGAAGATGATGATGAAAATGGCAGAGTTTGAGTAGGGTACGAGAGTTCACTCACGCATTTTCACAAACACTTAGAGAGCCATTTCTTTGCATCCTATGTTTTCTTCTTTTGGTGCATAGGCCCATCATATATTTCTTTTCCAGGTATTTTTTTTCCTTTTGATAATATTTAAAAATTTTTAAAATTTTTTAAATCTAGTCAGAAAGTCGTCTAGATGCGAGTTCAAATAGATAAAGAATAAACTAAAACGCCCGGATTAAAGTGATCCGAATCAGCGTATTCACCGAATTGTCGGTGATGAGCCTGATGGTCGGTTGTATATTCAATCATGGGATTTATGTAATTCGATGAACAAAAGTAATTTGTCATGCGGGATCAGCGTAGGTAACATGTAAAGCATTGACGTTTTGGAAGGGTGGGAGTTGATGTACATAATTGGGTAAAACGTGAGTAAACAAATAACTATTTAACCAACGTCTAATTGAAAGTAGTACAAATAGTTCGTAATCAATCACGACATTTTGATGCGTTTATCATGTATATAATCTTTATCTGAGTAGTTAATCGCCTTGCGTGAACTTTGATCTTGAAACGTTTAACTTCACTATAGAAATTCAAGAACAAGTACTAGCCAACTTATCATGTGTTTCAATCACTAGTTGTTCAACGATGATGAACGTGATATGTCATACATTTCAACTGCTTTCATTAATTATTATTTTTCTTCAAATCCCCTATTTTGCTCCACTCTTGATTTTCTGGTTTGTGGAATATGTTCTCTTCTGTTAACATGGATGATGCATAAGTCAAGCAAAGATGCATGGCATGCTTTTACCCTATTTGGTGACAACTCCCATTAGCTATAATTAGCACAATTATCCAACAATAGTATATTGCCATACAAATTAGTGTGGTCAAACAAATAAACAATTAAGAATAGAATACAAAATGATCCCATTCCACACCTTCCTTTTTTACCATTGACACAAGAAAAGATAAAAAGGACACATAAAGTTCAAAGTAGTTGCATGGATATAGTACAATAGAGTTGGCCATTTTCCAAATGGTCTTCTTTACCATTTCCTCCATGCCATATAAAACTTTTGATAAACTTTCGAACCATGTCTACGAGAGATAAGGCGATAAAAAGATGTGATTTGATATTTGGACCGTTTAGGATTAAAATTCAGGATTTGTTACATGGAAATTTAATTCCAAGGGGAGGGTCAACTTACTATTTTAGGAGCTTTACTTTTGTCAAAGGAAAAAAGTTCAAAAATATGAAGTTTTTGTTGAGATGGACGGAAAAAAGAAAGTAGGAAGTTTTGATTCAGACAGAGAGAAGAATACTTGATAAAAACAGGCTACAATACACGATAGGGAAACAAAAGGTTGCAAACGTGCGGCAAACTACATCATGAACTCTCTCCCTCAAACAGAAAACTGTCTCCAGAGTATAAAACCTATACTTTCTACACAAAAACGCGTAAATCTGCAGCCTATGGCCAAAGAATAAACTACACAAATCAAACCTGGTAACAAGGAAACCTCGTCCCTCAAAACATTACCTTTTATGTAATTCGAGCACGAGACGTTCTCACAACTAGCAATCAAGCACGAATCGTGGGGAACAAACAAAAACGGAGAAAGAAAAATCTCACACGAAGCTGTCGTCACTTCAGGCAGGTGGGGAGAGTAAGCCCGTGGCAGGCAAAGGCCAAAACAGCATAGACTATCACCAGGAGGAGGATGATAAGGATAATTCTGCATAAAACGATGAGAACTTAGAAACCCGGTTTGAAAGGCTAGATAATGTAAGAGGGACATAAGATATCGATATCTAGTAACAAAAATGACGGGTTTTTAGTGTGTCCGTAAGTTATTTTCTTTTTTCCCCTAAGACATCATGTCATATTAGTTTATCTGCATCTAGAATATTGTCCGCCAAGATTTGCCTAAGATGTAGTTTCAAAGAAGAAAAGGAAAGAGAGAGATTGCATACGTGAGTTTGACATTTCTCCACCAGACGGAGCTTCTGAATCGTCGAGACTGCTTTCTGAAGCGCGTGGTGTTTCCTTGCATGTTTTCGGTTTTATCAACAAGCAATTCCAAACGATCGCCTCTCTCCAAAACTTTATCGATATTCTCTATCATGACATTGCGTACCTGTTCGACCATTGTTGTTAATTCGATGAGCATCTTCTTACACCAGGGGCAAAACGAAACACGCTATCACAACATACACTTGAAACTCACCTGACTCATTTCACCTTTCAGCCGGTTTATCCTGTCTGCATTCGGATCATTCGAGTAGTACTCCATCTGCTGGTTTATGACTCTGGAGAATTCATCGTTCATGGCATAAGCTTGAGCGGATAACACGGCTCTGCCATAGGTCCTAACAAATCTCTGATGAATTTCTTCAAGGAAAGCAAAAGGAATCCTCCCTACAGTTATGTTAAACATGCAGGAAAATGAGGAAATCATACTACTGAAGTGAAAGGCCTTCTATAGCGCAGGTGAATCACACAATTAGTAGGGACAAAAAGAACAGTTTGGCAATGCACTCAGATTCCCCACGCGTAGAGACAGAAGTAATATGTGACCCAATTAGGATTTCTAATATTCTGATTCAAAATCAACAAAAATAACCAATCTAATCATGATTCAGTTCTTCAGTGACCTAATACCTTGCAATCTTCTCATTTTCTTAACAATCCTAAACAACTTCTCCGAGATCATATTACATCTCCTCGCATGACAACATAAGTTCATAACATAAAATTTCGACATCTTTCTAGTAAATTTTTAGTAAAACGCAACATCCTATTTTCTGTCCTAGACTAAGAATCGGTGACGGTAATAGAACTCAAACATTAGAATATTCCACTTAAACAGAAAAACCTAATGCTTCCTACATAAGCCATTCAAATCAACAAAAACACAGCAACACCAGAGTCGAGATCTGAAACCAGAAAACCCCCTTTTAACACATATCATTCAAAAACTAGCAACTAATCAAAAGAAATTAAGGCTACCAACAGCACCTAAGCCTTTACCCCACTGTGGGGTCAGCTAGATAGATCATATTAGGTCATCGTATTTATGTTTGAATAACACATAAATCAAAGATTATACATCCATTTCAACAAATCCAGACCAAAGCACACACAAAAGAAACTATGAAACAGAAAACGATTATATAGAGTGATCAGGTATTCTGAAGCCCGGGTGAACCAACAATTAGTACGAAAAAGAACAGTTCTGCGATACCTGTATTACCAGAAGCATAGAGATCCATCCCAATCAGACCCCGCTCATGTAGAGAGGAAAGACATACGTGATCCAATAAAGCTTTCTAATATTTTGAATCAGAAACAATGAGAACAACCAATCTAGTCATGAATACAGTACTTCAGCTGCCTAATACTTCTTCAATCTTTTATTTTTTCTCAACAAGCCTACACAACTTCTCTGAAATCATATTATATCTACTCCTGATATCATAACAAGAAATCATTGCGCCTAATAAATTGTATACCCTTTCCTGTCCCCTAGACTAAGAATTAGGAATATTCCTCATAACATTCCATAATCAATTACTTATAACTTAAGTCATTCAAATTACCAACAAACACAGGCAAAATCATTCCATCAATGTTCAGAAAGCAACCCCCTTAGACACTTATCATCCAAAACTAGCTGCTAGTCAAAGGTATCAAGGCTAATAACTACTCTGTGGAGTAGGCAATAGGGATCATATAGCGCCATCATGTTTTGTTGAGATTCAGACTATAAGATACCACAACCAAGTAAAACGAAAAACCAAAAAGGCATCATATGAACTTATATTCCTACATAATTCAGCCATATTAGCAACTAATCAAAGAATACAAAGCCACCCCATCAATAATTAAAACGAAA
>JAULKM010000009.1:14963945-14974034 GCA_032355605.1 Rubia tinctorum
ACATAACCCTTGAATGTTTGATCTAGACGTGGAATGTCTTCATTTATGGTGGTAGTCGTCCCTTGATCTCCATCATAGGTGGTATTCATATCATACAAGGATGAAATTACAAAGAAAACCCAATGAGGGAATACAAGATAAATCAAAACCAAGTTGTCATTGTGCACAACGAGATTATGAGAAGAAGAAATGGAATGCGAGGTAAATTTTCAATCGGGCAGATGTATAATGCGCATCTATTTGGGACCTAATTATGCTGACTAACTTTAAAAATCCCATTGTTTGTTGTCTATAATGGGTATACTTGGAAACCTAGTGTACAAGGTAATGGTGGCACCAGTTGGTCGCTCCAATCCCGCTTCGAATACTAGGGGGGAAATGATAAATTCTCCACAATAGGTTGTAGGATGCTTCTATCGCAATGGCCCTTACAATATAATTGTATACCATTTGTTTTTGTTCATCGTCCTTACTTTCCATATTCCCTGCTTCCCAATAGAAATGTCAACTCAATGACGATAATACCACCATTAGAAATGTCAACTCAATGTTTGAATCACTAAACAGACTAATGATATATGAGAATAAATTGAGAACATTTCTTTATAATTAATGTGGAAACGTTTAGGGAACAATGTGTAAGAAAAAGAGTGAAAGTTGTAATTTCGTAGAAAAGTAGGTACCAAATAGGTAATTTTCTCAATAATGAAATGTCCCATAAGGGGAGTTTTTACAAAGGTACGAGAAGAAAAAAGAGGCGCAATCAAATTCTGTTGGCCAGCTTATCAGCTATGACGACCGGATTCTCCTTCTCCAACGCAGCGCGGCCGAGGGTCTTGTAATCGTAGAAGCACAGGTGACCTTCATCTCCATTTACCTCTGGATACCGATGCTTACCGCAGAAACTGCCCCCGCACCGACAACGAAATCCCAATAATCCCACCTTCTTGTCGCACCAGCTGCACCGCTTTTTCGAGTCCGCCGACGACTGGTCCCCCATAACCTTAATCCGAGGGAGGCGAAACCTCTCCGCCTTCAAGTCGTCCGAAACAGTACCATCTGAACTTGTCCGAGGAATGGCTTGATTCCTGGTTTCTTCTTCGTCAAGTTTCTGTAAGTAGAGCTTGTAGCATTTCGAACACAGGTCTTTTGTTGTTGCGCTGCCGTAGAAGCCGCAGCCTCCGGCGCAAAGCGGTGCGTCGTCCATGGAGTTATGTTATGGGTTTTCAAAGGATTGATCGATCTGTGATCGTGAGTATTGTAGTTTCTTTTTTGAGTGATTGTTTCTGTTTGGGGCAGGGGCTATTATATAGCAGATTCTGGTGATCCCGTGTTCCTCCATGTAATCCTATTCCTGGTCGGTTTTGTTTCAATTTGCTTAAATTTGATATTTCGGATTTGATTTACACCAAATCATATTCTTATATTATTTTAATTTATCATATTCATAAAATGAGGCGGTGTCTTAACAGTTGGTGTGTACTTAAATTATGGACATTTAATTGTATTTTTTTGACGTATAAACTGTGTTTGTTAAATTAAACTCTAAAGTTTTAAATTTAAATAAAATACTTTCTAAGTTTAAATATTTACTTTTTACATATTAATTTTTTATGCTTTCACATTCAAACACACATGTACATGTTTTAACTTATAAAATACAATATTTAAATTTCAAGCACCATATAACAGAAATTGTTTGCTTTCTGTGGTTTGATAGGATGGTGCTGTCAACCGGGGATATTGGAGTCATTTTTGACTAACCTAAACCCAAGTTGTCTAAAAATTACATACTAATATTATATTGTACTTTATACATATTTATTTATATATGACAAAGTTTTGTTTTAGACCGACTAACTGTTAGATCAGGACAATTTATAATTAGTGAGACGAATAAAGTCACTTGATGTTTACATTTATTTATTTCAATGAGATACATGTAATTATGATAACCTTTTAAATGAATCTCAACATTTAAATAATTGCTTTTAAATAATTTGAATGAAATATTATTAAAAAAATAAATTTTTATTGTATTCAATATTTAACGATTTCTAACTAAATTAATTATTTCACTTCATAACTCAAATAATTTTTCTTATGACTAAACTTTAAAATTTTAAATAAAAATCTTTGTTTTCAATTTAAATGTAAGAAACAAAATGAAAAAAAAATAATTTGAAATAACAAAGGCAAATTCTTTGTTTTCAATTTAAATGTAAGACACAAAATTTAAAAAAAACTTAATTTGAAATAACAAAGTCAAATTCTTGAGAAAGATCGTCATTTAATTACAATAATAAATATGTTATTTAGTTTTAATGTTTAAATTAATAATATGGCGCAAGATCTGATGGTACTCCACTAGTTTTAAAAAAATATAGTTTTTAAGTTAAATATTAAAGTGATATGTTCATAAACTTATCTATTTGCCACCTTACCTTATACTTCCCCTAATAAAATTTTAAAGTGAAATAGATATAATCTTACTTTATAAAGTTAAAATGAATCTCTAAATAGGATAGAAACATAGAAGTGAGAAGTTAAAATAGGAACATAGTCAGCACGAGGAAAGGATAAAGGTGTCGGAAATTATTGCCTGCCAAATTCTTGATAAAAATAATAATAATATGGAAACTACCGCATAACTAACTTTAACAATATCGAAATGGAAATTCGCCAATCCGAAATTAAAATGACTTCTGTGGTTGAATCCAAAACCAAACCGGATTTGGTGTCAATATATTCCAACCCTTCTTTCCGTTTTTTCATTCTATTCAAATCCTTCATTTATTTCCTACGCTGAAAAACCCTAGTCCATAATTTTGATTCTCCATTATTACCCTATTCCTAGTGGAATTCGAGACATTAGATTTGCCCTAACTTTCACATAATTTAAATACAGATTAAGAATTTCTAAATGCAGGTAAATTTAGTAAATATTTTACTATATTACCTTAAGGCAAAGTCTTTCCCTTCCATAGGCTTATGGAAAGACGGGGTTTAATTATAATAATAAAAGGTAAAAGGTCTTTGTTACAATATTAAAATTTTATTATGCAACGTGTAGTAGTTATAAATTTTATAACCCGGTCCATGCAACCCAAAAATTTTATCTTCATTTCTTCTAATTTACACTTTAAACCTTGGTTTTTTCTATGACTTATAGAAATACCGTCTTTTAAGAGACGGACTCTTTTTTTAGTTGACATATTTTGCCGTCTTTCTTTTTGAGCTAGTTTTCTATTTTTAAAGAGAAATTGATAATTAGTCTCAAGTGGGTTTGAAAGTAGGAGACTTGTAAGAGGAAAATGAGGACTAAAGTTGGAAGACAATATAAACATTTATGGCCAGACATGTGTAGTTGGTTGCACGGAGAATTGACTGTTTTGAAAACAAAATTGTTACCTTTGCATTTAATTCTCCCACCACCATTCACCTCCCACCCACCCCTCGCACCCTATCAAACCATAACCATTATGTCGGTCCATCTGATCTGATCTGATCTGATCTGATCTGATCTGAACTGAACATGAGTAAATTATATAAGTGGAGAAAAAATTTATATCTGAAGTGGATATTAGTTTAATGGGTAATCCATCATCTATTATAGGTTCAGGGTTGAAGTAATTTTAAAATATTTTTTAATAAAAATTATCTGGTTTTCTGGGATCGAATCGGTGTCCCTCGTTCATATTTTTCAGATCACATATGATTCATGAATTTTCAGATCACATATGATTCATGAATATGCAATCGTGTTAGTTCTGCTTTTGGTAATAGTGCTTTGTTTGTGATGCTCATCTAGATGTACTTAAGAAGTCCTCAATTATTCAGAATCGGTGGAGTTTCAAATTTAGGTGACAAATGATGATATCTTTCTAATTCTGTTGTACAAGTAGATAAGGATATTCGTGATGAATAATTTTTAGTTATTGAGAATATTGATTGTTGGGTTTGATGGATTTGCCTAGTTATTTTTAGTGGCTATATAGTTACGTGACATTAATTTGTATTTGACAAATAATTGTTAACTATTCAACTAAATTAAAATAATTATATTTAATAAGTTAAAAGTCAACTCAAAATAGCAACTTTTCAGCTAGTTAAAAACTATGCATTTTCTTTTACTTATTAAGCAGAACGAGAAGGTAACAGTAAAAAAATCAGTTACTCCCTCCGTCCCAGGGAAACTTGCAGAGAGAGATTTTTCTCCTCCAAAGTTTCCATTGGCCCCACACTGTCAGAGCCCCATGGTGAACCTTGTTTAGGCAAAAACATGCAACAAACAAAAAATTAGGGGGGTAACTCCCTCCCCCCATTAATTGGTCCCTTCCCGCCGAAATAATGTGCTGGGAAGGCGTCAAAATCAACAAGAAATCTATTTTTCTTACATTGTTCCTACTGTACAAAAATCCCAAAATCTACTGGACTCATTCCCTATAAATATATAACCACCGTAAGTCTCCAACTCTGGAAGAAAAAGATGAACAATTTCCTAGCTAAAACTCCCAGAAATTTTTTGGCTTGTTTTTGGTGAACCCTCAGGAAGGAAACACAATTCATCGAGCCATCCTGAGTCCCCCCGTAGGTGTTGGTTGCTCTCAACAGTTGTACATATTCCCATCATCATCGGGTTTCCTTACAAATGCGGGTCATAAAAATCTAACAAATGAAGAGAGGCAGGACATGACCGAGTTCCTTTTGAAGCACCACAAGAACGAGAAGATCCAACATTCAAAAAGGGAAGAGGCAGCAGCTATGTTTGATTGCAGCATACGCACGGTCAGCACAATATGGTCGTTGACTCGAGCTCAAATGGCAGCCGGGGAGCCACTAGACTTGCGTCATCGGATGATGGGGCATCCTCCGTAGAATAAGAAAAACATCGACCTGAATGCATTGAGAGTCTTGCCTGCAAAGGATAGAAGAACCATTAGGGGTACTAAAAAAGCATTAAGCATAGGGAAGAGCAACGTTCAAAGAGCTGTCGCAGCTAATGTCATAAAAAGTCATACAAACAGTATCAAACCTACCCTTACCGAACACAATAAGGTATCCCATATGTGGTTGTTTTAGAAAATTTAGATGCAAATATTAGGTTCCGATCAATGGACCATGTCATACACATAGATGAAAAATGGTTCCATTTGAGTAAGCCTACTGTGAGGTACCTATTTGCCCCGGATGAACGGGAGCCTTACCAGACTTGTAAACACAAGTCTCACATCCCAAAATTAATGTTCACATGTGCAGTAAGTTGGCCTATTTGGGGGGAAGATGGTGAGTTACTTTTCGATGGGAAACTAGGCATATTTCCATTTGTGCAAGATCAAGTTGTAATCAATAACAGCAAAAAAATAGGCCAACAGAAACAGTGGAGAAGGTGCCAATACCAAATATCACTAGAGATGTTACAAGGGCCAAAATTATACAAGAAGTGATCCCAACAATCAAAGCAAAGTGACCATCACATTTATTGGGGAAGTTCATCCACATTTAACAAGACAATGCAAAGCCACATATTTTCAATCATGATCCAGATTTTAGGGCAGCAGCGGAATCTGAT
The DNA here is from genome assembly GCA_032355605.1 of Rubia tinctorum. Lineage (NCBI taxonomy): Eukaryota > Viridiplantae > Streptophyta > Magnoliopsida > Gentianales > Rubiaceae > Rubia > Rubia tinctorum. The sequence continues at coordinate 14,969,518 of JAULKM010000009.1, forward strand.
GGCTTCTATATGAAACTAGTGAGTCAACCGGAAAATTCACCTGATTCCAACATACTTGACTTAGGTTTTTAAAAACTATATTCAAAGTTTACAGCAAGAACAACCAGCAGCAAATGTGGAGCAACTAGTGGCAGCAGCGCAATCAACATATGAAAGGGAAGATGTAGTCACTTTGAACAAAGTATTCATCACTCATCAACAATCAATGATAGAGATTCTGAAAGCATGTGGGTCAACAAGATGCCATAGATGAACAAAGACAAATACATAAGAAACAAGACTCTACTAAGATTACTGCAGGTAGATGAAGAAGTAGTGAGGGACAACATTGAGCATCTAATTAATGAGAGGGCACTGGATGAAACAATCATACCATTGATGTATGCCCTAGGTTATCAACCATGAATGTTGTAGAGTAAAACATTTTAGGGGTTGGTATTTTGGCAAATTTTCAGGAACATCCCACTTTTGGTGTGAATGGGATGTTCCTAGACCAACCCCGGATAAATGCACATTATGCTAATGTCATTTACCTTTTTTTTAAAAAAAATCTTTCTTGTAAATTTTCATATATATTTTTTCCCATTTTCATTACAATGTAACTCATAGCACTAATCCATAACTGAACAAGAAAAAGTCTAGAAATGGTTAACAGACTCGCCAACGAACAGGGAACATGCAAAGTATATGGTCAGTTTAAGCCACATGTTGCATCATGAGGGGACGATGCAAAGCATCAATTCAGGTTCAATGATCTCGAAAATAAAGTTGAAATCATTCTCTATAAATGCAAAAGTCATATACTGCATAAATACTATGAAAATGAAGACCAATTATGTCCATAGCTCCCACTTCATGGAAAAACCCCAAACCAAGAAAAGTAATGGTTTTTGTTGGGGAACCCTCAGGTCGGACAACACAAGTCATCGAGCCTTCCCGAGGCCCCGTAGGTCCTGGTTGCTCTCATCATTTGTGCATCTTCCCATCGTCATCGGGTTTTTATTTTTATCGGGTCCATACGGGCAAAAAATGAAACACAATAGTCAACAAAAAAATGGAAAGCATCGGTTCAGGTTAAGGCGCATGAAGCATCAACGGGGGAAAATGCAAAGCATAAGTTCAGTTTCAGGCGAAATGAAGGGCCAAATGGGGAAGATGAAATCAAAAAACCAGGTTCAGCCACAAGATAAACACAACAAGTGGCATGCGAGAAGAGGTTTACCATTCACTGCCATGGGAGCATTGGACAGAGGACCAAAGAGACTGAGCACACAATGGGCAACAAACTTCGGAAGATCCAAAGAGTACGATCAGGTTCAGGCACATAAGTTCAGGTTAAGCCACAACAAGCATCACGTTCGGGTTAAGCCAACATAGGTTCACGTTGACCCACATAATTAACACACAAACTGACAGGGGAGCACAGGTTCACCATAGAACAAGGGAGCAACAAACTGACAGGGAAGATGCATAATCACGGTCGTGGCTAGCCCACATTAATTTGTGCAACAAGCAGACATTAGGCGACAAGCCCTCATGAATTAGTACAACAACACACAGTAGGAAGCAAGGCAGCACGAATCACAACAAAATCATAAATAATGGCACCAACAGGCCAGCAAACCATTTCATCGAGGTCAAGGACAGGAAATGTATCACCTGATTTGTAGCAACGTTATTTTTTCCTCTGAACTTGAAACATTAACTCAACTTAGGGTTTGTCTAATTCCCTTTTTTTGGTCAACATAAGCAAACGGGTTGAGGAATCAATGAACCCTGAAAACAGGCAAAATGGTTAGAAACCAAAAAGCACTCGGGACATGATCATAAAAATTGAAAAAATCTGTAAAAGTAAATCTTATTAACTTATCTTTATTTGTGCAATCTGAACAAATGAAGGCAGAACCCTAATTTTTATGCCTTTTTGCACGTCTCGACTCTCTCAACCTCGGACACAACAAATAAAGGACTTCGTTGCTGCCGTATGTGGTGTCGTCGGAGTTCATCTCAGATCTGATGGCCTCCAACACCAGCGACGCATTGGCGCCACTAGCGGAAGGTCGACCATCAATGGCACCGAGTGAGGGTCATAAATTTTGACCAGCATTGGGTTCACCACCTCCCGGTGGTTGATTTTCACCAGCGACGGGTACGTCACCTCCAATTTCATAGAAAATGGAACATGCAGTAACTTTGAACCTTCCTGGACCTGGATCTTGTCGTCGGCGACGCCTGGAGTTGCCGGATTTTGGTTGTGTCACCAATTGGAAGACTTCGGCATCACCGCTGCATCCAGGGTGGTGTTAAGGCGCCACACGGAGGTGGCATCGTCCACCTCCGTCTCAGGAACGAACTCATCGGGGCTATAAGTATCTGAAACGTAACATAGGGAAGACGCTGGCAGGATCGATCGGACGAAGACAAGGGAGATGTCATAGAGGTTCAGATCCGTAGTTGAAATAAAAGAAACTGAGATTATAGAGAAGGAGATTCAAAGAGGCAGTGGCTAGGGTTTGAGTTTGAGAGAGCAGAAATGAGAAAGTGGGGGGATAAGAACAAAGCAAAAGAGGTGTTGGGAGACATGTGAGGAGTAAAGATTTTCACTGTCCGAGAATGAATTATTGGGGGTGGGTGTCGGTTGAGAGTATTCAATGTCAAACAGATGAGTGGTTTGGAATTTGAAAATTCTGGCATGCTTAATTAGGAGTGTGAATTGGGGTTAACGTATTTGAATGGATTGATTAGTCACTTAATGGGCTGCGTTTTGAGTAAATTGTGAAATTGAGTAAGGGTAGTTCAGTATTTACAAGTCCCATTATTTGCCAAATAAGGAAAGCATGCAGATTTACTTAAGACAATCAAAAAAGGAAAGTGTGCATATTCCTATGGGACGGAGGAAGTAAAAAACTCATTACCATACACTTTCACTGTATACTCTAACAAAATTAAGAATAGAAAAAAGCAGTAATAATAGTGAACTTTCTTCAAAAATAATTTTGCTTCAAATCCAGTTTGGGATCTTTGCTCAACTGCCGCACACATGCCACTCCATGTACATGCACCATCGCATTCATTTCATTAATATTTGTTCAAATCATCACCCATTATTGTACTTTTTATGATTTTTTTATAAAAGCGTCACTCTTTATAATAAATACTTAAATTTAAATAGATAATTTAGATAAAAGAAATTAACTTGAAAATTAAAAGATCACGAGCAAATAAAATTAAAGTTACCTTACTAAAAGTATAAAAATGTGTCAAAATTAGAAGGAAAAAAGTGACATTATTAAAAAAATCAGAGAGTCATGGGGTGTGTTTGACCGTATTTATAAGTGTTTTGCTCAGAGATAAACACATATTTAGTGTTTGATAAACTACTAAAAAAAGTATAAGCTATTTTTTGAGAAAAAAATATTTTTTTTAAAAAATAAATCAGATTTATATTTCTCAAACAAACTCGTACTGATCCTTGACGTCCTTGTACCCTCGTACTAATCCTTGACATCTCTCAAACTCCCTCAAATTTGACTCTACAATCATTAATTAATTATGCACCTGTCAACCCACCTTCTCCCATTTTACACCTCGGATCCCTTTTTCTCCTTCTGGTTTCTTGTTCATAGTTGAAACTTGAAATTTGAAACTCAAACCACCAGTTGTGTAAGAATAGCTAATGTTATCTGTTGTATAATACTAGAATGGCCCTCTTCTGATCTCTCCAAAATCTTTTGACATAAGCATGTAAAACAGACTCATCTCTTCTTATGTTTGTTTGTCTCTTCCCAAAATTCAGTCTTTTTGATAATTTGTTCAATTCTTGATGGCTACACTTCGGCCCTCTTCTTCTCCCTCCTCTCTGCTTCACTGATATTTTGGCTGCAAACTTTGTATTTTCTGCTCTCATTAATACTCTTCAAGAAATCAAACTTGATGGCTGATTTTTCCATGGTTTTCTGATCCCTCAATAGTCAGACATGGGCATTGCTGTCCAACACTCCTTTTTCGCTCCCTTTTCTTGTTTTGTCTTCAGTTTCACAGTCCAAACCCCTCAATTATGTAGTCAAAATTCAATCTTTCATTCTTGATTTTGAGTAATTGGGTATGGGAAAGATGGGATTTTTACCCATCAAAGTTGTGTTCTTGTTTGCTGTGTTTTTGTTTCTTGCTGGAACAAGTGAAGCAAGTGTTCAAAATAAAGGGAATTTGGATATGGATTTTCAAGGGTCTCCAATGACCTGGATTGATAATCAAGGGCTGATTTTGGTTTCCAACAATTCAAACTTTGGGTTTGGATTTAACCCTACAGAAGATGTCACCAAGTTTCTTCTTCTTGTTATTCACAAGAGCAGCAAGACCATAGTTTGGTCAGCCAACAGGAATAGCCCAGTTGAGAATTCAGATCTTTTGGTGTTTGACTCTTCTGGAAATGCTTTCTTGAAGAGTGGAAATTCCATCATTTGGTCTACAAACACTGCCAACAAAGGTGTTGCAGAAATGCAGTTGCTTGATTCTGG
>JAULKM010000009.1:14979531-14991837 GCA_032355605.1 Rubia tinctorum
AAAGGGGACAAAACCAAGTTCCCAAACATACTTGTCAAGCTAAGATTATCTCTTTAACTCTGGTTTTCTGCCAGAAAAGAAAACAACATTATACAACACAAGCACAGCAGAAACAGAAATATTGAAGAATTCAAGTGCGCAACTAAAGACATGATTCACCTTTTTCACCTTCATCTTAAGCTCACACTTTAGCTCCAGATGAATTTATAATTACTACAACCCAAAAATTCATTTTTTATCCCAAGAAACATTAAATAAGAAATCCTTCCAGAAAAGAAGAAAAAAACCTGATATTGGAATTTCAAAACGTGTAAATGCACCCTTAATAATCATATAAACAACCCATTTTATGCACAAAAAAAGGTTGAAAAGCATCAAGAACTTAATAGGTTCAAGTGAGCAGAAAATTTCCGCAAAAGGGGTTTCGGAGACAGCTAAAAAGCAGCGATCTTTACAGTCCCTAAACCGAAACTACAAGGAAAGCATCCATTTCTTCTTTAAGCTGCTAATGTAAAATGCAAGAGTAATAACAATAATAGAATCCAGTAGAAATTCAAAGAAAAAAAGTAATGGGAAGTTCAGAAACTTACAAAATGGATGGAAAGAATTCATAGGAATCTGAGCAGAGAAACGGATCGCTAAAGCTGAAGAAATAAAGAGAGAAAGAAAGATATGTTGAATTAAACTTGACTCTTGTCTTTAAACTTGAGCTTGAAAATCAATCAAGAAATGCCTTTTAATCTAATTTTCCAATTTAAAAGATTATCCCGAAACATGCAAATGAGAGAAATAAATGTATTATGTACGAAATCAAGAGAGAGTAATTTAAAAAATAGTAATTTTATTAGTCTTTGACAACTACGGAGTAATGTTTTAAATAGGCTTTAATTTGTAATTTTTCATCTAGATCAAATAAATTGAAATGAGCAGTTGATAATTGATTGTTTTTTTAAACATTGATAAAGTCAAACGGAAATATAAACTACTCTTATGTCTCATCTCAATTTGCACACTTCATTTTTTGATATTATTCTCTATCAAAATTTTATCTACGTGTTTGAATAGATTTATGAAAAACAATATTATTATATATGATATTGTTCAATTCATTGTAACAAATAGTGTTTAAATATCAATATTTTTTGTCATCATTATACGTTGGTAAAGATATTAACGGTCAAACTTATTTTTTGAACAACGTGATAATAATTGTTGTACAAATGGAGTTGTGATGGAGGGAGTAGTAAGTAAAATATTTAGTTAAATTAATTATTACGTACTCCCTCTGTTTTTCTATTTATGACACCATAAATTTAGATGATTGGATATAGGTGAATAAAATGAATGGATGAAATTGAATGTAGAAAGTAAAAAAGTAAAATGAGTGAATGAAATAATCTAGCCAAAAATAGAAAGAATGTCAAATAAAAGAAAACATTAATTTATAGTAAGTGTGTCATAAATAACAAAACAAAGGAAGTACAAAATTAGGGAATTTTATTATCTTAGTCAGCATTTTATGGCATAGAGTCCGTTTCTTGAAAGATGATATTTCCATAAGTTATAAAAAGACCAAGGTTTAAACTGTAAATTTGAAGAAATCAAAATAAAATTTATGGATTATATTAATTGGATCATAAACATATCACTATTATATGTTGCATAATAAAATTTTAATATTGTAACTAAAAACTTTTAATTTTCTATAATTTCAATTTAACTCTGTCATTCCATCTGCCTATGAAAAGACTATCTTTCCAATACTTTCTTATGGCGTAATATGAGAAATAATTATTTTTATTTTTTAGGAATTAAGCGAAGCGAAGAAACAAAACAACCAACATGTGCATTGATCCGTCGTTACAAACCAAGCATTAAGGATGACAAGCTTCAGGAACAATGGCACCCCAACCTTATCATCATCGTCATCCTCCTCTTATGGCGGCACACATTTCGAAATTCCCGCCAAAATTCCACTGATTCCTCAATTTGGCGCCCAACCCATTAGAGCTCAAGTTGCAAGGACTCCTCCTCCAACTCAAAGTATGAAGCTTTAGTGTTTCCCAGATGCTTGGAATTTTTTTTTTTTTTTTTGCAAATGTAATACATTGTGGATTCTTGTTTTGAAGGGCAGGTGGAAATGGTGGCACTTCAAATTCTTGGGGCAGAAGAGAGCTTATCTATACGTCTACAATCCCATTTCTAGTTCCATCTGGTATAGCTAGCTCTGCTGCTAAGTAAGTTCAAATCATCAATTTCTTGATTTTATGTTGTTTAAAGAAGGGGTCTTTCTGATAAAGTATGGGTTTTTAATGTTTCTTGGTGTTTTGATCTATGTGGGATGTTAGTGGATTCTAATGAGTTGATAATCAGCAAAATTTGCTATTTCTGCTGTTAAGTGTGTTCAATCATCAATTGTTTGATTCCATGTTAGTAAAGAAAGGGTCTTTTGTTGAAGTTTGTATCTTGTTTTTCTTGGTGCTTTGATTTATATGGGATGTCAGTGTATTCAATCAAACTATTAAAAGAGACTCCAATTTTGAGTGGTTAAGGTTGGTGTCTTGAAGTGGTTACCTATAAAAAAATCTATTTGTCAGGATGGAATTTTAGGGTTTAAAGTTTAGGATTTAGGCATCGTGCCGCACAGGTGCAGCCCTTTTAAACCTAATAAAGATTTATGCTGTTAAATTGTTTTTTGTTTCTTTATTTCTTACATCCCATGCTCTAACTTATATTGATGGAAAAGGTAGGAGTTAAAGGCTAATTTAGTGTATCGTACCTCGTAATTCTTAAAAAATAGCAGTGCAATGGAGAACACGACTCTTTGTGTGGAATGAAGGGAAGCATTTTTTTTCCATTCATTATATTTCAATAGATTGTTTCCTAAAAGTGAAAAACTTGATGAATTTCCTCTGTAAGAATCCATTTTGCCTATGCATGCAGTCTTCTATTTCTAACAGCTATTGCTCCAAAACTTGGTTCCAGTGACAATAACTATGTTAAGGAGGAAATCAGAAACGTATTATCCACGGCAAAGGCTGCTGGTGTGCTTCGTCTAGTTTTCCACGACGCTGGTACTTTTGAAATCAATGAGAAAAATGGCGGCATGAATGGCTCAATCGTGTATGAACTAGACAGGCCTGAAAACAAAGGTCTTAAGAAATCTGTGAAGGTCATTGCTACTCTTCGTGATCTTTTCCTTCATTTTCTTGTTGTGACTATCTGTTTGCCTCAGTGGATGCATTGTTGTTTAGATTCTTGAGAAGGCAAAGTCTCAGATTGAGGTGCAAATTCCAGGTATACTTCTCTAGTATCACTTGGAATTTGTGCTTTCTTGAGATGGTTTTCGTGTCCTGAGCTAAAATTAGGTAAACTATTATTAGTGTCGTGGGCAGACATGATAGCAGTGGCAGGAGCAGAAGCTGTTTCACTATGTGGAGGTCCCGAGATCTCTGTTCAGCTGGGAAGAATGGATTCAATGTATGATGCATTCACTTAACTGAATATGATTTCGAAGTTTTCCCTCAGTAGTGCCCTTACAGTGTTATTTCCTGCATTAAAGGGTACCTGATCCTGAAGGGACTCTACCCGAAGAATCACTTGATGCTCCCAGTCTGAAGCAGTGCTTTCAAAGAAAAGGTTTTTCGTAAGTGTATTGATGCTCCCAGTCTTGTTCTTGTTGATGACTAGAATGTGTGTACTGTTATGACTGCCTACTATTAGTTTCTTCATTCTGCATTTCTGAATCTGGTTTCCGAGAGATGGAAACTGTCTAAGAAAAAAACAGATGAATGTATGTTCTTTTTGCAGTACACGGGAACTTGTTGCGCTGTCTGGTGCTCATACGCTTGGAAGTAAAGGTTTTGGCAATCCAGTGGCTTTTGACAACTCGTACTTCAAAATTCTCTTGGAAAAGCCCTGGTTATCTTCAGGTGTGTAACGACGTTTTGATTTCCCATATATTGTAGTGATTTGGAAATTCTGATACATATGCATTCACTTTCTTGAAGCCGGCATGTCTAGCATGGTTGGCCTACCTTCAGACCGGGCATTGGTTGATGACGATGAATGCTTAAGGTTTGTCTACTGCTGATGTTTCTCCATCTGCTACTTTCTTGTCCTCGAGAAACACCATTTTCCGGATCAGATTGAAACCTTGTTTACTTGCATATCGTAGGTGGATATCGAAGTATGCTGTTAACGAGGCTTTGTTCTTTGAAGATTTTAAGAATGCATACATCAAACTTGTGAATTCGGGTGCAATGTGGAGAACTGTTTGAAACCATCATCAAAAACATTTTGGTTGGAAGCTTTATAGATGTAGAAAGGTGGCCTTTGTGCAAGGCCTAAATTTTTTCGATTTCTATTACATTTTATGTAACACTCGATGCAACACTTCCCGATGAAATTAAACACGACTTTTGTTGTTGCTGTTGTGTTGTCTAAGTGTGACATTTTTCTGAATTGTATCTTTCAAGGGCCATTTGCCTTTGCCATTCTTGGAGAAATCTGTCTTAGTTATTATCCATTCGTTTTGATTCTGGTTCTAATCATAAGTCCTGTCTTAATTTTGTGGGCCAAAGAGAATGGTTAAATCACACCATGAGTGTAGAGGTTTATCTATTGTCAATCTGTCACTGTTTTAATTATTATAGTCACACTCTTAACTAATTTGCAGAACTATAATTTTGACAAACAAACAACCACTTGGATTAGATCAGTGGCCACAACCATCAAATGATCTAAAAAATGAATTTCTCCATAAATTAATATTTCCTTTACATGGAATGAATATTTACATGTATATGGACGTGGTTGGTGGAGTTATGTTTATAAGTAAAATTGACTTTTATTTTGAAATGGAGGGATATCTACTTTTGTTTTATCCAAAAAATACGCTCTGGTTTGAAAATAAATTTTTTTTTGGAGTTTACCAAATACCGAAATCTACTTACCTTGTTAGTTAAGTAGTTTATAAGTTCCGTCAAATACACACGTAAACATGTTAAGAGTGTGTTTGATAGGATTTAAAAGTGTTTTACTAATAACTCAAGTAATTTTAGTGTTTGGTAAACAGTTAAAATAACACTTATTTAAGAAGCATGAATCATATTTGAACAAAAGCATAAGAAGCTTGTCTCAACTAAAATTTCTAAATAAGCCATCTTTATTTTCAAACAAAGTTCCACCAAATACACCAGAACTGGCTGATTGGTTATAGGCTTTGTTTGGGAGAGTTGTAGTTATAAGCAAAACTAATTTATTTTCAAAGCAGGGAGACCAAATTTCGCATTTTCCCCAAAAATAACTTTTACTTTCAAAATAACCTGTTTTTAACAGATTGCCACACATTTTTAAAAAGTGTTTTGGTTATAAATAAAGTAGCTTATAAACTTTGTCAAACAGACTCATAACCCGAGGATTCTGAAGGTATTTCATTTTAAAAAGCAATTCTCTTTAATTTACAGAGTATTTTTGTAACCAGCATTTGGAGGTCACAATCAAACGCTACATTAAGCAAAAAAAAAAATGGCAAAAGAAAACATAACAAGTGTACAACTAGGCAGACAACCTATTAAACAAGACTCCAACCCTAATAAAGGTTTTGTCTTTGTTCCATGCCCCATTAGCTAAGCATATCCCAATTCATTGGTGTATTTTTGTAGGACATTTGTCCCATTTTCCATATTTTAATAATGAAAACTAATTTTTAGCAGAGCAAAATTATGTACACAATATAATCCAAAAAAGGGCCCACATCCCTGAAAACCTTGAAAAGGTGTGTGAAGAAAGCATAACATGCCAAGAAAAATATTGATGGTTTGTGGACCAAACCATGCCTTTATAATTAAGCAAATACAACTTTTCAAATGGCTAATTTACTATGGACAGAATACACACACCATTGGTGCTTATCTTCATTTTGACTAAATTGTTGTGAAAATGCACTTTAATTCTTTTCATTTTTCAATTCATGTTCTTTTGGACTAACACCACCCATAACATAAAGATTTATTCTTGGATTGAATATTTATGTGCATTTCAAGAGCATATCTTGATTAGTGATTTGGAATAAAGGCACACTTAAAGTCTTACAATTTATAAACTATAATTGAAATTGAAATTAATAACAGGTGAAATAACTAATATTACCATCGATCTATAATAAGTTTGAACCATCATTGTTATAATATTAATATCCGATTTAATGATCTTGTTTATTAATGGTATAATACATTATATACATATAAAAGGATGCACTAATATATCCATGTACGTGTTAGTGAATTTGATATTTATATAAATATTCCAAATATTTATATAAATTATACTTTGTTATCTGATTAGTTAATGTTGAAAAGCTAAAATCATCCCTGGTAGATCAGTAAGCATGATACACAATGATGAATTAAGATAAGAAATTTGTTTTTCTATTTTGTGAGGTTAAATGTATAAATTTGCAATACGTAACATTGTTTTTATACTACAAGTAACACTTTTTAAATTCGGATTTTTCACTCTTCAAGTTAATCATACAATGATTTAAGCTTAAGACATCAAAAATAACATGACACACTTAAAATTAATATTTAATTCAATTTTTTTTTATAAAAAAGTTATACTTTTAATTTTTTTGAAGAGAGTAATTGACAAAGGGAGACAAAAATCACATGAAATATTGCAAAAAATGAAGTGATAGTGGGACCATGTACACATAATAAATTGGCCCACACCCAGCATATTTCTTTCTGTTGCCCAAAATATAATTTTCTCTTTGTTATATTGTCGATACAATATTTTATTTAATAAAAAGCAAGCATTTGAACAATTTATTTAGCTCCTTACATCTCTTTATCATGGTTTTTTCAATTTTTGATATAAAATTTTCTTATCAATATTTCTATTTATACAATTTAATATTTTAAAATTTGATATATAAGGTATATAATTTACACAATAATATTTTTACTCGTGTCTACTAACATATTTTAACAAATTTAATAACAAATTATAAAAATTTCTAATAAATATATAGAGCGTCTAGCAAATATATTTACTCTCTATTTCAAAGTAAATTTTACATATTTTCATTTAACGTTACTAAAAAACACGTTTGATCATATCTAAGTTAAAATTAGTGCAATCAAATATAAAATTTAAACATTTTGATTAAAATATACTAGAATAAATTTAAATATATCATATAATGATATTATACAGTATATTCATTAAACTATGAGGCAAATTTTATTAAATTTAACTGAAATTATTCGTGTGAATTGGTCGTGGGAAATCATGGGAATGGATCTTTCAATCACATCAAATAATAGTTTCAACGAAGAAAAATGAAAAGCAAAATTATTTTACTATTCTTATTCCATGTATATCCAATAAATGAAATCAGATCATTTGAAAAGAGTACCCACTATACAAACTTTTTGCCTAGATAATTTGTAGCACAAACTATAAAAAATACCTTTGGAAGGTATTTTACGGTACTGATTTTTATTTATACTAGAAGTCATCGTTGATGATATGTTTCAACACTTATATTGTATGGAAATATTAATTAAATAGGTAAGAAGAATTTATATAAACTGTTGTGGAGAGATAAGCATGCCGTTTAATAACTAATTAGATGACATTTGGTAATGATCCACTTTATTGTAAGTCAAGAAACTTACAGACAAGAGGGGTGAAATAACGTGCAGAAGGTCCAACGCATGAATTCGATGAAAGGTTTCATTCAAAAAAGCAATCAGTAATAGGAGAAATAATCCCATCAAACTTACATGTGAGAATATTCACTTTTAATATGGGATGCTCTAACATGCTCTGCAAGTGCAATCGATGGGCCCCGAACCTCCGCACTTGAACAAATCAAACAGACGAAACTAAACATTTAATCAAACAGCCAAACCAAGAAGGACCCTTCAATCACCTAGATAAGACCGGTTTTTATATTATATATATACGAGGGAAAAGAGACGTGCAAAAGGCCAAACACATAAACTTGATGATATTCCACCCCTATATACACCAGATTTTCACATGCATAAAACACTTTTTTTTTTCTAAGATCAATGTATTCCTCATCCTCATCAATACGAATAATTAAATTAGGTCACACATTTCAAAATGGCCTAACTAGATTTGCCAGAAAACACATAAGGTGCCCATGAATGGCATGTAAAGACACTCACTTGTTCCCCGTGAGAATTTTCTTGGGGCATCCTCTTTAAAATCCTGAAGTTTACTGCAACAGTCAACTAGGATTTTTAAAATATTTTGTCTAGTAATATATTACACAAATTGGCATATTTTTATACACAATAATAGTAATTATAAATTATGATGATGATTGGTGAACCATTTTGTAAAACACGATGAGAAAATACTTCGCTCTGGTTAATTAGGGTTTGATACGAGAAAACACTGACGCTTTAGATGCTGGTGGCAACGAGGGAGAATTCTCATGTGGGGTTGATGATGGTGAAGATGTTGGTGTTTGTCCGGTGGATGATGGTGGAATGGTGGCGATTAAACTGCAAGTAACAATAGAGAAGATGGTGTGGTGGGAAATGACATTCCTTCCGACAGGTGGATGCGGTGAGGGGATCAACGATTATAGGTAGGTGCCAGGAGGTGGCACGGATAAGAGGGAATGTGGGTTTTACATTTCAGACTTTCAGTTTAGCACAGGAGTTTGTAATTTTCAGAAAAATCATCACAAGATAATTTAAGTATCGACCATGCCCTTTAATAAATGAAAAGAACGACAACCCCTTATAAAATGTAAAATTCACCATTAATAATGGAACTGGAGATCAAAGTGATCGCCCTACTTAAAATATTTTCACTTTCACACACATGTATTTTATAATTTTCGAGTATAAAAAGAACCATCGTCCTACCTATAATTGTTCACATGTTATTTCTAAGTTGTCATCGCGAGACTTGGTATGAGTTAATAAAGAGAGAAACAATGATTTCTGGTACTCTATGAAAACAAAAAATTTACATGATTTCTGGCTCAAGTCCACACCCGTGAATGCGATATTTTTTGTAAAAATATTATTGCTTGATTAAATATGATAAATTTCGTACTAATCATTTTCTATTTTCCTGGGCAGAAGTAATGGCCATATAAATATTTTTGCACACATATAAATGTGATTAGTTTAATTAGAGGCCAAATATGTCGGTGCACTAAGGTTCGATATTGGTGGGGAAGCACAACTCAGAAAAAAAATTCACTGGGGCACATGGACAAAACTGTGCTTTCCAAAAAATATGGGAGGATTAAGTTTCAAGGAACTGAAGATTTTCAACACTGCACTATTGGGTAAACAGGCATGGCGTTTGCTTGACAACCAAGACTCTACCGTTGCCAAGCTTCTGAAAACAAAGTACTTCCCATCGAATACCTTTTTTAGATGCAAATTTAGGGTGAGACCCAACATATGCCTGGAGATCCATCTTGGAAGGACGAAAACTATTGTCAAAAGGCATTCGAAAACGGATTGGATCGGGAGAGAACACAAGTATAAAAGACAGCCTATGGATCCCAAGATTAGGAAACCAAAGACCCATATCATTGGCAAATAATTTTCCGGTAGAGTTAAAATCACATCTTATGTCGAATAATGGTACCACATGGAATGAAGAAGCTATTAGGAACACTTTCAATCAAGAAGATGCTACTCTCATTCTATCCTTACCAAGGAACGTAAGATCTCAGACTCTGGACAAATGGATATGGCATCCTACAGTTGACGGTAAATACACGGTAAAATCTGATTACAATTTGGAAATTAACTCGACAACTCTCGCTATTTCAGGCAACATGGCGTCAAGCAGCTCGGCCCCTCTCCACACTGGAAGAAAATCCGGACTCTAAAGGCACAACCAAAAGGTAAACACTTCTTATGGAGACTATGCAAGAATCATCTGCCGCCAGCAACAAATCTGATTCAAAGACGCACGCCAGCTGAACCTCTTAAGTTGTTCTATGGATGACATCTCCATTGAACATCTATTTTTCCACTGCCCTGTAGCACATCAAGTTTGGTTTGTAGCAGAACTACATGAGAAGATCTTCCAATTCCAGCAACAAAGCACCAACTTATGGGTCCAAGATTTGATACTGGAACTGGAGGCACAGGATATGGCAATAGTTGCGACATTATTATCACAACTATGTTATCATAGAAACAAGCTTCTTCATGGGGAAAGACATGACCTTCAACCTCGACATTGTGTTACCTATGCTACAAAGTTGTTGTCAGACTTAGAGAAAACGTTGAGTGGGGGAACGTTCAATAAAGAGACAAAGAGTCAAAGCTCTCAACCACCAGTAGAAGGGAATACCCTTCATTTTGACGCAACTATATCCTCTAATCGAACATGTTTTGGATGGTACATATGCTATCCTTCTGGAACTTGCTTATATGGAGAATCGCAACACATTCCAATAGTGCATATAGCAAAACATGCAGAAGTTATGTCATTAAGGACAAGTATGCTTACAGCCTTACAGAAAGACATTCAAACCAGTCGAATACAAGGAGACGCACAGACTGTTATACAAGCACTCACAAACAATAGTGACGATTTATCGCACTTCGGCCTCATCATTGATGACATAGTTAACCTAGCTGCAAGTCATGGATACCCAGAACCATTATGGGTTAGAAGACAGGAAAACAATGTAGCCCACTCTTTAGCTTAACATGCTATTTTTTTTTGTAGAGGCTATCTCTGAATGGGAGCACATTCCAAATTTTGTACAACAATTTTTCAATGAATGAAAGCAAAGATTTACCTAAAAAAAAGAAAAAAGAATGGGACAGAACTAGTTATAATTAAATAATTGTCTAATCATCATCATATTCAAATGCTAATCCAGTTGATTGATAATTAATTTGCACTAATTAATTAACAATCTCTGTTATGGATCTCCTAATCTAGGTAGCTAGGTGCACTTCTTACCTTTAATTTGTGTGTTAGCTAATCGTAATCATGGCACTTGTAGTAATTAACATGTCAACTCAAGATTAAGAGTTTTCATACGATTTAAGTATTAATTTGTAATTTATTTGCATATCAATTTATTAAGAGAAACTCTCGTGTTAGATCAATAAAGAAAATTCCCTCTTCAAAAACTTTTAGAATTTAACATTTTTGGAGGGAAAGAAAGTTTTTTTTAAAGAAAAAGAAACTGAAATATTGACTGCACAGTTCACAGTAAACCTTGACTTTGATTTTCGTTATGCACACTACCCAATAAACAGCTTTTACCTATTCAGAATATCGAAAAATCCCATAAAAGAAATGGAAACAACCAAAAAGAAAACAACAAATTTGAATGAAAGAAACATTTATTGAAAAAATGCAAAACTTTGAGAAAAATAGTCCTTTCATAGGCATACGAAAAAACGTGATTAAATTAGAATTACAGAAAGAGTAAAAAAAAATTAGTTACAATATTTAAAATTTATTATAAAAAAACAATAACCGCCAAAATTGAATTAATCAAAGCAGCACAAATTGCAAAATTTACGGGCGGCAGTTAAATGCCTTTTCAACAACAAGCCGTAGGATCACGCCACGCGTACACTACCTCAATTATTCGATGACGTGGCAGGATCCTAGTGGAGGTACCTTTTCTTCTTTTATTCAATGACCTGTATTGAATATATTTGAATTGTACTGCCACCAAAAACCCAACAAAAAGAAAATTTTAAAATAAAAAAGAAAAAACCCCATTTTTTCAGTGTCAAATTCACTTGAGTTTTTCAAACCCATCAATACCCATTCTCTCTCTGCATTTTGCTCTCTTTCTCGCTCTAAAATCCTCCCAGATCTTTTATAAACACTGCAAGAAAGCCATGGCCTTTTGAATTTGATCACTCTCGCTGCAAGATGTAAGCTTTTTTGGTTGCATTTCAGCACAATTTCAACGATTTCTATTTTTATCAGTGTAAATTTTTTGTGGGCTCTTGCCAATTAGTGTTTTTGGTTGGGTGAACTGGAAATGTGGATGTGGGTTTTGGGTTTTAGTTGAATCTTGGAAGTTGGAATGTGTAAAGATTGGATCTTCGGGTGGGTTTGAAGATCTAGCTGAAAAAAAGATTGTCTTTTTGTAATGCCTTTTTTTCTGTTTGGATATGATTTGGATTCAGCCTCTAGAATTTCCAAGGACTTTGTGTTTGTTTCTAGTTAATTATTTGTTTTGTAATGTTGTTGGTTTAAGAGATTGACTGTCATAAGGATGTATGAAAGTTTGCATGTTTTTGTAAGCTT
>JAULKM010000009.1:15057704-15070791 GCA_032355605.1 Rubia tinctorum
CCGGTCCTCATCCCGTCATTTTGATCCCGAAAATTCAAATTTTCCGGCGACACAAATCCAAAAACAAACTAAACTCACAATTACAAGTACAACCGGAGATGATTTCGTTTTCCATTGTTACAAAAAAAAAGAATACTAACATTTTTGGGAAATCGTCGGTGGCGGTGGTCGGCGGCAGATGCTGTTGGTGAAGGGTTTAGTGTTGAGAGTGGGGAGAAAATGATTTTCAAGGGAGTGAGGGAAAATAACAAAACAAAGATAACGGATGAATTCATCCAACTAACACACAAAAAAATATAAAATAATAATCATACGTATTAGGGCGTAACTAGTAACATACAGGTCGTGATATAACAACACTCATGGTAAATCTACATTGAACGGTTAAGATGTAGAATAAATAGAAAATGATGAATATACCCCTGTTCTATTTTCAGATGGTTTTACTCTTTAAGTGAATCTCACTTGTTGGAATATAAACAAGAATTCATACAGAGGAGAAACTCATGGAGCTTGACTGGAGTCGGTGACGAGCAGCAACTGAGCTTGGAAGCTTAGTGTTGGTGGCATGGGCGACGAGTTCAGAGGAAGTGCATGACACGAAGTCACCACCCTTCGCCTGTGTAAAATAAGGAAGACAAAGGAGAATGAATTCGGAGAAGACGCAAATTAGATTTGGAGAGGGTAAAATAAATTTACCATTTGGGGATTTGGGAGGACAATAATGATTTATTTCCTAAATCAGAGGGATGTTTTTGTTCTTTCAACTATTAACTCACGCCATCTAAAACAACTATCATCAGCTATTCACTGTCATGGCACCATCTACACCTTCCATTTTCCTAATGAGCAGTCTCTTGTGAGGTGGAACATCTCGGGCACTCGGGGAGACATCAGCATCTACCATGATGGAGTCATCCTCGTTGAGCCCCCCCTTCAAAACTTCCAAAGCGATTTCATTCTCAACCAACTGCTGGATTGTACGCTTCACAGGCCGGGCTCCATAATTTGGATCGAAACCCAATGTCCCCAACAGATCAACCGCCTCTCGAGTGAAATGGAGCTCTATTTTCTTCTGTTTCAGCCTCTCTTTCACACGCATCATCTGCGCGCATCATGTTCAAATTATAAGGAACAGCAGAGGAATAAGAAAATAACCAGAATCACGTACCTGTAGCTCCACAACTTTGCAGATTTGTTTGAAATCCAGGGGTTGGAACACAATATACTCATCAATTCGATTCATGAATTCTGGCCGGAAATTTTGTCGAGCCAGCTCAACCACCTGCTTTTTCATCAGCTCATAGATTGTTTCCTTGGTGTCCACCGTGCTTCTAAGAGTTTCCAGAATAAAGTGAGATCCAATATTTGATGTCATTATCACTACAGTATTTCTGAAACTAACAGTCCTTCCCTGAGAATCAGTGATCCTTCCATCATCCAACAACTGTAACAGGATGTTAAAAACATCATGATGTGCCTTCTCAATTTCATCAAACAGCACAACTGCATATGGCCTTCGCCGGACCACTTCAGTAAGCTGCCCACCTTCTTCATAACCAACATAACCTGGGGGTGCACCAACCAAACGAGAGACCGCATGTTTTTCCATGTACTCACTCATATCTATCCGCACAAGAGCATTTTCAGTGTTAAACAGGTATACAGCAAGGGCCTTTGCAAGCTCAGTTTTACCGACACCTGTAGGTCCCATAAACATGAAACTAGCAATAGGCCGATTTGGATCTGAGAGACCAGCCCTGGAGCGTCTGATAGCATCAGCAACAGATTTAACTGCCATATCCTGACCAACGACCCGCCTATGAAGTTCCTGCTCTAAAGAGACAAGCTTATCCCTTTCCGACTGCTGAAGGTTTGATAATGGTATGCCAGTCCATTTGCTAACAATCTCAGCAATATCAATATCTGTCACTTCTTCCTGGAGTAAAGATTGTTCAGACTTCCGATACTCCACAAGGTTCTTCTCCGCTTCTTCAAGTTGGCGTTGAAGTGACATCAGTGTTCCATATTTGAGTTCAGCAGCACGATTCAAATCATAATCACGTTCAGAAGCTTCCATCTCTTGGTTGACTCTGTCAATCTACACGTAAAATGGCCCAAGATAGTCATTAAATGAGTAAAAACAATAATAATACAAGTAAAATATTATCTACCTCCTCCTTAATTGAGCGTATGCGATTCATGAAATTTTTCTCACGCTCCCATCGTTCATTTAACTCTCTTTGATTCAGCTTAAGAGATGCAAGATCATTCTCCAGCTTGTTGAGCCGCTCTTTGGATGCTTTGTCTGTGTCGTTTTTAAGAGATAGTTTCTCCATTTCTAACTTCACAATAGCCCTATCTATCTCATCTAACTCAGTAGGCTTTGAAGTGATCTCCATTTTCAATTTTGCAGCAGCTTCATCTACCAGGTCAATGGCTGAAAGGCACAAAGAAGTTAAATATCCCAGCTGCTTATCACAGACTGAAGAGTAATTGACAGCATTTACACAAAGATTGTTTCTACTAAGGTAGGAAGATCCGTGACTGTGAGAACAGTCCTTAAGCTTTTGTGAAATGACAAGAACACCAGTAAATACAACTTCAGCGTGCAAAGAATCCCATTAATGATGATACACAACTAGAATGAACAGAAAAGCAAGGCAACACAGGTCCAGGAAAACATTTACAGAGTGAAATTTGTTAACAAGAAACAGATATGCGCATTAAAATCTCAGTAGAGGTGCAAAATGATTCTCTTCTAATTTGATAAGAAGACAACACTATCCGTCCATAGTGTGGTAGAAACTCTAGCATGTAAAAGAGAGAAACAACGGCAGGCTATCGGCAACAAGAATGCTTTTGCTGATGTGCAGAAAAATATGGAGGCCGGGTGGGGTGGGGTGGGGTGGGGTGGGGGAGGCAGGGCACAATCCATACATTAATTTAATAGATTTTATCAATAAGAAACTGGATACAAACAAAAAGATAAATATGTGGGGAACTACGTAATACTGCACTCCCCACGTACCACAAGCATTCTTAGTTATTCAGTGCACGGCTTTTTAAACACGAGAGGGTACACAGTACAGAAAATGAGCTTTTCACCCGTCATTGTTCCACTTTTATACTTATTAGCAAGGGCAGGAGATGTATGAACTTAGAAACATGACTCTTTATGAGGAATAATAAAATACATCTTGCATACAAACAAATTATTCACTAGAAGCACTTCAAGCTGTTACCCACAGCCCTAGTTCAGTACCAAACTTGCAAAAAACAAATATAAATAGATGCATAACCAGCCTACCTTTATCCGGCAGGAATCGCTCGGTTATATAACGATGGGAAAGAACAGCTGCTGCAACAAGAGCACTATCGGAAATCTTGACTCCATGGTGCAGTTCATATCGTTCACGTAATCCACGAAGGATGGAAATGGTGTCTTCTACAGAAGGCTCACCACAAAATACTTGTTGGAATCTTCTTTCTAAGGCAGCATCCTTCTCAATATACTTTCTGTACTCATCTGTTGTGGTTGCTCCTATGCATCTGAGCTCACCTCGGCCTAACATTGGCTTCAGCAAGTTCCCCGCATCCAATGCTCCACCAGCAGCCCCTACATTCAAGGTAAAAGATAAGGAGCCATATAAACACATTCTATTAGCTACTAATCAACCAGCCAAAATCAGCATGGAGAAATAATGCTGGAAATGCCATTCTTAACCTATATTGTAATATACATGTACTGTATTAAAATAAATGTACATCTCAAGCTGGATTCCAAGAAACATTGAATCATACTGTCAAAGAGAGTATCTTCATAACAAAATTTATACAGAGTATCTTCATAAGAAGGCAAGGTAAATGAGTTGATTGCATTCAGAGCTCATAACTAGTGAAGTACTCTGCTGATTCAGATAATTCTCAGATAGCCAATTCAAAAACTGCTGATAATGCCATGAGTTGTTTTACCAACATGAAGAGAATCAGGGATTTTATATAAAACTAAATAAGACAGATACAAACCTGCACCAACCACGGTATGTATCTCATCAATAAATAATATAATCTCCCCATTTGAAGCAGTGACTTCCTTCAAAACAGCTTTAAGTCTTTCCTCGAAATCCCCTCGAAATTTAGCGCCAGCAAGCAACGAACCCATATCCAAAGATATCAACTAAATGGAGGATAACAATGATTGACAAAGGAAAAGGTCATCAGGATGTGCCAGGAAAAACTGGTAATGAGAATAATTATCTCGTAGAATAATCATGGAATGTACTGCTTTGTTCGATTCATCAAGATATCAAGACTGAAGATAGTGACAAATATTTCTCAAAATACATCATTTTGCAACACGACCTTCACTTGAAGGAATTGTGTTGAATGGAATACTCATAAGACTCTAACCTTACGATTCAACAATGGTTCTGGAACATCACCCCTAACAATCCGTTGAGCTAACCTGCAGGAATCATGCATGATTATTTTAGTTTAAGAAGTAGCCAATTCAGTTCAACAAACCATCATGCAAGTCTCCATGCTAACAATTCCAATAAGGTTACTACGGAGTGAACAATATACATGTTACACAATAGAAAACGTGACATATTATTTGGCAGTTTTGCATCCAGTGCAAATTCTGGACCACCAAAACAGCAAAAATAGGCAAGATGCATTGCCCTCCACAAGAGTGCCGAATTCAACTAATAAACAACCATCCACCGACCCTCCCTGATAATTTCACACTGGGGATTGTCAACAAATTTCAATCATGTTTTAAACGGGCTACATTATTTAGAACTTAATTTCCAAAAATTCAATAACTTGAACAAAAGAAAACAAAGGGAACGCACACAAACATATATTGATTATAAAATCTCCTTCTGAAATTAAAACTAGAGCAGTGGTGCAAAATGAAATTGAGCAAAACAAAACAAAAAACCCTGAGTACCATAGAGATGAGTGATGATTCCGTAACACTGTGTGATGGAAAACAAAGATATTTATGGTACATACCCTTCGGCAATGGCAGTTTTCCCAACACCAGGCTCTCCAATAATTACAGGGTTGTTTTTTGTTCTACGGCATAATATTTGTATGCATCTGCGTATCTCATCATCGCGGCCTATTACGGGATCAAGTTTACCGCGTCGAGCAAGTTCAGTTAAATCGTTTCCATATTTGTCAAGCGCCTCATATTTACCTTCGGGATCTGCGTAAACAGTTAGGCAAAGATGAGCATCATTTTTAGAACATAAAAATTTGATAATGAATACATACTCTGATCAGTAACTCTGTGGCTTCCACGAACAGCATCAACAGCATCCCTGAGAGCCTTTTGGTCGGTTTGCAAATTCCTGAACAACTGCTCACCGAATCTGTTGTCGGAAGCAAGGGCTAATAGTAGGTGCTCAACAGACACGAAAGAGTCCCCCATATCCTTCTTGAGCTTTCTAGCAGCATCCAAAAGAGAGGTGAGGCTGGGCCCTAGCATAGGAGCACCAGTATCAGTAGCCACCTGAAAAACACAAGTGGTGTGTTGAGATGATGTTAAAAAAATAGTGGGAGGCATCACAACTTGCTTACCTTCGGGTGCTGGGAGATGAAGTCCTGGGTAAGCTGGAGAACAGTAGTGTTGTCGAGGCCAGCCTTTGTAAGTATCCTGCGAGCTAAGCCATCCTTCTGCTCCAGGAGAGCTTTCAACAAGTGCTCACTCTCAACAACATGCTGTCTGTTGGACCGCGCGGCCTCAGCGGCACCAACCAACCCCTCCCATGCCATTTCAGTGAACTCTGAACTGCTGATCTGCCATCAACACAAACCTAAGAAATCCACACTGATACTCCCTCTGCCCCCCAGCCCAAATGGCCACACTATTCTCTATTCGCATATTTGAATGGATGTATAAGAATTATCAACCTTTTATTATACGTTGAGCAAGCCGTTATTCAGAACAAACAACATGTGAGGGGGTAGTTTGGGGAGGGAGTAGTGATAATCACCTGGCTAGAGTTGGCGGCGGTGGAATAAGGGCGACCGGAAACACCGCGGTTGAGGCGTGACAGTAGAAATCCATTGGTAGAGGGGGTCGGGGTCGGGGTCGGGGTCGGGGTCGGGGTCGGGGTCGGGGTCGGGGACGAAGCAGTAATCACAACTCTTTGTGATAACAGAGGGAGCCGCCGACTGCGACTGAGACTGCGAGAGGCTCTAAAGGCGGACAACGCCACTCTACCCGCCCTCGATGACATTGCCACCACTCCCCTGCCGTCTGTAACAGCCACTACAACTACAAGATCCTTGTGGAACACCGTAGAAGCAACCTTTTCACCACTCCACGCCACGCCTCTTTTTTTCCTTCCTTTTCTCATAATACCTCTTATATTCCTAATCCTCCCACCTTTTATGACAACTCCTTCCCCGTTTCATGGGATATGACACACTTTCCTTTTTTTTTTGTGAATTTGACACACTTTCCTTTTATGACAAGATTCCTTCAATTTCATCCACTCATTCTATTTTTCCCTTTTCTAAATTCAATTTCATCCACACATTTCATTCACCTAAATCCCAGCACCTAAACCTATAGTGCCACATCCAACGAAACGGAGGTAGTAACAATTACACAATCACAACTCATGTGGAAATAGAATTTCTTTCCATAAATCATATTCTACTCTCTCCCCATTATTTTTTCCAAGTTAAATTTGAAAAACTGTGATTCTTGAGATCTTATTAAATGTATCTTAATATATATATTTTTAATGCGGAATCATTATATGTGGTTACAGATATTAACTCCATCATTGAAAACCGTTAAAAAAATATGCCAGTAATCCTGGCTCAGACCTTGAGGAAGAAGGTGACAGGAGCTGGAGGTTGAAGTTAGGGGCATCTTAGTCTTTTCACATCTCTAAAATTAAAAATAGATTTGCTCTCTTTGAAAAATCCCCGGGGACAAAGAGAGTACAGTGTTCTAGATTTTTAATTTTTTTGATAATACTCATCCATTTTTGGCATTCTCATTGGCAATTACTAATCCATCATGCACTTCCATTTGTTATTTTTTAAAAATTAAATCAATTTCATGTTCATTTTTCTAAACTTATTTAATTATTAACCAATGATTACTAACAAATTGACCACATACATTAGTTTAATGACACTCCCTCCGTACAATTTCAAGTTTCACATTTTAAATTTTAACGGTTGACTTGAAAAATGTTTGACCCTTAATATCTTCTTTCATTAGGGATAATTAAAACTTGTGAAAATTTAATAATTTAAAATACATGCTATAACTACAAATAGTATTTAAACTTATATACCAATTCAATTTTAGGATCAAAGTTTGGAATGTTTTGATTAAATAAATAGTTTGATTGCAACTTGAAGGAGTAGTGTTTATATTTGATAATCAAAACTCACAACATGCATTCGACAATGCTATTCTCGGAATTAAATGGACAAGTTTGTGGTATTTGGGATTCTTTAGACCCTAGATAGAGTTGCTGATCAACCTAAATCTTTACCGTACTCAAACTTATCCCTTGAAATTTACCCAATAAGTTGACTCAAAAGATGGTCCTAGTTTTATCGTTTCGATGATGGGAGGTAGATAGAACGAGAATTTTGACCCCATACTCTCTACACTGCACAAGGCGAGTATTCCATGTTATGCAATGCAATGCAGTTCGTATGGAAACTAGACGGAATCAGAGAATGCGATTGCAAAATACTGTTTCAACTTTCTGGACACCACCCACTACAGCCCGTTTTCTCCATCATGGGTTGGCAAAGGTGCATTTGCACACTCTGTTTCTACCATCGGATTCTTTAGCTCCGACTCTCCAACAGCATCGGATGCAATATAATCTTCTCCAGAAGCACTTCTCTTGGTCCCTGAATGAGGAGATTCGCAAGCAACTGGAAAAAGGATTCGATTCAACTCCTGGTTAAGGCCTTCAAGTGGGAGGAGCTTATTTCTCAGCGTTTCACCTCCAGCTTTATTAGTTACATAAGCATCTACTGAATCTCGTGCATTCTCACAAAGTACTTCCGCAATCTACATGGCAACCAGAAACATGATTTTGTTTGTGTGTGATTACTCTACTCAACCAATACCCCCATTCTGCAGAGCAACAATGGAACAAGAAAATGTTACCTCGTTATAGAGCCGAGCCACTTTTAAACGATCAGGTCTCGTGTCAAAAGCTGCTGCTAACACATTGTCAGAAGCTGATAACAAAAAAAATGGATGAGCGAGAATGTTACACAACTTAGGTTACTCGCAACATATAAACAAGATTTACACTACTCTTTTTATAACTGCATCTATACACTAGATTGTTCAGAAATTTCCCCCAATAATAAAAAAAAAATTTGTGAACTTAGGAGAGTAATACCACAAACTCAACACATGTATCACCAAGTATCACCATAGGAGTTTTTTCAAGTGTTTATCTTAACATTAAAGTCTTTCTGTTCAGTATCAAGCCAAGGCAGTCACTACTAGGAAAAGGAGTTGGATCCAAACTACCACCCAAAGGAAGATGTTGAAACTCAAATCTGAAGAGTGGAGGAAGAACCAACTAAAATCGATTTCTAAGAAGAATTAGCCAGAGGAACTGCTTTATATGGTCTAAACCTTATCGAATGCCAAAAAATATTTAGACTCATCCCTCACCACAACCAAAACCAACGTAATAGAAATAACTTATTCAGAACCATCAGGAAGAAAGCCAGATACTCAGATCTCCCATTCCCATTTGAAATCCCAAAATTTCACGCTAGAAGCATGAATAATAACTTATTAGCTCCTTCCAAAACGAGAGAGTTGAGAACAGGCATAAAACAAGAATTAAGTCATACTCACATATGACTTCCATTTGTGGCAAGCAACCAATCAATTGGGTAACCGACTCATTATGTACAGGAATTGCCACGTCTTTACCCTTTGTTTCAGCCTCCACCAAATCATTAGGCATCTCACTAGATTTTTCATCGCCCTATGATAATCATACAATGCATAAAAAGTCGTGAGAACAGATTCCTATATATAGAACATTATGGAGCAGAGCACAAACAGAAGCATCAGTCCATTCATAAAGAAATTTATTGAGCCCTGAATTAAACTTGGTGATTAAAACTCCCAACAGTATAGATAATTATTAATAGCACAACATTTGATACTATTAATAGATATCAAGCACGAGGGATCTTCTCCAGATAGCACGGGACTTGCAGGAAATTTTACAAAAAAACAAAAAAAACAGTGGCATGATAGTGATGGCATATCAAATAATTGCATGTAAGGTCTAGTGTAGGTACCATGGACTAAACAAATGCTTTGGGAGATCTAGTTTACTTGGAATGTTATACGTTACTCTATTAAATAAATAAATTCAGGGCATTTCCAAGGTCACATATGGATAAAATATTGCTTGGATTTCCTAAAAACCATGCATCAAAACTGTAAACTGAAAAAAAAATCAGAAACAAGTTGAAGAACTTACATATATTTCCTTTTGATACTCTGCGTTAAGTGCTTTTTCCAAAAGGAGGACTCTTTTCTTAACAAACTCAACCTGCCTTCTTTGCATTTCTCTAAAATGATAAAGAATGGAAGAATCCTGGAAGACCTGTGTATGGCTTGTGGGATCAGACATTTCTTGGGCAACACCAGTTCCATTATCAGTCCGACCACCAGTATCTTTAAACTGATTTGGCAGTGCTTCGGTATTAGTTGCACGAATACCATTTTGATCTTGAACCCCTGGTTCTGATATATGAACTTGAGGTACATCAGGGGTACCGAACTGCATTTGAGTAGCACTAGAAGCTGTGGACTGAGCTTGAGTAGCTCCTGGGACTGGTATATTAATAAAAGGAAGGTTCAGCTCTTTACAGATGATCTCTTGAATTCTCAGATCCTTGTCATCAACAATTGCTTGCCATTTACCATACCCATGCCTTGATTCACAAACCAGGAAAAAAAATTATATAATGAGTAGATAGCTTGAGAGTAATACCATACAAAAAATACAAAACTTTCCAGCACTCAAAAGTTGATCGCATGTTTTTGGGAGGTACCACAAACTCAAATTTAATGGAGCTAGATTTTGGAAACTGAAGACAGAACTTATTAGCTAAACGCCAATCAAAATATTTTGAGCCAATAATAGGTGTGGAGCAGCAATATAATGGCAGAGCATAGTAAAGATATAGGATACATTATATGCCCGACACTCAAATGCCATTATGCCACCCAACACACCAACATTGAAAAGGATGGATGTGACTTCTATGTGCCTTTTCTTTTTCCTGAGTAAGACCACCACTCAAAGTACCCGTTCACTTTTGAAATAACTTGTTCATCAATATTTTAGAAGTATATGGAGGTCTGAGATACATACTTCTGTACTGCTTGCAGAAGTAGCAGATCATGTTCTGCCTTCCAGAGTCTTCCACCCTTCAGACCAGGAAACCGGGATATTATGTCATCTGCAAAAAGGCCCACAAAAGGCTGCCTGCTTGCAGTTTTTACCTGCAATTCCAGGAATGGTCCATCAGAACAACAAAACGCAGTCCAAATACACTAGAAGACAACATGATAAGTTAAATATACACATGTTTGAAAAGCACAACACGCGAGGTTATTCAAACTTTGAATCCCACAAAATTACCGCCATTTTTTCATGTTCCGTATTTATAGCTGTTAATAGAATTTCCCTTTCAATTTTATCAGTACTTTATTATAACGAAATATAGAGGGAGCACATCCTATATGTGACATCTTTATCCATTCGCTTTGTTTTATTCTATCATAAACCCTAACTATTTAAAAAAGTTTCATCACAATTAGTGCATGCTCACCGATCTTACTTGTGTCCTACTGTTCCACGGAGCAATGTATATACAGTCACTGAATACATTCCATTTTAGCTCTACTAATTGTAAAACATTTTTAACAATATTGTTCCTATAATCCTATCCATATATACAGACTCTACTGTGGTTCTTAGTATTCTTGCACTGAGTTATATTAATGTTCTTACCGTCACTTTTAATCACTATTAATTCTACTTATGAGTACATATAATTGATAAGCGTACACAGAATTCAATCCTACTAACATGTTTATCTTCAGAAATGGTGAGTGTCTATATTAATTGACATTAAGTCTAAGATATCAATAAACCATCCTACTGATGTTCATCCACATGTATACTTTTGCACTCTCCTCATCCCCTTTTAATCTTCTTCTTTGACTTTTTGAGTCAAAGGTGTGTCACTTTGACAATAGAACTCACTGATGTATAAATTAGAACATTCAAGATATCAATAAACCATCCTACTGATGTTCAGCCAAATGCATACTTATGTACTCTCCTCATCCCCTTTTAAGCATCTTCTTCGACTTTTTGAGTCAAAGGTGTGTCAATTTGACAAAAACACTTACTAGTGTATAAATTAGAACAATATCATGTAAGATTTTGTTGGCTTCTGTTGTAATGTGTATTTTCTGAACATCAATTTTTTGTAGCTTTTAATTATACTCATTTGGTTATAGTGGACATGAAAAATGTGTACTCTTTACTTCCACTAAAAAAGAAAAGAGGAAACTTTAAAAAGACGGGGAGTAGTAAATTTTCCAACTTCGATATGATCTTCCCTCATCAGTTTCTTTTCTAATACCTGCCACATTGTTCAGCTACGTAAAGTACGGCTAAAATTAGAAGGGCTCCTACTTATGCAGAAATCTAATTGATGTTGACGTTCTTATCACCATTTGTGATCATCACTACTTCTGTTCATGCAGACAATAAAATGGAAGATTAGATGTAGACACTCACCATTTCTCAAGGTAAAAATGTCTTTTTATTGTCAGAAACCAATACCTCAATTGTTTCTCAACTACACAGTGTTCATTTGGATGTTATCAACAAAATATGACAGAATGAAAGAAGAGTTCAAATCATGGCGTCAAGTTGATGTAGAACAATGTGTGCTATAACTCTGAAATCAATATCAACTAGTCGATTCTCAATAAATTGGAAAAAATTAACAGAATCATGGACATAATATCAATATCAAAACTTGAAATGGTGAGAAAGTGACAAGGATTATAAATTTCCCCAAGGGAAAATGCAGAGACTTGTGGACTGACAATCAAATATTAAAGAATACAAACACCTAACTCATCATAAAGACAAGGGAATAAAAAATTCACCTTTCCACGTAATAGAAGTAAAACTGCAATTCTAACAAGTACATCTTGTATCCTAAGTCCTTCTTTAGGTACACCATCTACAGAAAGTGGATAAAGTAGTCAATCTTTATTCAAGCCTCCAAAAACAAAGAAACGTGACAGCTAAAGAAATGACTATCAATTAAGCAACCAAGAACATAAAGAATCACCAGAAAATGTTGGTGAATCAGTTATATCTTCAGCTATGTGCGATAAAAACAGTGTCCCATAACTGCAAGGAAGAGTAAAACATCGTAAATATAATAGTCGTAGTTTTTTGCTTTACTACAATGCTCATCTGTAACTATTAACAAAAGGATACAAGAGATCAGCCGAGGAGAAGTATGTGTGAAGCTTAAATAAACAAAAAATCACATCGCTAGCATCACATTCTGATGATATAAGTCGACGAGGTTTTACAAACAAAAGTTCACAAAAGAAATCTGATTTAAGAAATACACAGATCCAGAAATCAGATATCACATACTCTTTAATCTCTTCATAACTTTTCTGCTTTAAACGCGGTGTAAACTCTGCCCAATCAAAGTCTCCAACCCCAAATCTAAATTACAAGCAATAAAGATCAACACGTGTTAGAGAAAGACAGAGAGAGAGCAGGCTAAGCTGCAATATCTCATTAGTGCTCAGGCCTAAAATGAAGTGAGGCACCGAAGATGAATTGAAGTAATAAAAAGTGCACGATATGCAGTTGAGAAACTAACAAATGCAATCTAACCTCATCAGAATTTGTACAAATAAAGCTCTGTGGTTTTGATTGAATCCAAGCACTCTAAATGATCTTCCCTCGCCTTCCATCAGAGGAAGTGGCTCAGA
>JAULKM010000009.1:15083128-15108975 GCA_032355605.1 Rubia tinctorum
TCCCCCCTATTTTTTTTTACCCTGGGGTAACCTGGGTTACCCCAGGCTCCAAGCTGGATCCGCCAGTGAGTGCACCTGGGCTTTTAAGAAGTGCGGTTAGGTGCAAAAAAACGCACTTTAAGAGCTAAGCACAAGCGAAAATAGAGGGCGCAAAAGAAGATAGAAGTTGCACGCTTTTTGGCGCTTTTCCGCGCTTTTTGGTTGAAAGCGTGGTCTCTCTATTTTGTTTCCTTTATATATATTATATTATATTATATTATATGGTTTACTACTAGTTTAGGAAGACGATAGTGAGCTTAGGGATGGAAATGAAGTCCGTGATAATGATTTTTGGTGGATATAATGATGATTTTTATAATGACCGGAGTTTAGGACCTTATTGGACTTCATGATAATTTAAAAATCTTTTGGTGCTAGTCTTTCAGCTCTTCTCACTACTATTGAAACTTTGAATTTAGTATTGTGTTTAAAACTTCATTTGCCTTTTATGCTACTCCCACTGGTCCCAAATTTTTTTAAAAAAAAAAGTAAAATTGGGAGGGGGGAAGATTGTATTGGGAGAGTAAAAAGTAAATGTAGTTGATGAAAATAATCTAGAATTTACCAAAAGAGTAATGTGTCAATATAAAAAAACATCAAAAAACAGGAAAGAGAGCCAATATAAAATAACTGGAGGGAGTATTGTGTTATTATTCTAAGTCTCCCCCCTATATAGTGTCATTGATGAAATAATCCCAGATCATATTGTGCATGAGCTTTTATCTGAAAAGCATGCGCTTCGGTAAACTTTGCATATTTTAAAACACAACAGTACACATGATATAATTTAGAGAAAAATGTTTTTATAACCCTATCTAATTGACATAAGTGCTAATATAACCTTCTGATAACTGAAAGTGCAGATATAATCCTACATAGCTGATGTAAGTGCCAATATAACATTTTCGATGAAAAAGTCAATTTTACTCATTTATGAATGTGCTAATATAGCTCTATAAGTTGTAAGAATATGCTGATATAACCCTATAAATTTTTAAAATGTGCTGATATAACCCTATCAGTGGTCCGACGGTGGTCCGGCGGTGGTCCGACGGTGGTCCGACGGTGATCTGACGAGCTCAAATTCATATTTCAACACTAATGGTATTTTAGACATTTTACATACGGTCAACGCCGAAAATGGAAGTCAACGC
Organism: Rubia tinctorum; assembly: GCA_032355605.1. Lineage (NCBI taxonomy): Eukaryota > Viridiplantae > Streptophyta > Magnoliopsida > Gentianales > Rubiaceae > Rubia > Rubia tinctorum. The sequence goes on from JAULKM010000009.1 coordinate 15,084,322, forward strand.
CGGAAATGAGGTATGAGAGTTATATTGCCATTTACATTAACTAGTTAGCGTTATTTTTACACTAAAAATTATCTGAGAGTTATATTGACACTTATGTCAAGTAGGTTGGGTTATATTGGTATATATCCCAAACTTTTTACTTGCAATTTACATTGTTATATAAATAAATAAACTAATTTAGTGAATTATAAACCAAGGCCGCATGCCTCCTCCTCCCTCTCAACAAGAACCCTACATTTTTTTCCTTCAATCTCCTTTTTCACCATCTTTCTACAATGTGAAGATGAAGAAACATAGTTTTTAATTGATGTTCTTTAATCGTTTGTGTTATTAAATTGATAATAATGTGTAGGGAATTTGTTTAGATGAAAAAGGGAATTAATTGATGAGTGTCATAAGTGCATATATTTGTTATGATTTGTTTTATATTTTCTCTAAGGGAAGGAGGTGGACAGTACCACGGGTTGGACCACTATATCATCTAAAGGACGTTTCACGTGTCATAAAAATCATTGTTTTTTATAACTTAAAGTGCAATATTTTTGTGTAAAAAAATTCTCAAATTCATAATTGTTGTAACACACATTATTGCAATTTCAAACGTAATAGAACATAGATAAAATTCTCATGATCAACTAAAGTTTCTTGTTCCAACTAATTAGGTTCCCTACGATCCCGCTCACTATCGAAAAACACATAGGCTATAGCATATTTACTAGAGGACCTGCGGTCGCCCATCTGCTCGGGCGGCTTCCCCCACCACCACCTACAAGTAAATTCTTCCCCTAATTTCTCCCCGACCCTCCCTTCCCTTTCCCTTCTAATATTTTGAGATATATTTTAAAATGGATTATGACTTAGATGTATTTTAAAATGTTTTTAAAATTGTAAGATCTATTTGTGCTTGTCTGGGGGGGTGTGTGTGTGTGTCTGTCAATGTCATCGCGGACTTAAAAAGAACAAAAGTGGACGAAAACATGGAGGAGTGATTTCCTTCAATTAGTTGATCATCTCATCTGAGCTAGTAATAATATATTGGTGTGAAGTCAGACGTGTTGATTTTGTTGGAATCAGGTGGAAGCTACTCGGAGGGATGACTGTTCATTCGTTCTCCATTGCCAGAGATGTGGATCCACCAAGCTCTTGGGATTCCCTGCGAAAACAGGTCTATTTTCATTAATTTAATATGTGTTCCTTCTCCATTATGCTATTTCCTGATCCCGCGGTAATTAAAACAAAATTTGACTTCTAGGATTTGGGATTAAAGGGTTTCATATTCTCGATGAATTCATGATATATATATTAATGGCTGGATGTCGACCTAAATCCTAATTCGGATCTCTGGCGGTGGCCGGAATGACTTCCCTTTAAAAAAAAATATATATATATATATATGTATACTTGACAAAAAAAATCTTTGATTATGGGTTTTTGCGAGATAGACATAGACAGTGGTAGTCAAGCCGTTGCTATGAAACATATTGAACCATGGATTTGCAGTTTAGGCGTTGCTGATTTACTCAGTAGTACGTAAAATAGATGGTGGGAGCGGGTGATGTACCAGAATATGCTCTATAGGATCCAACTATCGATGCATTTATATGTGATAGATCAATTACACATGTCTATATGTTTGGTTAGTAGGGAAGTTCAATGGGCATGGAGATGAATGACAGACTAGCTGAACAGGTTATAGTGATATTTGACAAACTCGATCTCCTGCTTCTTATATTTAACCAGGCAAGGAAGCTTGAAGCACAATTGGATGATCAGATGCATTTGTATGGTAAATTCGTTTCTGCCAAGATTGATAGTTCCAGTGGCACCGATCTTGAGTCTGGGATAGATCAACTCCTCAAACAGCTTCAACAAGTCGATCTGCAAATGCAAGCGTGGGTTTCAGCTGGAGGATCAGAAATTTTTTCCCACACACTAACTCGACATCAGGAAATTCTTCAGGATCTTTCCCAGGTTTTTATCTTAAAAACAATCCCAGATGCTTGCATACACAAAATTTGAAGTTGTCCCGAACCTTTGTAATGGAATTGTAAACATCTAGTATATGCATCGTGCACCATAATTCTGACTGCAAAGCTACTTTTTAGACGTTAACACCCCCCCCCCTCCCCTCATTCTTACAATTTGATCGAGAAGCCCAGAGGTTGGACTCCGAATCACGATCAGAGGCCTTATGATGCACTTTAAACTTTGCATTTTGTTAAAATGAGCATTATGCACTTGGGAAGCTTAATAATTAGATTCTCATAGTACCCAGTTTAATTAGTCAGACAAGAGTGCTTTTATTTATATGCTTTTGGATCTACAATGTGGAAGCACAGATTGTGTCTGTGCATCTGCAGTATTCCTGCTCCTCTGATGAATTCTGTACGCAGTCTCCTATCATCATTCACCCTGCTTTGCACACGTTAAGTTGTTAAAACAGAGCATGACAGTTTAGATAGTATTCTTTTTGGTTGCACTTTACTTGTCAATTATCGCTTAGAACCAAAATATTCCACTTTCCCTTTGTTCTAGCTAACTAAATGGAAGACAACTTCCTCCTTCTGAGTAGGAGTTCAACCGTCTCCGCTCGAGCCATGGAGCAAAGAAAGAGCATGCATCGTTGCTTGAGGATTTTAGGGAGTTTGATCGGACACGATTAGATTTGGAAGAAGGCGGTGGTTCTCAGGAGCAAGCTCTCCTAAAGGAGCGTGCTTCTATTATTCGGAATACTGGGCAGGTAAGGTCATCTTATCTACCTGATTGCCTCCATTTTTGCAGTGTGGTGAACATGTCTAGTTGCTGTTTTCATGCGTTTGGCTGTAGTAAAAAATGGTAATTCATGATTCCATCAAAAAGTTTGTAATCCCATTTTGAAGGCAAGATAAAATCACACTACAGACAATCTATTTTCTGTTATAGTTGTAATGCTGAGGCTCAACCTTGGTACATATGATTGGTAGTCCAGATTGTTGTTTCCCTGAGAAAGCAGTGAGAAATTTCGAGTGTGACATTTGAAGCAAGTAAATCAATGAAGGAAACGCCTGTGGCCTGTGGGTAATGTATGGGATATGATTGTAAAGGATATTTGTAGCTATTTTTATATATTTAGTACCTGAAATAGTATTCTTGTCACTTGAGTAGGTGTTTTCTTGTAACACAGTGAAATAGAAGCCTAGTTATTGATCGTGTGTTTTGGTAGCAAACTTCTTGTTGGGGCAGTTTGATATAATGGAGCCTAGAATTGAGGTGATTAGTTTGTACTGGCAGATGGACAATGTTATTTCTCAAGCACAAGAAACCCTGAAAACTCTGATGTTTCAGCGGTCGATGTTTGGGGGCATCGGCAGTAAGCTTAGCAACGTGGGGAGCCGACTGCCAACAGTAAGGAAACAAGCTGATGAATTGTTGCTTTGGCTGAGGCATACATGTACACGTGGTTTGCTGATGGGTAATTCCGTTTGCAGGTGAATCACATTCTGTCAGCTATAAAGAAGAAGAAGTCGATGGACACGATAATCCTTTCGCTGGTTGCAGCGGTGTGCGTGTTCCTGATTTTGATATATTGGTTGACGAAATAGACAGATAGGGTGAATTGAATTTTGGTTGGTTATATCGATGATTGATTTGATTTGATTTGATTGTACATATATCCTCCGGGATTGTAAAAGTAAAAGTATATTGCTATGATGAGACATTTGATGAACTGATGGGATGCAAGTGAATGAAGGAGAAACAGCAATGGAAATAGAATGCATAAGAGCAGCCGTAGGTATGATGTTAATTTTGCAGCCCTGCCTAGGGGTGAGGAGGATTGATAAGTTGTTGAAGCGACTTTGTATAGTTGGAAATAAGATCTCTGCAGCAGCAGCAGCAGAAGTATTACAGTAGTAAGGGGAGGGATAGCATCTGGATGAGAAGGTGACAAGTGATGAAGGTAATTAATTGCCTGCTGTTATTGAGCAGATGGTGGGATTGGTCCAATTTAAGGTTGTGGGCGTGGAGTGTGTCGAATCAACGGAGGCGGAAACGGAATTCAAGAGCTGGCGGCACTTGTCAAACTGATTGGTCAACTCTGCAACCAAGGCATCGGAGTGGTGATCCCGAACCCCGCTCTCCGCCAGCTTCTCCACCAGCTGTCAGTCAACCACCCATTTCAGCCTAGTGAAATCAATAATTAAAAAAGAAGCGGGAAGAATTACGTGCGAGGCCAAGGATTGGTGCTGCTGCTGCTGCTGCTGCTGATTGGATGACGGCGGCGTTAGAGCGTAGATCGCCCAGCTTCCTCCGCCGTACTGATCCATCGCTCCCACCCATCCCCTTACACTTTAGGGAAGGGATGCAAGTAAGTACCACTTTCCCTTTATGGGTCGGCCTCAGGCCCATTACCATTACCCTCCCCTTCCACTCCTGGCTCTCTCTCTCTGACGTCACCCCCAAACTCCAAACATTTTTTGGTCAACCGCGCTGAACACGGGCAATGAATGCTCTGTTCTTGAGCAAAAAAACCCCACCCAAAGCTGATGAAAAAACAACACCCTCTGGCTCTGATAATTGATATATCAACACAGCTCAAATTCATTTCATTGTTACATGCATTTATAGCTACACTTATTTCACAACACCACTCAACCAAAGTATGGCACTGCATTTTGGGGGTGATTTCGTCCCCTCTCTCAGGAACCCCAGTTTGGAATGTTTGCCGTGGCTTCATTCACCATCTTCACCAAAGTTACCTGTCACATACCACGTTTCACATTTCATGGTCAGACCTGAACATGTAAGAAGCAAGAATGCAGAGGCGTACCACACTGGGCGGCACCCCAGGAGGAGGCAGCGACAGGTTTCTGGGAGGCCATGCGGTATCGTAGGATCGCTTGTCAAATCTCCACTCTCCAATCCTGCCGTAGGTGAGCTTACCCTCCAGATCGTAGTCGCATCCATAGGTATAATGGATGATGAATGCCTTGCCAATCTGGGTGTCCCAAGGAGGCTGAATCATGAATTCCTTGAACAGGGTATTAGGCACCCGGTGCAGCGCAGACGACACAGCATAAGCATACCTAAAGCAAGCAAGCAAGCCAGCCATGAGATAAGGCGGCGCAAAGGCAAGTGAACATGAATGTTGAACTCACATCTCCAGAACCCAGCCAAATGCTTTATCTGCATCCGGATCCTTCTTCATCGCCAAGGAAACATTCATCCAAGTGGGAGCTATGGTCTTGAGAGCCTCCTGCAATATATAGCAACATTCAGATATGGCAAGTGCGGAATTCGCGAAAATGGCGGGGGTGGGGGGGATTGGAGTACCTTGGCGACAATCACGGGGGAGTTACCGATGGGGTCAATGTTGGTGATGGGTCCAATTTCAGCTGGAAAGAATTTGCGGAGAAGCGGCTCGTACTTTTTCGGTTCAATGTAGAAGAATGGGAAAGCAGCTCCAGAAGCAGGCGTGGCTAGATTAGGGATTGGCTTGACTATGATGTGATCAGGCTCTGACATTAGTATGTAGCTGCGCGCGCGCGCGCACACACACGGACACGGAGATGATATTCAGTTATACACGGAGATAATGAAGAAAGCAACAACAGCAAAAAGATGACCTACTCTTCCTCGATGTGAGCTTGCTTGAGCCACTGCACGAAGGCCCAGGGTCTATTCAGCACTACGTATCCCTGAAAGTGAAGACAGTATGAATTGAAGGAAACGGTTAGGAGGAGGACGGAAAGAAATGCAAGTGGGAGAAGCATGTGTGGGTACTTGGTCGGTGCCAGGAGGGAGTGGTTGAGCAACGAAGGTGGGAATCTCGTCCATGAACTGGTCGGATTTACCAGAGTGCAGGATTCTCGTGAAGCCGCCCATCTCGGAACTTGGGTCATCCTTGTGCTTTTTGAACCAGTAGTACATGATTCTGCACTGCCACGTGTTGTAGACGGAATCGGAGGAAGTCACCGCCGTGTGGAACAGCCTTTTCCCCTCCACCGGCATCTTGATGATGGGGTCCACCTTGGTGGCCGCGAGGGCAGACCGGGACTGAGGGAAGTCTTGCTTGAGAGAGGCATTAGCAGAGACGATGATGTTGTAGGTGATGAGGGCGGTGGAGAGCGCAACCACCAGCGTGAAGAAGAGATTCCCCCACCCCATTTCCCCAAGTTTACGTGTGAAGGACTGATGCATCCTGATCCGGGTAATAGTAGGTGGGCGGAGTTGGTAGTTGACTGCCACCTACGCTACTCACTACTGTAGCTGGCGGCCGTCTCTCCCTTTTATTACAGCTACTACAACTACAATTAGGAGATGCCTCTCTCCAATTAGACTTCAATTCGTCCCCAACATATATTAAAATACAATCTTTTCATCCTCGTTCTCAAAACTGAGTACGTGTGGCACCCAACAAACTGAAAATGAATTCTTTGGTCCCCAAACTCGTTTCCGGGCGGTTTTCCGTCATTGCTGGGCCACGTGACCGGCACGTGCTATAATATTCCGATTCGCCCAAGGGTAAAATTGTAAATTTACACATGAAATAAATTTTTACCTTAACTTCGTTGGAGACTTCGAATTACCAAGACCCGTATTCTAATACCCAATTCCGATCGTCCTTTCCCCAAATAAAAACCCTACTCCCAAAAAACCTATGAATCCCACCTGAATTTCGCGACGATTGAAGCGGGAGTTTGGTGTCACCATCGCAAGGGCTTTGTTCCCGAAGTTCTAACTGACCAGCTTCGCGACAGTTTAACCTCAATGCAGTCGAAGCATCCAAATTCATCATGATGTATGACTGCTTCAACCATATCTACCAAAATATTGAATACATGATCAAACAGCAAGGCTTGAATCAATACTTCATCCAAGTATTCTGTGCAAATTCGTCAAAATTACCGACAGCAAACAACCACTACATCCAACAATTAGTCCATTACAACCATGAACTAAATTCTAGTCTACTGCAACCATCACCTAATTTCTATCTGACAGCAAAAGGAGACCAAACCAAAAAGAGGAGACCGAGTTCAGTCCTAAACTTCAATTACTATTACCAATAGTTACCTTCACTGCAAGCAACAATGCAATTACAAAACATACTAATTTGAAAATTTTGACCTTCATGGATATTTGTCATTCCAGTTCAACCTTATGTTTTAAACCGACATTTTTGCACACGCTCCCTTTCAAACTCGACTTTCAGATCGGCAAAATCGCCAGCCACCTTCGCCATCCCCCTTCGCCATCCCTTCCTCCTACAACCGGTTCCTCTCCTGCATTCGTTCAATAATCTCAGCCGCAACTTCACATTCCCAACAACCTTCGTCGCACAATCGGAAAAAATTGCAACATGCACGGCCTAGAGGACAGCCGTAGAACTTTCGTCCCTAATTTTCCATCGTGTTGGCGGTATGAACGCGGCTTCGCCAACCACACGTGCATTGTAAAACGCTCCCACATACAAGCTGGAGGACACAGAGGAGACAGAGAAGCTCGACATGTTATGTATTCGGTTGGGGTACGACAAGTAGATTCAATCGGGGGTTAAAATTGGGGATTGGGGTTTACGGGAGAAACGAAGAGAAAACAAAGTGATACATTCTGGGTTAATCTAGGATGATTTTAAGGTAAAGATTGGATTTCATGTGTAAATTTACTACCCGTGGGCGAATCAGAATATTATAGCACGTGTCGGTCACGTGGCCCTGCAATGACAGAAAATCACCTGGAAACAAGTTTGGGGACCAAACAATTCATTTTCAGTTTGTTGGGTGCCATATGTACGCAGTTTTGAAAATGAGGACTAAAAGATGGTATTTTAATATATGTTGGAGACCAAATAAACAATTTAGTCCTACAATTATTTCAAACATTAAATTGTTTTCCCCCCAATTTTTTTTATCATAGAGAGCAAAATTACGTTTTTTGGTACCCCACTAATTCAAAGTGAAATTTTTGATCCCCAAAATCATATTTAGACTGGTTTTCAGGTAAACCGACATGAATTCCGATATGACTTCTGTGGATGCACCGATGTTGTTGTGACGTCCTCCACCCATCCCAGAAGCTCCACTAATACCCCTCGTCGTCGAATTCTTCACTCTCGGCCCCTCTCTGAATCATTTTTCTCTTCGAATCAGAAGGATCAGTCTGGGTGGACTCTCCACCGCTCCTCCTCGCCTTCTCGCCCTCGTTGTCAAATAGGTTTATGGGGAGGTGGCGATGTGGTTTCTAGGGTGGCGACGGGGAGATAGGTTTTTGGTGTGGTGGCTGGGAGGGGAACAACATGGCGGAGATGGAGGTGTGGCCGGAGAAATGGAACGACGGGGCAGAAATAATTAGGGAAAGAAAGAAAAAAAGAAAAAGGAAAAGAAATTGAATAGTTTAAAATAAATAGAAATAAAAAAAGTTTAATTGAAAATAATTTTAAATTATAAAATTACAAAAATATCCCTGGCTATATTGGAAATAATACCGGATTATCTGAAAACCAGCTGGAATATGATTTTGGGGACTGAGATTTTCACTTTGAATTTGTGGGGTACTGAAAAAATGTGGTTATGCTCTCGGTGACCAAAAGCTGGTAAAAGATGTTATGTTATAAATTATAAAATATGGATAAATACATTTATAACTCAAACTTTAAACTGAAAGTGACATTATAACTTTGCAATCTGAGTAAGTGCCAATTTAACCCTAACTAATTATTGTATGTGTCTATCTAACCCTAACTATCGAAAACTTTGTGCCGATATAGCTAAACGCCCTAATTCTGGCATTGACCCATGAGATTCCGGCAATGACAAGAAATGAAATGATGGAAATACCCCTAACTAAGAAGCTAAAATATTGATACCTAAAATACGTTTGATCGTCTTCTTCACTGTTGCTGCTACGCGGGGACCACGGCTGCTTCGCCGCAACCACTATCAGAAATTTCCTCCCCAACCGCCAGAAACTTCACCACCCCTCCCGCTGCCACCCCTTCCAGATCTCCTCCGACCAGCCCCTCCCCTCCCGTTGTCGCTCGCCACCAACCCACCACCGTAGAGCAGAAACCCTAGCTGCGGCGTTTGACCCATTTATTCCTTTCGGGTCAAGAGACCCAATTGTGCAACCCGCCACCTTGTAAACCCTAGCTCGCCAAAAAAATTAAGCTCCGCCCAGTATCTGCTGTTGTGCTTCCATTTTCGCTAGAAAAACATGTCAAAATCCACCGTCTGGAAACAATCATTAAGGGCAAAAAAGAACCCAACAATCATCGCGTCGAAGGATTTCAGCACCAGCGACATTGAAAGATTTCAGCACCAGCGACATTGAAAGATTTCAGCACCAGCGACATTGAAAGATTTCAACACCAGCGGTGTCGAAGAATGGAGTGCTCCATCAGGGAAGAAAGAAGTATGGGGTGATCAGATTTTGCTTTTCCCCAAAAATAATTTCTGCTAAATAAACTATTTTTCACACTTTAGCAACGTACTAAAAAATGTTTTGGTTATAGGCACACAACATGACTCTGCCAAATAGAGCATGGAGCTCAATAATGAGGCTGTGAAGAGGGGGAGAGGTTCGACTATTGGAGTGAAGAAAGGATTTGGGCTGAAGCCCAATATATTAGAGGTCAGGTGGAGCACCCCTATCCTTAAACCCTAAACCTTGGCGAGTAAAATCAAAACCCTCAGCCAGCTCCTTCGCGATCGTCTCTCTCACTTGCAGGTACGTGTTGTTTTTGTTTATTCTTTAGAGTGAATTCGTGTTATTATGTAGCTGAAGCGTAATTCTGGTTGGCAGGTAATTAGCGTGAAGAAAGAAGATGTATCTTCAATTCTATATCAATGACAAGGGTGACAAAGTCTACACTACCAAGGTCCATCCCCTTTCTCTCACCCCTTCTTTTCTTGGCGATGTTTGTTGCAGCTACTTGCTCCTGTTTCGAAAACCCTAAATGTCCTCGATTTTTTCGTGAAAAATTTGACAGTACTTGTTTTTTTTTAAAATTTATTTATTTTTGAATCTGAAGAGCTGGGAATGTAGAAAGAGACTCCAATTAGCCTAGGTTTTGCTGTAAACGTAGATAGAACTGGGGCAGTTCGATGGTTTGGAGATTTTAATCAGCCTTTTCTTTTCTTTTCTTTTCACCTGCAAAAGTGCCTATGGTCTTTCCCAAACCATAAGCGTCCCGTTATTTGAGGAATCCTTGTCGAATCATAGAAGTGCTTAAAGGAATACCATGTCTACCAACTGAAATGGACCCCCATTGTGAGCTACCATTGGGGTTTCCGACTTTTGTTTCAGCTGAAGAAGATTGTACCACAAACTAATCACTCTGGTTGGTCCTCTATGCAGAAAGAATCGCCACTTGGTTTGCCTACCCAATCGGCTCATCCAGGTACTGCTGCAGCATCAGCTGTATTGAAAATCCGTTGTACTTGCTTATGGGCTTCATCACTATTTATGACAAGCATCGTTGCTTTTGTGCTCTGTGAAATAGGACTTGATTGTTAGGGGTGTAGCTAGAGTTCTTGTGGTTGAATCCATCTGGACCTTGGCAGTGCACTCAAGTTCTGCTAGTAGAAAGATTGCAGTGCAATAGTTTTTGTTTCATTGGTTAGCTCATAGTTTTGTAGTGTAATTAATTTGTTTAGCCAATGATCATGAAAATTGCAGCGCCCTTTTGTTTCTATCTATTAAAGTTGTCTTTGTTTCATTTGTTCTCTGTTGCCATCTCGCAGCCCGCTTCTCGCCGGACGACAAGTATTCAAGGGAGAGGGTGCTTCTGAAAAAGAGATTTGGTTTGCTGCCTACTCAGAAACCCGCACCAAAGTATTGATCCATGTCTCTCTATTGTATGTGCTTCTGAAGGAGCTAGACTTTCTGCTGTTTCTTTCGGTTGAATTACTATTGCAATGAATTTGTGAGAACCTAGGATAAATTGAAACAAATTCTGCATTGATGTCTCTTCTGCTGTGGCTGTGATACGAGGTCAAGCTAAATTGAAGTTGAGGAAAGAACCTTTAGCTTTAGACAGACTAGTGAAGTAGCACTGCGCATCGATTACGATGTGTATTAAAGTTGCACTGATACTTCACTATATTCAATAATATACCCTTTTAATTAAATAATTCTTAAATCATTTTTTTAAAAACTGAAATAATTATATAAAGTTGATGAAGTAGTTTTTACGAAAAATAATAGTAACAATAGAATGCATTAAAAATGTTATTAGAATCTCATCGGCTGCCTGAGTTGAATGCTTTTAAGACGACACAAGTTAAAGAGAGTCGATCTTTCACATGTAAAAAAAGATCAACAATGGTGTATTAGTAACAGGGGACAAAACGAATATTACAGCACATACCTTATGCATGCTCTCTTCCCGGAAGATGTATTTTTGGAGTAAATTATGTCAACTTTATAGTGCAATAGTATAAATTAGACAGATAATGGAAATGCAGTAATAGATTATTGAGAAAAGTGATTTTATAACCCTACATGCTTGACATAAGTGGCAATATAACCCTCGGATATTTTTTAGTGCAGATATAAACCTACCTAACTGATGTAAGTGCCAATATAACCCTATAAGTGGTCCAGTGGTGGTCCGACCAAAATCCGGCGGTCCGGCGGAAATGGGGTTTGAGGGTTATATTGACACTTACATAAACTAGGTAGGGTTATATATGCACTAAAAATTATCTGAGAATTATATTGGCACTTATGTCAAGTATGTAGGGTTATATTGATATATATCCCAAGATTATTTAACATGCCATTCATGTCAACCATTATTCTACCATACAAAAGTTTCATAGATTAACTAAGCTCAAGCATATAACCACATAAACAGAACATGTTAATAGAAACTTTTTTTATGGAAAAAGTTACCACAACTCTTTTAATGCAAGCATTCTCCTAGAATGAATCCTAAAACACAACAAAAAAAAGTCAAATCTTCAAAGCTCAGTTCAGAACCAAATCTAAATCCCTCCACGTAAATTGCTCATTTTATATGATTTTACAGGTTGATATGTGATAATACTAAGATGAGTAATGCCCCCTACTTCTTGATGGGGTAGACTTTGTTTCTTCAGCAATGGAAGAAGCCAGTGATTCTGACGTATCAAAACTGTTACTCTCACCGTGTTCGACCACAGTTTTGAAAGCACCTTCCTTGGCATCATACCTTTCTCTTTGCTCGTCTAGTTTAGTTTTGCGAGATTGTTCTTCTCCCCACCTTCAGCTGCTGCTTCCTTCATCCCGAGAGTCGTGAATTCACATGTCAGTGTCTTGAGATCCTCGGCTGTTGGCACCACATTTCAGCCCTCTTCCGCGTTCGTGGTAGCTGATCTCGAGCTCCTTTGGAAGCCTACTAAGACGCTGAAGTTGCATAAGAGGACTATCAAAACTTCTTAGTCAGCAGATTTCCAGGATGAGAATGGGGGAGTGTTTGTTGTACTCCAAGGAGTGCACCAAATGCCCCCGAATACTGGTCACCTTGAATGCATCAGCTAAGACTATGGTTTCATTCACGTTCAACCATGTCTATGAATCTTAATCAGATCACAAAAGCATCTATTTGTTCCATATAGTACTAAAAATTAGTATAAATACTTAACAAGTACACTGAAAATATGGATCAAAACTAAAAAAAGTGCACTCTTCTGGAAAGATGAGATGAAGAATCACACACCAATTGTGCATTCTTAAAGTATTGATTACAATTTTTAAACGTTGAAGTACACTAAAGACATATACACTTCTACAAAGCACTTTAGCCTGACACCAACCCACATAATGAAAGTGAAATCCAAGAATTAACATACTACAACATAAAAATATGATTATGGTAATTAATTGTTATTTGAAGAGAGGTATAGTCTCACCTTGAAGAGCCTTTTTATATGATTAGGTACGCTGCAAAACCTAAAAAATGCTTGCAATGCCCCACTTAGTGAATGTGTCTCGTGTTATGGTAGTACTTGCATTCAAAATAACCATAACTACTATATAAGATAAGCCATATAAAGAACAAAAGAATATGATGAACCAGAAAATAGCAGATTCGCACGAAAAGACATCTTAAGCTGGAGATTCACAAAAAATGCACCTAAACTCACATGAATATGTCAAAACATTTCATAATACAGAGTATGACTTGTCATTTAATGGAAGCCCAAGTAATAAAATCCACAGAATCATACAGATACCATGATGGACAATAACACATAGAAAACAAGTATAGGAGGAAAACCCGAATTTGAAATTAAAGGACAAAAAAATAGAAAGCAGAGTTTTAACTTCAGTGTCATGAGCAAAATGGCACTTGTTACAAATGGACAATAACCTGTCATTTCCCACTTGTTTCAAAATCTTGTTTTCCAATCTTCTTTTCCAAAAAAAACTATATGATAGTACCATACAACTCCAAGATATCCATCCCAAAATTAATCAAACATACAACAAATCAAACTTTCAGATTCTCTTTCACACCAATAACGTAATTCACAGCATACCTATAAAAGCGCCCAGAATATCCCTAATTTCTAGCAGTGTACAAATCACAATGCAACAAATTTGCAGCTGAAGAAACACTTACAGCAAGCATACATAATGGTTTCTAGGAAAAAAAATCTATAAAACACATCAACAAAAATCAAAACTTTGACCGATCAAGCATCAGGAACATAAGAAATCACAAATAAAAAATGAAACTTTAATGCAAGGTATGGAGTCTTTACATTTAACACTATTGGAGGCGGTCAACCATAACCTTCATATGGTCCCCATCCTCCTTGTTCATGCTTTCTGACTCCTTCATCGTGTCAAGATCCAATTTCGATCAATTTTGTCCTTGTGTCCGAATGCCTTTTACTAAAACCCTATAGATTCTGAATTGTGTGTTGCATGCAAGGGTTATATCAAGTAAAGAGGAAATATGAACTGCTGGAATTTCTTACCTTTGTAACCATTTTTCGTTCCTTTTTCGGACTATTCTATTTAGCAAACAGTAAACACTCGTGTGGAAAAACAACATCCATATTTTAGAACACGAGGAAGATGAATGGAAGAGAATTGAAAAAAGCACGTGAGCAGCAGCAAAATGGCATCATTTCACGTTGCCACCATAGCTGCGATGATGGAGACACCTGTCGGTGGAAGCATGAAGATGGTGACAGTAAAGAAGAAATCGCTAAGAAGCTGGGGAAAGGAAACAAAAAGTCAAAAAAGGCTGGAGAATTAAAATAAAATAAATCTCAGAAATGACCATTCTAGCCTCAAACGACCGTTTCTCAACATTGGGGTTTGGAGGATTTCTTTTAAAGTTTACTGAGAGATATTTTCAATTTTTTATTGATGCAAAGATACCACCAAAATCTCCCAAATTTTTGTCTCCTAAAATTCTGGCAGCTCAGGCAGAGTAGGGTTTATTTCTGGGAAAAACTGATAAAATATAAATTATTTTATTAGGGTTCATTGATATCACATCAATGAAAAATCTCATCAATAATGAGGATTACAATACACAGTGTTATAACAAATAAAATCTATCAAGAATAGGATTCCAAAGTCTATAAGGAAATTACCATCTAACCTAACCTACAAGGAAACTAATTTTATAAGGTAACTTCCATTTATAACATTTCATACTAGGAAAGGGATATCATTTCCTTATCACCCTCCCTCAAGTTGGAGCATGATGATCAAGAATGCCCAACTTGTGTATAAGATTATGAAATTGGTAATCATTAAAAAATAGAATGGGATTTAACTTCAGCAGCGGTAGAAGTAGCAACAATGGTGGATCTAAAGTCTGTAAGTTCAAACACACAAGGGTAGCATTAACTCCAGGTTAATCATCTGCATCAGGATGATTATCCAGGGGTTTGGTATTGGTTTCATCTATAAAACCAAGTTTCTTCTTAGCAAGCATAACACTACAAATTGCAGTAGACCATTCAAGATCATTTTCTTCCCCATTCAGTATGACGTGATAGATTGACAAATCGGGCTCATCAGAAGTACCAAGGTAGTAGGGAGAGTTCATAGATTGACCAGAAGGTATAATTCCCCCAGAGCCAGATTGTAATTGCAAATGTTTGAGTAAAGTTGCAATCACGTCGATGGCACTGAGATTATGTAGCTTGTTAGCCTCAACTTTAGTGGTGATGCGGGTTTGCTCAGCACCATTGGGACCTGAACCAGAGGTGAGATCATACATAGAAGCAAATTACGTAGATCGGAGGAAACCAGGAAGTGGTAGCAGCATGGAAAATCAAGTAGGCAGAGACGCGACGGCATGTGGAGACGAGCTGTGGCACGTGAACGTCACTCGCCGGCAGATCAGAGTCATATATATCACGGTAGTCATTGTGGTGGCAACGCCGATAAAAAAATATTAATCGCGGGAAAGTCTATGACGGTGGCGGCACGTGACGTGTAATGTGAGGTTTGACGACGATGGCTCTGGCGGAAGACGGCATCGGATTTATTTAGGGTTTAGGTCTCATAATTATAAAGCTCGATACCATGTTAAAATATAAAAGTCTTATTAATGGTGCATTGATATCATATCAATAACATATCTCATCAATGATGAGGATTACAAACCAAAATCTATCAGAAATAGAATTCCAAAGTTTATAAGGAAATTACCATCTAACCTAACCTACAAGGAAACTAATTTTATAAGGTACCTTTTATTTATAACATTTCTATTAGGAAAGGGTTTCTATTTCCTTCCAAGAAACCTAAAGACTGTAGTGCACAACATTAGCAGTTCATTCATTGGAGGCCCGCCTAAGCCTCAACACCACTGGTCCATTCGTCAGAGCCCCAATAATAAGGCTTCTTATAATATGTTGTTTCAAACGGCATTTTCGGCAACGTATGGGGTATTGTTGTTAAACGGATAAATCATTCACGCTAGAGGATTGGGAAGCTTTCCCAAATTCGGATGCTCCGACCAAGAAAAGTGTCAAGAAATATTTTTTCAAGAAAAATGCTCCGAGGATTCTCCTCCATGTATGAGTCGTCCTCGAGAGGAAACCTCGATGGAGAATAGGTTAGGTAAGATTCATGATGTAAGGAAATATTGAGAATATGTGGGTGTGTGGTCTCAAGCGGCATACACTCCATGCCGAAACTAGGGGTATTCATGAATCAGTTCAGACCGGTAAAATAGACCGAACCGGACCGTAACCTGATATATGGAATTCTGGTCCGGCATTCGGTCCAAGACCGGATGGACCGGTACCTTACTCTTATGTATATTTTTTATGCACTTATATTATAAGTTTATATTTATTTTCAATGTTTTTATTCTTTCATATTTTGAGGTAATTTTTTATGAATTCTAGTTTACTATTTTTTAAGATAAAATTTTAATTAAAAATTTTCCAACGCCAAATTTTTTGTAAAATAATAACGTTTACTAATCCGGTCCAACCGATCTGTACCGGTCCAAAATCAAAATAATTCCAATCCGGTCCAAAACCTAAATAATCACTAATCGGTGTGATCTTCGGTCCAAGCTTTTTAATGATTTCGGTTTTGGTCTGGTCTGATCCGATCTTGGACAGTCAAACACCCCTAGGCGGAACCCCAGATGGCGGCGGTGATTGTTTTAGAGTGATGAGGATTTAGGAATGCAAAAGAATAGTTCAAGAAGTGTGAGAAAGGTGAGAGTACCTAGAGAGAAGATCGAGGGTTACAAATGGCTAGGGTTCGAGAAGGGCAGTGAGTTAAAGGTTGGATTGGTTGGTGTTGGACAGGTGAGTGGAGTAATGATAGTGGGTCCCCCTCCCTAAAAATGGAAAATATATAACAGGGACATTTAAAAAAATATCCCTATTTGGAAAGGGTGCTAATGTTAAAGTATTGAGCCAACGTATGATTTTACGCCTATAGTTAATCATCAGTTTGTGGAAAATATTTGGAACTCATGCAATGTTGGAATTCCGAAAATTCAAACAAAATTTTCCAAAACTTGAGTTGTTGGGAAAACCCATGACATGAATTGTTGTGACTATGATACCAAATGATATGATTTGAGATTGTTAAACTTTAACTGAATGATATTATTTGAGAGTGTTAAACTCGAATTAAACTGAGTAAAAAAAGAAGATTGAGGATTTAGGAAAAAGAATAAATATATTTCAACATCATAATTATAATTACACTAAGATAACTATTTATAATAGCTCTCAAAATAACAAACAAAACTCCAAATAAGGGAGCACGAGTAACACGACAAACAGTAATTCCGTTAGTGAATACGTAATGGTGGGTGGGATTAAACTTGGGGACGCAAAGACCCTGTTCTCTGGGTTCATCTGATCTTGCTTAACTCAACATTTAGGAGACAAAGTATGAATAATGTAATAGTTGAGGGATAAAGATACGTGTGTAGTGGAGTAGTGGAGTATCAGCTAGTTATAAAAGTTGCAAGAAAAAACTCAAGGGTTAATTCTTCTGATTGCTTAACCCAACATTTAGATTAATGGGTGCTGGTTGCACGTTAAATTGACACTATGATAGTAATCTTCTTCTCTCTCTTTTTTTAATTAAGAGTGTCAAGTGATGAAGATTGGAAAGGTATGTGATCGATATCGTCGATGTTACACAAATAGATTAGAAAGATAGATGAATATAGTGCAAAATTCTTGTGGCTATTTTAAAAAAAGAGTGAAGTGTTAAAATTACCATGACTTTAGAATGAAAGTGTCAATATAACCCTGTAATTTCAAAAAAAATGTCAAAATAACGCTTGACTCCGCTGACTTTTTAGTAAACCATTTGATGGTCGGATTTTGTTGAAAAGATCAATTTTCCCTTGAATTAAAAAAAGAAAAAAATTAAAAAGATGAAAAACCAGTTCATCCTCGATTTCTTTCTTCCCCCTTCCCCGCCCTCGCTTTCTTCCCCTCCGCCAACGCCCTTCGGTTTCTTTCTTCCCATCACCACCACGATAGCTGCACCACCACGAACAATGCCAAACCGATGGTGAGGGCAGAATAAGGAAGCAGCGTGGGGTGTTCAATGGTGGTGAGGAGTGTGGGGGGTTCAATCGGTGGTGGGAGGGTGGGGTGTTCGACTGCTGGGATAGATCTGTGGCTAGGGTTTCTGGCGGTGGCAAAGGTCAGGGAAGGAGAAGGGAAGTGGCAGGGGGGAGAGGGTGGTCGGGGCAAGGGAAGGGGATGGGATACGACGGTGGGAACTATTTGTAGCTAGGGATAGTAGCGGATGTCGAGGAAAAATGAGGGCAGTGGCGAGGGGGGAAGGGAATCGGTGGCGAAGAAGGGGGAAGAGGGTGAGGTACGAAGGCGAGGCTGTTGCTAGGATTGGAGGCGACGGTCAGGGAAGGAGGAGGGCAGTGGCGAGGGGAAGAATTGGTGGTGGGGGCGGGGTGAGGTACTACGGTGAGACTATGGCTAGGGTTGCAAGCGACAGTGGAGGAGAAAAGAAAAATGGGGAGAAAAGAGATCGGGGGAGTTGCAGCTGGAGGTGTACAATAGTAAGGAAAGCTCTATTAAAGGCACCGTAGGAAGGCAGTTCCTTTAATTGAAATCTGGAAGCATTTTCAAGTCCGAAAATCCATTTAAAGGCGGTTCGAAACTAATTAAATGTGGTTCCACCTTTAATAGTGATTAATTAAAGGAAATTCCTCCTTTAGAACCGCCTTTAATTAAGGTCCGGAGGTATTTCCGAGTTCAAAAATGTTTACCCAGCTCCCCTTTTAATTTTAAAGGCGGTTCTACATTTAGAACTATTTTTTTAGCTCATTTTTTGGCCCAAGAGCAATTACTTAGGCTGAACCCAGAAAGGCAGAAACCCTACTAATTTACTCCTTCACCTTTCACACGTCTTATTTCTCTCTTTCCACCTCCACACCGCCGCCTCCACTCCCCCGCCAACTCACCCCACCGCCGCTCTAGCCCTCGACATCAGCGTTCCTTCCCATTCCTCTCCCGACGTCGCCGCTCCAGCCCCTAACGCATGCCAACTCCGTCAACTTCATTCCCTCCGGTTATGCCAGTCCTCCATCGCTCCAGTCATTCAGCCGCCTGGGCTTCTTCCCCACTCCGTACGCTCCATTCCCTCAGTCGTCGCCTGAGCTCCGTTTCCAGTACCCTCAACCACCGGAGATCTACGCCGCTGGAAAGGCTGGAGTTGCTACTGTGTTGATGTTGCAGTTGTGTTCATTAATCGTGTTGTTGTGTCAATTGATGTTGATGTTTTTTTTCGATTAGGGGTTTCAAATATGGTTTTGCTCTGTCAGAAATCGATTGGTTTTCGGCAGCTTTTTTTTTGGAAAGTAAGAATCAATTTCCAAATTCGGAATTTGTTTTTGGTCCTATTAAAAGATGTTCTCAAAACCGCCTTTTTTTAGATTGGTCAAAGGCAGAACCATTAAAGTTACTTAGAAAGTGCCTTTAAATTTCCGATAGAATCGCATTAAATATACCCATCCTACACTAGTAGCAGGGAAGGGGTGGTGAAGTTTTTGGTGGCGGCGGAGGACATTTTCGGCAACGGCGGTGGTTTCTAGCGGCGGCGCATCCGCAGTTTTCGGCGGAGCAGCAGCAGTGAAGAAGAAGATGATTAAGGGTATTTTAGGTATCAATTTTCTAGTTTTTTAATCAAGGGTATTTCCATTATTTCATTTCTTGTCATTACCAGAATTCCATGGGCAACACCGAAATCAGGGAGTTTCGTTATATCGGCACAAAGTTTTAAAAAGTTAGGCTTAAATTGGTACATACAATAATTAATTAGGGTTAAATTAACACTTTTTTAGATTGTCGAGTTATATTGGCACTTTCATATTAAAGTTAGATTATAAATGTATTTATTCCTTTTAAAAATTACACAATTCTAATGGTGTAGATTTTTTCTAACTGCTGCTTAGCCCGACCCATTCCAACCAAACCCAATTAATTGAGTCCTGATTTGACCCGACTTATCAGCGAACCCGAACCTGGAAAGAAAAACGGTGATCGTTGCCTTTTCCATTGTCACCGTCTAGTTATGCCATAAAGAAAGCTGAGATGATGATTTTTTGGGGGGAAGAAATAAAGCTGAGATGAAATAATCTTATGATGTAATTATAACATAGATTTGTTGGTTTTTATCATGATTGATTTTATTTCATCAACATCCTCATCTCAATGATGATTTTCTAATGCTTA
Source organism: Rubia tinctorum (assembly GCA_032355605.1). Lineage (NCBI taxonomy): Eukaryota > Viridiplantae > Streptophyta > Magnoliopsida > Gentianales > Rubiaceae > Rubia > Rubia tinctorum. The sequence continues at coordinate 15,104,499 of JAULKM010000009.1, forward strand.
GACTCTAATTCAACTTTTTTACTTGTTTTGATGAGGCAACGAAAAGAAGGTTAGATTTGGTATCAGACAAATTATTGTACTAATTACAACTTTTTGACCTGGAAATGGGGTAGTTGGATTAAAGGCTTAATTAATGAGATGCGTGCTTAACTTTGGACCAACATGCTAAGTAATTAACAAAAGCTTGACCCTCTAAAGCATGGCAATTAAAAGCAAGCCCACCAATCCAAATGCGAAAGAAAACAAAGCTGAATCAGTACAATTCTTAATGTAATCCACCACCCGTTGGATCCCATGTAAAAAAATCTAATTAATTACGAGTCTGATCACCAAATTCAAATGAAAAGGAATAGTACTAAAAAAATAGGTAAAATGCATGCCGTTTTTTTTCTTGGAAAGCATGCATAAAAGTTTCAGAACAATATACAAATATAATCATATATAGTTGCAAAAGAGTTAATATTACCCTCAATTGTTTGAAAAGTAAAAAAACATTCTAACTATTCAATGAAAGTGCAAATATAAAACTCAAAGACCATTTCCGACGTTGTCATGAGCAAGGACAACATTGACTAGACCCAAAAAGACATAAAATGCCCTATGCTCAAAATCTGGTATAATGAGAACAATTTTGCCCTCACACTCATTACACTCAGTGCACGACCTTCGTCGCAGGCCACTTTCGCGCAGCCACCGAACCACCCCACCCCAACCTAACCCCTCCACACAACCCATTCCAGTCCCTAGCCCAACCCCGCCGCCCAATTTCAAATTAGATCCTCTAGGGCATAACCCATCGCTCGCCACCTCGCCCTAGGCTACTATCCTCGTCACCGCTGCTCGGTTTAAAAATAGAAACCCTAAGGCCCCAACTTTCGCTTGCCACATTGAGCAAATGCTCGCCACCGCTCCTAGAGGCTGATCATGGGGCAGTAGTTGTACATGCGATGGTACCCGCCAACGACGGTGAAGTTGGTGTCGTGGCGCTCCTTGCCCAAGATCTCCAGCCTATGTGTTTGCCTCTGGGAGGCCGAAGATGATATGTGTCTCTTAGAGAGTACCAACATATATCTCCTGGAGAGTAGCAACCATGTGGGGGGACTTCACGAAGGGCTTATAGGTATGCGGGTTGTCGAAGTGGTGCACCACCGATCACACGGTGGTAGCCGGGGCGACAATCTTCTAGATCATAACGGAGCGGCAATGGGTGGGGTCTCACAAGGTAGGTGTAGTGGGGGATGGCCAGTGGAGGAGGCAGCCCTGGCAAACTAGGGCAGCTGCCCCTCCATTATTAAAAAATGAAAAAAATTAATTTTTTAGTTGGTCAATTCACCCCTTTGACCCAGTTCCCCATCAAATATTTATTCACATTTTGCAAAATTCCCAACTTGTAAACCCCTGTCTCTTGTTCCCAACAGCAGAACAGTTGCTCTATTGTTCTTCAGCTCCATTCCCATCATCTGGTCCTTGCAAACTCGAAGACACTCGCCGCTTTTGTGGAGACTGAAACATCTTTCGATTCTCAGTGGTGCCGCCTCTATCACTGAAATAAGTTAAGACCGTTTCGATTCTTTCGAATTCAATTAGGGATTAGTATTTCCACCACTCTTAATTATAGGCTCTCCGATTCTCAATCAGCTCAACCTCTAACCCATAACTAATTGTGTTGGAGGTTAATTTGAATGTGAAATATTAGTATCACTTCTTGATCTTATTGTGCAATTCTGTGTTTTGGATGTTGGCAGGCACGCTGTACAATTTTATTCCCTGACTAATTCTTGTATTTATTGAAAATATAATAACAATATTAATAGAAGAAATCGTATTGCCGTATTTCCTTCATTTTAATTTTTTAAAAGTAAAAGAAAAGTTTCACATTTTTTGAAGTAATTTATTATCTATATGTAATAATATGTCTATCGTTATTTGTGTTATCTATGCCTTAATTTTAGCCTAAATTTGTCTCATTTTTTTCACCTTGTTAGGAAAACTGTGTGCCTTAGTTTTATCCTAAATTTATTGGTGTTAAGGAGACTTGTAGTTTGAAATCCTTGTGTAAGTAAGAGATTATTACTTGCAGAATGCGGGTATATGAAACATTAGTTGCATATGTATGATACATTTGGTAGTTCTTGTGATAAATATTAAATTTATCACAACTAAGGCAGATTTCATAACTAAGACAGATTTCACTAACCTTGTGTAAACATTTATATGTGTAATAGTACAGATTTCATGTGCCATTTTCTTTATTTTAAACTAATTTTGGTGTAACAGCAATGATTTGAACTGTTTTTTTACTTGTTTGTTGTGATTGTGATGTTGACTATTAACTTGAAATATATCATTTTTCTAACATCATAGTTTTTAGTTACTAATATGTTTATGATTTAATTTCAGAAATGAAGAGAGGAAATGACAAAGATATTTCAACTTTCTTTTTAAATAAAGTATTAAAAGAAAGAGTTTGGTTGTCTACGTGTAGTTCTCCTTCAATTCAAGTGAATTTGCACAAGGAAGTACATGTTGAAACTAGTGAAAATAGTATGGTTGAAGGTCATGTACGTGAAGGGAGGTTAAGTATGCTTAATATTGCTAATCTTCCAAGATATCCCGGAAAAAGGAGGAAGATGAGCAACTTTCATCCGGGTGATAGAGATATTGTTATGACTTTATTATGACATTATGACATTATTTCTCATTTATTATACTCCCTCTGGTTTTCTAACATTGGCTCCGTTTGATTGTAAAAAATTCCAAGGCATGTTTGACTATTAATTACTTTAATTGTATACAATAACGCACGTCTTTTGTGGTGTTTTTGGATTCTCCGTAACATGTAGTTTCTAAAAAGTAAAATTTTACAGTCTGTTCATTGTATGAAATTAAATTTATCGTTGGTCAAACATGTCTTAAAAATTTTCAGAAAAAAAGGGATTCATTATTAAGAAACCAGAGGGAGTATTATTTAATTCTTTTAATATTAAATGATGACCCACCATTTTATAATTCCTCACTCCACCCCTGGGGATGGCGGACTCCGGCACCGGTGAAGATGTATATCAATCGTAGTGGGACGGCGAAGTATGGGATTGGGATTGTTTACACGAATTTGTGGGGTTCAGATTGTGCTGATTGAGTCCATGAAGCAAAAGAGATAGTGATTCCGGTGATGAAGCGGAGAAGAAAAAGAAGTAGGCGTATAGTCATTTTAGTTTTTTGTGTTTTAAAGAGGGACAAAAGAGTCATTTATCGAATTTGGCCAAAAATTATCGGAATGAATAGTTTTGCATGTTCACTGACTATTTAGGATTATATTGGCACTTTCAAATGTCATAATTATTTCATAACTTATGAAAACATAATTTTTCACGTGATATGTTTTTCTCTAAAATCTAAACAGCTCATTTTAATAAACAATTTTAAAATTTACTCATTTTAAATATTTATTAATCCCTCTATTTTCTTAAATTTGGCACACTTACCATTTTTATATATTTTTCTAAGAGTGTCACCTTTCCTTTTATGAAAAATGGTGAATTATTTTCAACTACTCATTAAATTTTTTACCCTCTTTACTCAATTTTTTCAACATTTTAACTTGCATAACAAACAATACCTAACTCTATGCTGCTAAACATAGATAAACAAATGAAGTATAAGATACTTCCTCGTTGTTCAATATATACATAAAGAAATCAAATAATTTGAGGGTGTCTCATGTTAAACCACATAACAATTAAAATAAACATGACAAATATAGTTTATATAACTTTTGAGGTGAGATTACAATTATTTATATTTCAAAAAAATTAAAAATCAAAATTATGTGAATATCTTGTTGCAATAAATGAATGTAAACATCAAATCACCCTTTTAGGGGTAGTAAAATAAGATTTTGTTAAATAGAATACTTTTTCTAAGTTTGATACTCCCTCTATCCCATCCCAAATTACCCACTTACTTTATGACACTATTATCTATCAAAGTTTGATCACATATTTGAATAGATATATGAAAAATAATATTATCGTATGTGATATTGTTGAATTCGTCGTAACAAATAGTTTCTAGAAAGTAACTTTTTATTTGTCATTATTATACGTAGTTAAACATATTAACGGTCAAACATCTTTCTCGAACGGTGTGCAATGATTGCCCTATAATTTGTCCTGGGACGGAGGGAGTACACTTTTAATTTTCATGTGTTTTTCTAATTATGTCACATTTCATTACTACTCATTCTACCTTTTACTTTTTTCACTCATTTTTCTCCACGTATACTAACTTATAGAAAAACAATATTTAAAGTTATCGTGCCAACATAAAATAAAGCATAAGGAGGATTTAAAATTAAGTATTTGAAGAATGAGTCCGTCTCTTGAAAGACGGTCTTTCTGTAAGTCATGGAAAGACCAAAATTTAAAGTGTAAATTAGAAGAAATTAAGATAAAATTTTCGGGTTGTATGAACCGGG
>JAULKM010000009.1:15115099-15126650 GCA_032355605.1 Rubia tinctorum
ATGGAGGAGAGGGATATGGTGTGGTGCCGGACCAGCATTGACGTGTACTCCCGGAACAGCTGCGACGGGATTGATCCAATCGGGACCACCGCCACCCGGATCATACACCCCGTCTCGATGCTCACGTCTGGCTCCATTTTCACTCTCTCTGTGCAAGGGTTCTTCAGTGGAGCAAATCAGGATCGGAAGATGGTTGATTGGAAGAGGAGGGTGTCCGCGGCAGTTTTTAAAAGTAATAACAAGGGCCAGTTGTAGTTTGCCCATTCTTCGGGTGCTTGTATTGTAAATAGTCGATGCTACTTCGATACGACGTCGTTATGTACCTCTTCTCCAGACGCCGCCGAGTCTGCAACTGTGAGCTGATTGGTTCCTGGCCGACCGATGGCCACCGCGGGTGAAGACAGTGAAGTGACGGTGTTTCGTCTCCGGAAAGCGCTGGAATCATGCACCGAGCTAACCGAAGCTGGTGATTTTGTCAAATGCGAGGAAGAGCTGTCGGAACTGGTTGCGTTCCTAAACTCCGTGTCAGAGGCTATTGCGGATGACGACGACGGCGGGTTTGAGAGTAATGCTTTCGAAATCCTCACCGAGATTCATCAATTCATTACTTCTTCTTCACCAAGTCAGGTACGCATTCTGGCTGCTCCTCTGCAGTTTGCGATCCGCCATGTGCAGGTTCTGATTAGGGCTGCCATGTGATGTGCAGGCGGTTATTGATGCAGTGTCGTTCCAGCTGCCCAAAGTAGCTGCTAGGTTTGGGTGCGCATCTCAAAGATGCCTAGAAACTGCTGAGTCGGTGGTGCACTGTTTCACCCACAAGTGTGATTCCCGTGACATGCTTTCCATACTCTGTGAGGTAATCATCATCCTCATCATCATAATTCAGTGTTTTCTGCAAACATGGTTTGATTGTGATTGGATTGCGCAGGCATTAGCTCCACCTACTCAAATGTTCAGCCTTCCTGCCTACTTCATTCCTTTGTTAACCGCCTTCCCTGAAGGTATCTTCGATCACTTGCTCAACCTGCTGGAATTATATTCTACGGTTTCTTATCAATTGCCTTTCTGCATTCAGTTTTTGTTTCATTAAGGCGGCGCCCTTTTCAGAATGTAAAATCAGCACTTCCGATTATTCTCAACACACTCAACTCACTCTCATGTGACGATGATGAGGCGCTGCATCTTGTAAAATTGTTTCAAACACTGAACTGCATTGCTGATTCCATCAAAACACTCTGTCTCACATTGGTTCGTCATTTCTCAGATCAATTAACTTTGTTTAAAGATATACTGTATGTTTCCTGCAAATTCTTGAATCAGTTTCTCTGTGATGCCGTTTTCTGCTGCAGCAGGGTGAGGACAGCAACAAATTGTGTGCTTTGTTGGGATTGTTTGTCTTGCAGGCTATGGTACTGCTGACATCCTTTATCTTTCAAATTATTAATGCTTCAGTGGTTTGACTTCTCAAGTGGCTGACTCAAATTATGCATTCTTCATCTGTAGGCCCTTCTTTCATTGCCCATGAAACATACACCGGCAGATTGGCTTCCATTGGTGATACATTTGTCTCAGTTTCTCCCATTTTGTGGTTTATCATATGCTTGTCTGATCACGGGGAGCCATGTCAGTGGCCTTTTGCACATGGCACTTGGAGGTAATATATATATTCTCGGTGCTCTTATTGCTAGAATTGGGCTGCTTTGGCTTGTGATCTGACGTTGCTGTCAAAATGCACAGATGATCAAGATGATTTCATGGGTTCTTTTTCTCGTATCTGGCTCGGTGCATCACTTACAGGTTGAGCTAGCAACTCTTGTGTGTTGTTCTTTTGTGTCTGTATCTTATAAGTAGTTTTCATGTCCATAATCATGTGCTTGCCTCATTAGCTCTCTTGAAACTCCAATGTAGTAATTTGGGGTTTGAAGTGGAATGAGGTCGCTATCGCTGCTGGGGAAGATTTGTCGTCTCTCGTGTATGAGCTCCAAACCAGCCGGACTAAAAGATGGGAGGCAGTAGGCATGTTGAAGCATGTTTTCTTGTGTGTAAATTTGCCATGGGAGTTGAAGCAACAAGCTATAAACTTCCTGCTTAGTATATTAGGGGGGAACTCATCGATACCTCCTGATCAAGATGCAGATTGCTCTGAAAATATGCCATCTCTTTATACTTCTTTGCAGGTAATTGCTTTGGATTGTGATCCTAAAAATATATTTTTCTTTGGTGACAAATGAGGATAGGTGTATTGTAGGCTATTCAAATGGTAATTATGCGCTCACCTGAGGCAGTCGTACGAAAGAATGCATTTGCTGCATTCAAAAAGGTTAGTAAGCTGTGATTCTGTAATTTCTTTTTTTTATTATAAAAATTGTTTGGTAAATCTCACCTTCTTAGTTGATCTCTAATCTGTTGTTTCACCTAGCTAGTTACTCGCTGATATTCCAACTTCACCAAGATTTGACATTTTGAGGGCAATGATAGAGAAGAGTGATTCTTCTTCTATGGTAAGTGCCTAAAAAATGCATTTAACTAATCCTTTCCAAGTAACACGGTGTCTGGAATGTCTACGCTTTAACTGGTTCTATGATGAAGATTGCGCTACTGCTAGACTGTGTGAGGGAGGAAATGCGTGCAGAATATAGTAGAAGAAGTACAGCTGTGAAGCCGGTGTTACATGCAGATAGTGGATCGAGTGCAAGTTCATGTTTCTGGAGTGCCGGTGCCCTTGAGCTGGTGGAGCTGGTTCTAAGGCCTCCTGGAGGAGGACCTCCTCTTCTTCCTGAGAACTGTGATGCGGTCAGACTCAGTTGCATGCTTTGAAACAAATTTCCTGGCAAAGCTACCAGTATTCATTTATTTGATCAGCAGGCAACTGCATGCTTTTAACTGATTTTATGAGACTCTGTTTCGCGTTGCAGGTTCTGTCTGCTCTTAATCTCTACAGATTCATTTTGATCACTGAATCTACTGGTAAGCTCTTTTCTTAGTCCGCTTTATTTTACTCCCTCGGTTGCATCTTATCTGACTTGAACACAGGAAAAACCAACTACACGGGAATACTTGTTGAGGACCGGTTGAAGAAGTTGCACAATGAATGGCTTCTACCTCTGCGCATTCTTGTGATGAGCATCACTGCAGCAGACAATGATAAGGATGGCGATGGAGTGAGGATGGATATATCGTGTGGGGTGAACCCAATTGAGTTTGTATTGTATCGATGCATTGAGCTCACCGAACAGAACTTGAAGCGTTAGAGGTGGTCTCTCCTCTAGTATTGTATTTGGTATTTGAAGCACATTAGAATCAATTCAGCAAGTGTTGGTATTTGAAGCACATTAGAATCAATTCAGCAAGTGTTGGTATTTGAAGCTAGGAAAAAACGAAAGTCTATGTGTATTTGGTGCAGCTGAAAGCGTGTCTTGACATTATGAAGTAGGACAGGAGTGGCTAAAAAATGAATAAAATGTGTAAGCTAGTGCAAAATGCGCCTCGGGGGATAAGACCGACCGACCGACCGACCGACCACCGGTAGTTCCAGTATTCGGTGTGTGTGGGGGCAGGGTCCATGGGCATGGCTGTAGGTAAAAGCACAGCCAGATTGTGCTTCTGAAATGCAAGAAAGTAGCATACAGTGCTCAAGTCATGCCACCAACCATTTCTTCCTCCTCGGATGGCATCATGTTTAAATCCGGCAGAAGAGCAAAGGAACCCTTGATTTCTGGCGTTGATTGGTGGTGTGTTGGACAAGAAGGCGCTTCCCGGCATGATGATGCTGGGCGGATGAGGTCCAACTGCAAGGCAACGAACATTGAGGGAGGCTCGCTCACAAGGGGATGGAAGTGAGGGTGAAACGGAAGACTCGCCCTTGGTTGGTTGAGAGCGAGGTTCATTGAAGCCAAGTCCTGGAAAGGTAAAACAGTTCCAAAGCATTTGAGACGACTAGTCTTCTTCTTCTTCTTCTTCTTCTTCTTGTTTAGGGTTTATAAAATAAATAAATTAAAAGACGTAGGTAGCGCGTACTCTCTCCTCCAGTAACGGACTTTCTTCTTCCTTGAGCTCCGCGAAACTCTGCAATAAGATGAGCAGTCCAGTTAGGTTAGCAGTCAATACCCTCCACCATTTTTATTTTTTTTATAAAAAAAAAAGGAAGTTGAAAGCTACCCTCTTCTTCTTTGTTGATGAAGAAGATGTGTTGTCAGTAACATCATCGCCATAAGCTCCCTGGTCCAAAGGAAACGAGGAACCACATCAGCATAGTATTTGGGCGGAAAGATTCTTCTAGTCTAGTCTGGCAAGTTAAGGGAGATGAAGAGAGAGAGAGAGTGCAGGGATTCGTGAATCTCGAGAGGAGAGTTGGGGTCACTGAAAAGGGCAGACACGATGATTCAATAAACAAATCTGCCCTGCCCGCCTCCTCTCTCCGGCACCATCCTCGGTGGTCGTGGCGGTGCTGGCCCCACCGCAACCACTTTACCATTTTTTCAAAAAAAGAAAAGGGAGAGAGAGAGAGAGAGAGAAGTCATCCTCCGCCATCACTACATTTGCGTCCCCAGCATTATTCTATTCATTTTCCCCAGATCCGATTGACCAGAGACCTCAACAATTTTATTCTCTCCTCTCTCTCGTCTCTCGTGAAGCAAATAAAACTGGTGGAGCCGACGCCACTGGCAAGCAGAGGAAGAAGAAGAAGCCGCCAAAGAGAGAAAAGGACACCAATTTTTTTTTAAAAAAAAACTAAAACAAAAGCTACCAATCCATCCATCACCAATTTCACAATCATCACTCATCATAACGCAAACTCGTTTTATTATTATTAGGAATTAATTAGCCCTATTATCTCATCTCATCAACTCACGTGACACACACCAACCAATGCCCGCCCACTCCGGCTCCGCCGTGGCTGCAAATCATAGATCCACGCCCCCCTCTCCTCTTCCCACCACTCTAACGTTGACCCCTTCTCCTTTTCCACCTCCCTCAAAACCATCAAAATTAAAACCAATAAAAAATCCGTTCAAATTAAAACCAGAAGAAACCGCCCATCCAATCCAATCCAATGGCGGTGGACTATCTGAAACTGGAAGACAGAGGGCTGATAAAAACGTGGACATCCAAACCTCACGTGTACTTAAATTCAGTGACAATCCGGATACGAATTCCGGCCAGCTAGGGCCGGTGAAGAAGAAGAAGAAGAAGAAGAAGAAGATGGGGAAGAAGGAGAAACGAAAGGGTGGGGCCCACTGGGAGAATACAAACCTTGTTGGATCTGGATGGATCGGAGGGAGGTCGGCTGGAGTTGGAGTAATCTCCGTCGCTGGCTGCACTCCATGAGAGAGGCGTGGTGGGGCTACGCCGAGTGCCGGTCATGGCGGCGGACTCTTTCCTGGGCTTCGACCTGCGCTGACGGTGACCCCACACACACGGCAGCCGGAGAAACGGATGTGGCGGATGGGATGAGGATTGGGTGAGGCCAGATAGAAGCTCCGCCACGAGGGTGTCGTTGGACAGGGCGGCCGCCACCCAGTCATCCTTCATGTTCATCCTTCACTCCGACAAAGGCCGATGCGGCGGTGGAAAAATATATAAAGTGAAGGAAGGAAGGAAGGAGGGAGGGTTTAGAAATGGAGATGTAGTAATGGAGGGTGGCGGAGAGAGGCTGGGGAGAGAGAGAAAGTGTGTGAGAGGGAAACTGACTTGGACAGCAAATACGGGATTTATAAAGCAAATGAAGCGCCTGAATTTCCACAATTTCCCCCTCCCCATTTAATTCCTCCCCATTTGATCAAGATATTGGATAATTAGACGTGCGCAATCACAAAAAAAAACAAAAGAATATGCATACTACGGAGATTAGAGAGAGGGGGGTAAACTCAAACCCGCTTTGTAGTTGTAGTTGTGTTGTAGTTGTAGTTGTAGTTGGGGGATTGAGGGAATAATTTTGGTTTTATTTTATGGGTTTAGTTTTGAGGAAAATGAAGAGGAGGTAGTTTCTTCGGTTGAAAGCAACTTGTACTTTCAATAGGGCAGTGCAGTGTATGTATTTGTATTCCTTATTCTAGGGTTGGTGACTATTGTTATTGCCCTACTAATTAATCCGTGTCACTTTGGGTGTTGTAACCGGCTTCGATTTTCTGTTAGTTTTCTGAAACCGAAGCTGCTATCATTAAAAAAAAAAAGCAATTTTCCTTTTTGTTTACGCAAAGTCTTATTATACACCGTTTAAACTTTTAATCAGGATTTATTGTGTAATTATAGAAAATTTCATTTGAGATTTTTGTAAAAAAAATATGTGATGCATTTAGGTGCAATTATCAAAAGACAATATATAAAGTATATCACAAAAAAAATCACAATTTTCTTTTTTCTTTTCTCCTACTCCTCCAACCGCTAACCGACATTTACCGCAGGATTTTCGCCGTCTCCACGGGCCTTCTCTGTCCGCCGGCGATCCTTTTCCAGCGCTGCTCTATTTCCGGCGTTGTTCAATCTCCAAATCTCCATTTTCCGGCGATGCTCAATTTGCAACGGTGCTGCGACGAGCTCGTGGCGGAGGAGCTCTGCGACAACGATGCAGCGGTAGAGCCGAAAAAGATGAAGAGAGAAGGCATGTGAGATGCACGTGCCTAAAAGAAGAAGACGACGCGAGTGCATCTCAGGCACGACCGGAGGTGATGACGATGACACACTGCAACAGTGGAGCTGAGCTGTTTAATATTGTGTTTTTTTTTTGAAAACTTGCTAAGGTTTAATCTTATTTTACTGAGCATGTTATCAGCAAATATTGTTTGGTGTAGTGGTTGGCGTTCTATGCTTTGAGGTTATAGTCATGAGTTTGATTCCCACTAGAACCTTTATTTAGAAGAATTTATGTTCTCGAGGTATATATTGAGATTTAATATTATTTGATTGGATGTATGTTTAATAACGAGTCTTTGGCGTACTATTGCTCTAGGTTTTGAGGTTATAGACCAAGGTCCCAATCTCACCAGGTCATTTTTTTTGAAGAATTTTTATTCTTTAGGTACTGTAAATTTTTTGTTGATATTTGTAGTTTTTTTTCCTCTTATGTTGATGTTTTTCATTATTTGGGTGAAGTTTAATTGATATGAGTTGATGTTTTTTAGTTTTTTTATATAGATTGATATTCGTAGTTTTTTTAAAAAAAACATATTATCATGTTGTTGATGTTTTTCATTTTTCGGCCGAGGTTTTTGTAATAGGAGTTGATGTTTGTAGTGTCTTTTTTCTTATGTTGATATTTTTTCATTTTTCAGACGAGGTTCGGGTGTTAGGAGTTGATGTTTGTACCTTTTGGGTAATATAGGTTGATATTTGTAGCTTTTTTGTTTTAAAAAATTGTTGATGTTTTGTGATTTTAAGAGTGAATAGTTTATACTCTTGAGTTACCGTAGTTTTTTGTTGGTGGTTTTAGTTTTTTCACTCATGTTGATGTTTTTTTAATTTTTCGGGTGAGTTTTAGTTCATCCAATGGCAGAGGAAGGGGTCGCGACAGCGGCAATGGCGTAGCCTCCGGAGGAGGTGGAGGTTCTTCTTGATCCTGCAGAGGATGAACGCTGGCGACGGAGGACGGAAATCAGATGTTCTTCTCTGTCCTGTTGAGGATGAACGCCGACGGAAAGGAGAGAATTCAATTACATTCATGAAATAACATGTCTCACATCACATCCAATATTATTATTATATTAATACAAAGTGAGATAACACAACATAAATGATAATCATTCAACCGGTGAGAAGGAAGAATTCGAACATGGATTGATGGCCACCTTGCAGAGTCGCGATTGTCAATTCAAAGCGTTTGAAATAACATGTATCTTCTTTCTACGCTCCACCAAGAACTCCAACCCCATAAAATAGTATGTTATTGTGGAATCCTCTTAAAAACTTGCTCATGTATTGTGTTGAACGAATGTGTACTAAACCTAGATCTGGATCATAAAGATTTTTACAACCGAAGAAAGTAATTATTTTATAGAATTTTCTTTGACAGAGAGATGCCGAGTTAAAAAATATTTCCTTGATCATACAATTAAAAAACGTGAATGTGGTAATAGTTTAATAATTAAAATTGACACCTATACAGTAACTACTAATGAATGGGAAGGATACTATATGCTCATTTATTTATTGGGCTGGATCTCTATCACCTTTGCTTTGAGCTAGGCTAGGCCATAAAGGCATAAAGGCATAAAGGCTAAAAGCCCAAGGGGATGGTTATTTAGATAAATGGATCCAACAAATAAATATTTCATCTATTCTTTTATTAGTGACACTCTAACACCAAACTCTTGGATTAAGAATGGACGTGATAAAATTGATAGAAGTAATTAGCTTGGATTATTGTATCGTGTTTATTGGATGAATTTCAAATTTTAGAGGGACAAAATGGGAAACAAGATGTTTGTCCCTAACCTCTTTTAACAATTTCTTAAAGTGTGTCATTTAAAAAATTGTATTAATGCAAGTGTGCCAATAATAGAGGAACGTAGGGAGTACTTAGATTGGATGGTGCATTAACTAATTTATAATTTAATTTTTGTTAACAAATTGTTCACTTTTAGTTTATTAAGTTGTTAGTATAGTCTTGAATTAATACATGTTTTCTATAGAAAATATGATTTGATGTGGGTTGGATTAATGTGTTTCTTTATTTTTAGTATAATGGTTACATATTTTTCTATCTAGATTTTTAAAACATGTGATGCGTATTGTAAATTAAGTTTAAAACGACAAACTAAATCTCTATCAAGTAAACGAGTAGTTGCCATCTACTCGTTTACGGGTGTAACAAATATGTTGAAGAGCGCACCAAACATTGGAATATATGAATACAAGCGTTGCAAAAATGGTTTGATCCAAATTTAGCTTCTTGACTACGTATTTAATAAATATATAAACAATAATATTATCGCATTGATATTGTTGCATTTGTCGTAACAAGTAGTTTGTTAAAAGTAACTTTTGGTTTGTCGTTATTATATTTAGTTAAACACATTAACGATTAGACACGTTTCTTGATGAGAATAGAAAATATTATATGCAATTTGAGCTGAGACCAAAGGAAGTACTTGTGTTGCAAAAATGGTTTGATCCATAATTTAGGTTCTTTGGTGGGGAGAAATGGAAAGCGTATAAATAGGCGACGTTAGTTTGAACCAAGGAGAAAAAACAAGGTCACCTTACTCTCCACATTTCCTGGCCTCTCCAATTGTTCACACACCCCATTCTGTTCATATTTTCTTCCATACGGATCTTCCAATCAATGCACCATGGAGTTCCGTCGAAACTGGGTAATATTCCTGCTATCCATCATCACCGCCCGCCGCGGGTTTCTACCTCCCCGGAAGCTTCCCCCACAAATATGATGTCGGCGACGAGTTATCAGTGAAGGTGAATTCCATGACATCCGTCGACACCGAAATCCCCCTACGCATACTGCTCCCTCCCCTTCTGCAAGTCCCCGGAGGGAGCCGAGAACCTCGGAGAACTCCTCATGGGAGACAGGATCGAAAACTCCCCCCACTGTTTCAAGATGTGCGTCAACGACACTGACATTCTCCTCTGCAGAATCAGCCCTTTGTCGCAGGATGATTTCAAGACGTTGGAAGAGCGGATTGACGACATGTACCAGGTCAACATCAATCTCGACAACCTTCCCGCGATCCGGTATGTCAGAATAAATCAGTTATATGATTATATTTGATTTTATCTTGCTAACTAGTTTAGAGTCATATTAGGATTACTTTACATTTATGCTTTGTACTCTCTATTTATTTTTTTCATGATCAATAATAATAATTCACGGGAAATCATTATTTCTTGGTATCAGAGCAAGTTCTGATCCTAAATTCCAAACCATATATTTTATTTTCGCCGCCTCCCTCCCCTTCCTGACCAAACAACCACCGGTTTCCGGTCAACTTCTGTCCAAATTCCGGCCAGATTCCGGCAAGTGGCCTTCTTCTCCGACGAAATTTTGGCAGAAATCCGGTGGACTCTCGACAATATTACGATGGACATTTTCTTCTTGATGTTCTCCTTTCAATCGACCTTTTCAGATCTCCGCTTTTCGTCTCCGGCATAAACTTCCCTTAGCATCGATGGCGTCTTGGCCCAGATCTTGTCCGGAAATTGGGCGGTCGATTTATTCTTCTCCGACGGCATCTTGGCCCTGGTGGCGTTTTCATCTCCGGCATTGGTTATCTCTTCCTCCGTCAGCGCCTCTCTTTAGTTTCCGGGGACCAAAGTTCTTCTTCTCCGCCATCTTCTTAATCCGTCAACGTCATCTTCAGCAGCTCGACGTCGACACACTCGTGCATGAATGTCTGATGTTTCACCAGTCTCTACACCTTTTGTGCCAGGTTCTCAGTTGCACAGTTCTACTAGTCACCCGTTCCAGAATCAGACTCTGTATGGTTCATTGGTTGGAGCTCTTTAGTACTTGACCATCACTGGCAGACTTGGCCTTCTCGGTCAACACAGTCAGTCAGTATCTTCAGGACCCTAGAAATGATCATTTTGAGGCAGTTACGCGGATTCTACGCTATGTTCGAGGTACTCTTCATTTAGCTCTTACATTTCGTCCTGCTAGTTCTCCTGAGGTATTGGGTTATTCTGATGCTGAATGGGCTTGTTGTCTGGACACTCGTCGATCTGCTTATGGATATGATGTCTTTCTTGGTGGGAATTTTGTTTCCTGGAGTGCCAAGGAACAACCCACCGTTTCTCGTTCCAGCACCGAGTCTGAGTACCGAGTTCTAACCAACACTGCTTCAGAGGTTGTTTGGCTCACTCAATTACTTCGTGATCTTCGATTTCTCTATCCGACCCTCCGTTGCTGTTATGTGATAACAATAACGCTAACTTCTTGGCTCAGAATCTAGTGGCTCACAAGCGAGCGAAGTACATCGACATCGACTATCACTTTGTTAGGGAGTTGGTGGCCTCCAGCAAGGTTCGAGTTGCACACGTACCCACTTCTCTTCAGATAGCGGACATTTTCACCAAGGGACTATCTCGTCCGCTGTTCGAGTTCTTCAGATCCAATTTGTGCGTCGGTGAACATCTCACGCTTCGCTTGAGGGGGGTGCCAAAATAAATTAGTTAGATGATTAGATTAGATTAGATTTTATTTTGTTGACTAGTCTAGAGTCATATTATGACTAGTCTATATTTATACTTTGTAATATCTATTTATTCTATTCATGATCAATAATAATAATTCACGGGAAATCATTCTTTCTCGGCATGTCAACAGAGATGGGTATTCGGTGGGCTGGACGTGGGTATCCGGTTGGGACCAAGATAGGGAATGATTACTACGTGTTTAATCATTTGAGGTTTAAGGTTCTGGTTCACAGATACGAGGCTACTAATGTTGTTGGCGTGATCGGGACTGCAGATGGCCCTAGTGGGGATTCCGACACAGATATGCCCAGCTACATATTAGAATCACATGCTCCTATCATAAAACCAATTGGTACTATGTAGGGGTAACCCATAATCTTATATATTGAGTTATATGACTGTCAAC
>JAULKM010000009.1:15126750-15138567 GCA_032355605.1 Rubia tinctorum
TTTAGATTAGTTTTTTAGATATGCTATTACCGGCATATAGATACAGAGATGGTTTAGTCTAGAAATATATTTAAGAACATCTCTGTAATCTTACGAATTGCCTCCCTGTGTGGAGTTATTGTAGTTACAGATACAGAGATGGTTTAGTCTAGAAATATCTTTAGAATCATCTTTGTAATCTAACAAATTGCCTCCTTTTGTGGATTTGCTTTTCTGTTTTTATGGTTTGGGGAGCCTTATATAAAACCCCCCACCTGCGGTGGTTTCAATTTAAAAAAAAGAGAGACCTTGTGAGGGCAATGGTAGAGGAGCGATTCTTCTTCTATGGTAAGTGCTTAAAAAATGCATTGTAACTAATCCTTTGCAAGTAACACGGTGTTTGGAAAGTCTGTACTTTTAACTGGTTGTATGATGAAGATTGCATGCAGCATTACTGCTAGACTGTGTGAGGGAGGAAATGCATGCAGAATAGAGTAGAGGGAGGAGGTACAGCTGTGAAGCCGGTGTCCAATGCAGAAAGTGGATGGAGTGTAGGTCCACGTTTTTGGAGTGCTGGTGCCCTCGAGGTGGTGGAGCTCCCCTTCTTCCCGAGAACTGTGGGGCACTCTTCCCTTGTATTGTTGTATTTGGAGGAAAAGCATTAGATGGGCGGTAGAAAGAGTGTAACGAAGCAGGACAGGACAGGACAGGAGTGGCTAAGAAAATGGAAAATGGCCCTTGGGGGATCAACCGATGTGGGGCGGGGCGGGGCGGGGCTTGCTTCTGAAATGTAAGAGAGAAGCATACAGTTTTCAAGTCGAGGCACTAATTCCTCGGATGGCATCATCAAAGGAACCCTTGTGGTGGGTGGTGTGTTGGACATGGTGGGGGTGTGCAGATGTGGGGTAGATTCAGGTCGAACTGCAAGGCAGCGAACGAGGATCAGTAACTATTGCTATTGTCCTACTAATTCATCCGTATCACTATGGGTGTTGTAACTGGCTTGGATTTGATTTTAGTTTCCTGAAACCGAAGATGTTAATCATTAAAAAAAATAAAAAGTAATTTTCCATTTTATTTATTCATACCTAACTTTCATTACAAACGTGTTCATGTATAACGTCGAACGAATGTGTACTAGACCTGCATCATAGAGAATTTGGCGACTGAAGAAAACAATTTTTTAGAGAACCTTCTTTGACTAAGAGATGCTGAGTTAGAAAATAAAATAAAATAAAATAATCCTTGTTTATATAATTAAAATCTGAATTTGGTAATAGTTCAATTATTAAAATTGACCTCTGCAATAAATTCAAATGAATGGGAAGGATAGTTGTACTCGTTCATTTACTGGACTGGATCTCTGTCACTTTAGCTTCGTGCTAGGCCATGGCATAAAGGCTAGAGGCCCAAGGGGACGGTGATTCTGATAAATTGATGATCGAACAAATAAATACTTGGATTGGGTGATGGTGAACTAATGTGATATTTTTTGTACAACAAATTTATTCACTTTTAGTTTATTAAAATGTTACTCTCTCTTTTTTGAATAAAAAGGATATTATAATGTTACTCTAACCTTGAATTAACACATGTTTTTTTATTATAGAAAATAGGTTTTCACATGCTCCTTCTGTTCCAATTCAATCTGCGATTTAACTATCCACTTCGTTAAAATTGCTTAGATTTAACCTAAAAATTAAATTGACAAACAAGTTGAGATATTGTCACGTGTTAAATTCGTAAGAACATGTATTTTTAAAATATTAATAAATTGTATTTACACACAATTAAAATATATATTTTTTGATTCAGGTGACGAAAGTGAAAGTGCGCGGAATTGGGTGGGTGGAACGGCGGTAGTATTGTTAAAAAAATCACGAGTTTGCAAAAATGGTTGGATCCAGAATTTATTAGCTTCTCGGGGTTGGGGGGAGGAATGGAAAGCGTATAAATAGGCGGCGTTAGTTTGAACCAAGAAACAAGGTCACCACCATACTCTCCACATTTCCTGGCCTCTCATCCCCCATTCTTAGTATCATATTTTCTCGGCTACGGATCTTCAATCAATGCACCATGGAGTACCAAAGAAACTGGGTGATATTCCTGCTATCCATCATCGGCGACGCCGCGGGTTTCTACCTCCCCGGAAGCTTCCCCCACAAATATGATGTCGGCGATGAGCTATCAGTGAAGGTGAATTCCATGACATCCGTCGACACCGAAATCCCCTACGGATACTACTCCCTCCCCTTCTGCAAGCCCCCGGGCGGCGTCAAGGACAGCGCCGAGAACCTCGGAGAACTCCTCATGGGAGACAGGATCGAGAACTCTCCCTACCGCTTCAAGATGTGCGTCAACGACACCGACATTCTGCTCTGCAGAACCAGCCCCCTGGCGCACCATGATTTCCAGACGCTCAAACAGCGGATTGACCACATGTACCAGGTCAACATCAACCTCGACAACCTCCCCGCGATCCGGTATGTCAACAGAGATGGGTATTCGGTGCGGTGGACGGGGTATCCCGTTGGGACCAACATAGGGAATGATTACTACTTGTTTAATCATTTGAAGTTCAAGGTTCTGGTTCACAGATACGAGGCTGATAACGTTGCCGGCGTGATCGGGACCGCGGATGGTGCGGAACTCATCACCCCCGGCCCAGGCCGGAATTCCAAGGATTCCGATACGGATCTGCCCAGCTACATGGTTGTCGGATTTGAAGTCGTGCCGTGCAACGTGCAGCATAATCCCAAGCTGGTGAAGGATGCGAGCAGCTATTCTCGGTATCCATCGCCCATTAAATGCGACCAGGAGAAGGTTTCGATGCCGATTAAGGAAGGCGATCCCGTGGTTTTCAGCTACGAGGTTGTGTTTGAGGAGAGTGACATCCGGTGGCCCTCCAGATGGGATGCGTATTTGAAGATGGACGGCTCCAAGGTTCACTGGTTCTCCATCCTCAACTCCCTCATGGTCATCACATTCCTGGCCGCGGTTGTCCTGGTCATATTCCTGAGGACCATCAGGAGGGATCTGGCCAGGTACGAGGAGCTGGACAAGGAGGCTCAGGCGCAGCTCAACGAGGAGCTCTCTGGGTGGAAGCTGGTGGTCGGGGATGTTTTCCGTGCGCCTGAAAACGCTGAGTTCCTCTGCGTGGTGGTTGCTGATGGATGCAGGATTGTAGGGATGGGAGTCGTGACAATAGTCTTTGCTGCAATGGGCTTCATGTCTCCGGCTTCTCGAGGCGCATTGCTCACAGGTATGCTCCTGCTTTATGTGTTGTTGGGAGTTTTGGCCGGGTACGTTGCAGTGTGGCTTCTGAGGACGATGAAATCGGGTGATTCGTCGGGTTGGGGTTCAGTGTCCTGGAGGGTTGCCTGTTTCTTCCCTGGAATCTCCTTCACCATTCTCACGCTCCTGAATTTCCTGTTATGGGGGAGCCACAGCACAGGAGCCATTCCCATCTCCACATTCATAGTCCTGCTCTTGCTTTGGTTCTGCATATCAGTCCCCCTGACTCTCGTAGGTGGATTCATGGGGACCAAGTCTTCAACCCTGGAATATCCTGTCCGCACGAATCAGATAGGCCGCGAGATCCCGCAGCAGAAGTTGCCGTCGTGGCTGCTGGTGTTGGGAGCTGGAACCCTGCCATTCGGAACACTCTTCATAGAGCTGTTCTTCATCATGTCCAGCATGTGGCTGGGAAGAGTGTACTACGTGTTCGGGTTCCTGCTCATGGTGCTGATGCTGCTGGTGGTGGTGTGTGCAGAAGTGTCCCTTGTGCTAACATACATGAACCTGTGCGTGGAGGACTGGAGGTGGTGGTGGAAGTCGTTCTTCGCATCGGGTTCAGTGGCGGTCTACATCTTCCTCTACGCCATAAACTACCTGGTGTTTGATCTCAAGAACCTGAGCGGGCCCGTATCAGCGACTCTGTATCTGGGGTACTCCCTGCTGATGGTGATTGCAGTAATGCTGGCGACCGGAGCCATAGGATTCCTGACTTCACTCCTATTCGTCCACCGCCTTTTCTCTTCGGTGAAGATCGATTGATGAAACACGGCGGGTTGGTTGAAATGCTAGGAACGGTAATTAATTACTTGTTGTTGATGATGTCAGTTGATTAGTATAGTGAGAGCACTCCCTGCGTCCCTTTTTTTAGCATTCCATAATAATGAAGTTGACGGTGTTTGTGGGGTAAAAATATATAAATTCAGACATGTGAAGAGTATCATGGCAACACATATTTTTAGAATTTTCATCCGCAATCCAATCAGCATTCAGTGCCGTGTAGATTAAAGGTGTTGGCTCATTCCTGCATCGAGGAGCTGTGCCCTGCTTCTGTACTTTTGCTCCATGCCATACACTACAGTCTACATCGATGCACAGACAGACAACCAGGAGGTTCGATATGGTTCTCCGGAAGGAGCTGCAAGTGTGTGTACATCTGGACCAACGGACTGCTATGACCATAACTTTAGTTGGAGCATTCAATGTTAGAGATTGTCAAATTTCAACCCAGTCAGTCAATCAACGGCAGCCTTTGCGGCCAAAAGTCCATTCAACCAACCATGTTTGCACCAGTCTCTCGTGGTCGTCACAAACATACTTGTAAACTCAAAACAAGCCTTCATAAATCACATGTACTGTACATAGATTGATACCTAGAACAGGAAACATAAAACTTAGCATCGAAGAGCCTATCTCTCCCAACATTTGATTTCTACATCTGCCTAAAACATTTAAATTAAACCCAAACTGCAGCTCATACCCAACGACGATCCCATCTACCACACACTCTTGTACCTTAACCCAAAGACGGAAGAAGATGAAGGGAGGATTAGTACGGCGGAAGCTTGATCGTTCAGATTCCACGCTTACCCTTGAAAAAATAAGGCAAGTTTTACCGTGACAATCCTTGGTTGGCAAGCCCCGCCTCCTCATCCATCTCCATTTTCCCAATCCTATCCCGGTCAGAGGTTCAGCCTGAGAAGCTTGAGCAGATTGTTGGTAGGGTCCACAACAGCGGCCATGTCCTCCCTCTTGCTGCAGAACGCCGGCACAGGGAGACAGTTGGGTTCCGGAGACGTAACTGCGGATCCGGCGAAAGCATTCATATACTTCCGGGCTTTTGCCGGAACCGCCGCCTCCTCCACTGACCTATGAGAAACTATAGCGCTTTCGGCTAGCTTGTTGACCGGCGCCGGCAGAGCCTCGCCCCTTTTCAAAATCTTAACCTGGCCCATGACCAGGTTGCCAGAGCTGCCGGAAGGGGCTGCGCCAGTGGGCTTTGGAGTGGATCTGGGCTTAGGGTTGACCGGAGCTGCATCTTTCTTGGTGGGACTCCCCTTCCGGAGCTTGGACGGAGGAGATCTGCGGCCGCCCGGGGAACTAGTACCGTGGGTAGTTTTATGGACAAACCGGCGGCGAGATTTCATGGCCGCCGGGAGATGGTTAAAGGCATCTTGCGGGTGAAGAACGGCTACGGCTGCCATGGATATAAATTACAAAGTAAATTAAGAAGCTGGTGCTACTGAAAATATACAGGCGAGGTCAGATCTGAAGGCTGCCGTCTATTGGTTTTGGTTTTGGTTTTGGTATGAGAGAGAAGAAATCGAGGCGGTGGTGGGCGGCGCCTTTTCTTGGGTCATACAATACAGGTTTTTGTGGAGTGTAGAGGGGGGAGAGAATGTGTTTATAAAGGCCCAGGGGACAGAACTTAGAAGGCGGTAGGGCTGGGGTTAATTTATTAATGCTACACGTGGCGAAAGCTGATTGGCCATTGCTTTTCCGTAACCTCCTAATCAAAGCTTAGCTTAGCTTAGCATTAACCCTCCTTCGATTTGCAATTACTGCCCTGGTTAGGAATCGGAATTGGGTTTTCCTCTGCCTTCTGGACTTGTAAATTTCTAATCCACGTCCCAACAATACACCTTTTTCTTCTCGAAAATATACCTTTTTCTTATAGAGGGTAGCTTAGCTTGGCATTAACCGTCCTTCGATTTGCAATTACTGTCCGGGTTAGGAATCGGAATTGGGTTTTCCTTTGCCTTCTCGACTTGTACATTTCTTCCCAAAAATATACCATTTTCTTATTTACTTTGTAATAAGTATTAACCCTTGAGATAACCCAAGGCTGACATTAAACTTTCCCTCCTTTATGTTCGGGACCGGGTAACCCATGCCACGCTCTAGCCCAGTTTTGATCTGCTTTCAATAATTCTTTGATTCCAACCCACCATATATAAAGAAGAGGAGGTCAAGAGATGAAAACCCTAATCCCTCTGTCAGTTAACAGATCTGAGAACTTACACCTTCGTTCTGAAACCTTCCGACCATATCAAGCCCCTCCTGACCCTGCTTTGCCCAACCCTTCACCGCCTTGTGCCTAGTCCGACAAAGCTCCTCAATCCCTGCCACCGGCTGCCTCGTCTCCGCCGCTCTCCCCACCGCCTTGTACCGACATCAAACCAACCATGACCGAGAAGAAGGATCGAGATTCCGGGAGTCGGCCGGTAAGTCCACCCGGTGAATCAGAACCTCCGTCCGAATTAGAGTCCCACAATGATGACACATACGTTGACGAGACCGAGTTGCCAAACGCCGACGATATTTCATTCAGCTCCGGAGACGGCTCTGGCTGGCTGCAGTGGCAATCGGCAACGGAATCACGAGTCTCGACATCCGAGGCAGAGAAGTTGCAGGTTCACTCATCCGGGCCACGGCGGATTACAACATCTTCTCACTCGAGGTCGACCCGAATAAGCAACGCCCCGGTAAGGTCCGGGTGTCGAGAATTCATGGATGCCGAGGGGTGGCCCTGTATCGCCGACACGTACGAGTCCGACGAAGAGGTCGAGTTTGACCTAAACGACGATGCTTCATTTGGGCCTCCACAGCCCCCGACGAATATTATACAGAACCCCTCCGAATCAAACCCGTTTGGCTACGACCTTAACGGGGTGACTATCGACTTGTCGGAGGTAAACGATTTCAGTTGGATTTGTACATGTAATTTGATCACAGTGTTACTCATTTTTTCAACCTTCACATCAAAGTGTTAATGTTTCATTCGTTGAATCCTTGACTTAATGTTTATTAGTTTCAGTTTTTCTGCCCCTTCATTTTAGACTGATTGAATTCAGTTGTTGGTTCCCTACTCGTTTCAGGTGAATCCCTGTGTTCACCAGTTATTACTAAGTCAGAACCGGAGTGAGGAATATGGCAAATTGCCTCCTGCGACATTAATGCACATGTGGAAGGTTTGGTTTCCACTGTAGGCATGATAATGAAGCTCAAAACTGTTATTTTGACAAATAAATTGATTGACTGATTGTGTGTAGTAAGGGTTTAACTATGCGGGATTGCTTGTGGCTGAAAATTCTGCATACGTGTTCATTTTTGTGCATTGTTGTTGACAGTTTAGTTCATAAATTAGTTCATTATTGTGTACTGAGTATGGCTATGCTGAATGATGTATGTGGTCTTCCTGTGAATTGTGAGTCGTTGTTCTGTCCAGCCCGTATGTTATAATGTGCACTGGCTGGCCTCTTAGACGCAGTTTGTAATTCTGATAGCTAACATGTCATTAGAACAAAAGTTGAAGCTACTGTTTTCATACATTCATGGTTGGATTGCAAACACACTAACAAAACCTAGCATAGTGTTTTCACCCTGTCCTACACCCTACCCCTATCTAACCACAATGACAACCAAAATGCAATAGAAACCTCCTTGTTTTCCCATAACTTTTTGAATGAGGTACTCAAGTCCCCACATTTGTTTGCTTCTATCAAGTGTTGTAAGCCAACCCTGACCACTTTCGTGTCAACCTCTACGTCACTTGGTAGCATACCTTGTAGTTGGAGAACATCTTTCTTCATATGTGGTAGCTTGTAGCGGTTAGATCCCTTGCATTTGATTATCTCAACCATGACACATTGTAGTGTTAGAAACACTTTGTTCAGTTTCTCTGGCTCCAGATTGTGAAAGGCAGATTCTGTTGCTGAGATTAGTTCATCCAATGTGCGAGATTTTGACTTGTGTTGCAAACTTTGTATTGAGTTAAAAAAAACCCAAATCTAAGACATTCAAATCTGGACTTCTTGGTGGCTGAAAACCTAGCCTTATGTTGAAACCGTCTGAACTTGCCGCCATTCTGAATTCAGCATCATCATCACATATATGAGGTCTTGCATTGTCCTGTCGTATTATTATGTTTGTACTAACTAGTAACGACCATTTCCTTTTGATTTCTGGAACCAATTTTGTCAACATGAACTCTTTAGTAACATCACAGTCTATTGATGGATTTGGTTTAGTATCCAAAGTCCCGGCTGGTCTATTCTTACTAGTCTTCTTTGCAGCCTCTTCATGTGAGAATGACTAGATACCAATTTTCCCATCGAACATGACCTCTCCCTCATTGTTGATGATTGGCCGACATACGACACATAGGAACATTATTTTACTTATATACCTCTTGTTATGAACCGTACGGTGAGGCTCTTCCTCATCCGGAAGAAGGTAGTACTTCTCCGCGACCCTAGTAATGTAAAACCATTTCTCGTCTATATGTATAATGTGATGCATATCCATGAAAGATGTTATTCCTACACTTGTATCATGCTTCAAGTGAGATATTGAGTAGTATAACCTGTGTAGCTGATTAGTTGCTGAAATTTAAGGTTTTATTGCATTTGAATGGCTTCGAATATGACCCTCCTTGACTCAACGGTGCATAGTAGAGGTGCTGACCCCAATCGCTATTGCACGTCCCCTTTGTGTAGTGCCCAATGGGAGAGGGGCTGCCACAACTAGCTCCTTGTTGATTTCAACTTTTTTCCTCCCCTGTTTACCCTTAACCTTGCTTCTTCAATCTGTACATAACCCCAATTGTTCATGTATTTTATGTAGGTTTGCAAGGAGGCTAATGGTGCGAACTGAAGTGTTTCATCGTTGGGCTGCCTCCTTGCGGCGATGTGTGGCAATCTTGCCTTCACTCAAATGTTGGAGGATGAATTCCCCTATTTGACACCGCTGGAAATCAGTCAATCGATCATGTTCCGACATTCCAATGTTGCTGCTACAAAGAACTAGTACGTGGTAAGTGATGAAGAGTGAAATAGAAGGTCTTGTTTTTGTTGTAAATTACCACAACCTTTCTTTTCACTTGTTGGTACCTTTCCCATTGGGTCGTATGAAGGGCTGCTTGAAATGAAGTGTACTTTTCCCCCAATTTCACAATTTAAGAGGG
Source organism: Rubia tinctorum (assembly GCA_032355605.1). NCBI lineage: Eukaryota > Viridiplantae > Streptophyta > Magnoliopsida > Gentianales > Rubiaceae > Rubia > Rubia tinctorum. The sequence continues at coordinate 15,135,989 of JAULKM010000009.1, forward strand.
AAGACTAATTTTTTGGGGCTGCTTAACCCTTGTACAGTAATATTGATGTACTTTTCAGACTAAACATTGTACTTCCATCAGCTTTATGTCTTCTCATATATCTAGCAATTATCCAAGAGTCACAAGCTAGTGTGTCATTCTTAAAGAAACAGAGGGAGTATATTACATTTGTAGATTCATCATAACATATATTTTAAATTATTGTTTTTTCAAAAAAAATTGCACACATAAATAAACATATTAATAAATAAAAATTAATTCAACCGACTACAAAAGGTCAAAATGTGTCAAATCTTTCGGATGAAGGTAGTATCAAATGAGTCTAAAATCTTGTTCTCCCTCTACTTTTCTTTGTTTAACAACTTTGTCAAAAGCATCTTATATTTTTCATATTTAGCACTTATTGCTTCATACCTGAAAAATAAAAAGGAAACTGATGTAGATTTCAATGACACAACGCGCAGAAACAAGAAGAACAAAAACAAAAAGTGCGTATCCAATTGGATTTGGGGCATATACGCGAACCGGACTCGGTCTGCCCCACCTTCCTACCAGGTTCTCCTGACCATTAACTCGGATACCATTCCATTTTTATTAGTAACTGTTACAAAATGGAATAGGAATTCTTGCTCCGTAAGACCAGCCACTTTCCTACCCCATTTAAACGCCCCTCAACTCCCTCCTCCGCTTTTCCCGATTCTCTCCCTTCTCCACACACCCCCACTCACCCACTACTCCCCCTTTAAACACCTTACCTTCTTTCCATTTCTAGATTCAGCGCCACTTCCATTTACCCAAGTGGAAAAAAGGCAACAAAACTGCGAAGAAAAGACTGAACCCCAATGTGGAGAAGAGCGTCCTTGGCTCTGTTCCGAAATGGGGCCTCGCGAATGGCTGGGCCCGGGCTGATTCGCCCCTCCTCGTACTACTGCACCTCAGCCGCGGCAGGCGGCGGTGGAGGGAGGAAGGACGACGACGACGACGAATGCTGTAAGGATAAGGACGGTGGCGAGACGATGTCGTACGGGGAGGCGAAGAAGCTGATGAAGCTGGTGAATGTGGAGGCGCTGAAGATGAAGCTGGGGACGGAGAGCAAGGAGGTGATCGAGTACAAGGAGCTTCTGGATGCTTGCCAGAGCATCGGCGTCGCGAAATCCCCCGACGAGGCCTCCGCTTTTGCCCGCGTTCTCGATGAGGCCGGCGTCGTTTTGCTCTTCAGGGATAAAGTCTACCTCCATCCCGACAAGGTCCCTTTCCTTTTCTATTTTAAGATTGTTATTTCTGAGTTTACAATTGATTGTCGACGTGTTTGCGAGAAGAATAGGATTCGGGACCTTTTCCTTTATGACTTGTTATATAGTATAAATATATGTGTGTATCGTGTGGGGTTGTTCATTGCTCTGATGGAACTTGGAAGTGTGAAGGGTTCTTTTTTATTGGCGTATAGGTGGGATGTATAGAAAAAGAAAAAGTGAGGATGCATTGGTTGTGCTGATTAACTTTTTCGTGAATGTGATGGCAAAGTCTTTTGTAGCACGTTTCTGAAACGCTGTTGCTAGATTGACACGCGTATGATACTTATGGATTGATAGTGTTTTGGACCTTTGGTTATTATCTAAGTGGGCACGAGCCACTCTCGACTCGAGTGTATGGAAGATCTTGAGCTGTTGTGACATGGGAATGGGTAGATTTGTTTTTTAATTGATTCTATCTATGATAAGTGTTGTGGTTTCTGTTCAATTTATATTTCTTGGATGTTAGATGTGAGCTCCGTACGAAATATCGCTTCAATCTGTCTATCGTTTTGTTGGTTATATGGTTCCTAGGATAGTGCTCAAGGACATGAAGATAGACATGTTAGTTACTGCTTAATCTTTTCTAGGGTTGCCAATTTCGGGCTTTATGTTATGTCATTGTATGTGTTTCATATGGTTCGATATGCAATAAATGCTAGGAAAAAGACATCTGCGTGAATAGTCCCGTGTTAGTCAAGTTCTTTCTATAAGTCGTATAGACATGTTAGAAACTGCAGTTCCTAATCTTTTCCCTTTGACCAAATCCGCTGCTCTTATATGATTCTCTATGTTGACGCGTACATTTTAAAAAAATTATTGTCTGCTACATTTTGTGCCCTAGTTTTAGTTTCACTATCTCATTTGGTTGCCTTATGTATTTAGTTTGTTACCTTAAGTAGTACGGTTCTTATTAATATTCAGGTGGTTGATTTGGTTAGAAGAGCCGTACCTCTTGCTCTGTTACCTGAAGATGACCCTTGCAAGAATGAGATGAGCCAGCTGCAGAAGAAGAAGGAAGAAATCGATAAACTTGCGCATAAACAGGTTTGGGGCTTTCTGTGGTACAGGTTAGTCTCTTCTTTCGCCTGACCTTTTGGGAATTCTCTTGGGATGTTATGGAGCCAGTAGCCTTTTTCACCACGGCGTTGGGATAGTCGTGGGCTACGCTTACTTCCTATTCACTTCAAGAGACCCAAAATGCAGGCACCCTTTGGACATCCCTACTGCTGCCAAACATCGGATAGGACTGCATACAGATTCAGACAATTTTCTGCATGACCACTA
>JAULKM010000009.1:15138667-15164915 GCA_032355605.1 Rubia tinctorum
CAACATGTATTTGACTTTGAAGTTCCAAATGTGCCTAAAGCCATCTACTTTTCCATTCGCTGGTCACAGTTACAGACTGATTAGGTAGAACTAGGTTAGTCGATTATAATGCTTTTCATGTGCTGTGTATTTGTTTTGCTCATTATTGTTCTCCAATCCCTAGGATAATGACATCTTGTTCCTTTAGGCTTCCTTATTTATTGTAAAGTACTTGAAAAGGTAATAGAGTGCTACTGTTTAATTACTTTTGCATACTAATCATGGTACACAAATGCCCTTTCCCCCCAATGTCTGAAGACTATCTTTGTGCCGTAGCCTGTAGTTCTGGCATATGTTTCTTCTCATTGACTCTCTGTTCATTGAAGTACTCTTACACGCTTCTGAAATGGCTTACTAGAACTTCGTTCTCCACTAATCTCTTGTACCACTCTTAATACATTAATACTGTTGCCTTTATGGTTTACTTTCTGCAAAAATTGGTATGTTTCAGATGAACTGAAATGGGGGTCTGCTGTAGGCTCGAGCCCCTTTGGTACTGCAAGAATCGGTATGTTTCAGGTATATGATTCCCCCTGCCCACACAGCCGAGATTTTTGTTCTGGTTTTTGGTACTAGTTAGGGAGTTGGGTTTAAAGAGTGTTACAGAAAATCCGAGGTCCTTGAGTCTCCTGACCTAATTATATGCAATCATGTATGTATTATAAAATGGAGCCTCTTTCCAAGGTGGGAAAAAAGGCAAGTAGAACCTTTTGAACATGTGCAAGGGACTCAGAGTTGGAGGTAGATCATACGATAGAGTTTATCAAAGGCTTTTTAGCGCTTAAAACATAGTAGGCCTTTGTCTTAGTTGTTTATTGTCTGAACTCACAGATTAGTGGGCAAGAATCACCTGGCCATCCTCCCCTTGTTAGGGCATAACCTTTAATTAGGACCTAAGCCTAGATTTGATTCTATTTCTCGTAGGTTTACTCATCATAATCTGGAATTATTATAAGTTATAACCCTCCTGCTCATCATTCAGTAACATGAGAGAGGCCAAATGATTAGATTAAATAATGAATGAAAATTGTCACTCCTGCAATATTAAATAACCTATGTGACTCTTAAAGCCAGACACAGGGGCACCTCAATAATCTTTTTGTGTATGATTCCTTTGCAACTTGTACTTTAGGGGTTGGCTATATTATATATTTTACGCTTTATCTTCAGGAAATCCCTCAAATGCTGGATTGAGGGATTTCTACATTCTATCATGATAATAAAATATCCGCCTTCATTTACTTTTGCCATTGTTGGAAATTATTCTAGGACTGTATTTTCTTGGATCCTTGTGAAGTGTATGAACTTCTTTCGTGCTATTTCTTACTGTCGTGCAATCTATTTAACATTCGACTCCCTTCGTGCATCACTGATATTAGCGAACAGTTTCTTCAATTGTGATAGCCACGTTATATTGCTTCCATAACGATGTAACAGAGCCAATGGAAGCTTTACACAGCTTCGAGAAATCCCTGTGCAGCCCTCCCACAAGAGAGGTCTGTCTTGGTTTCCTTTCTCCATGATGATCTTTGTAGCAGTAACATCATCTGATCATTTCTGACTTGAATCAGTGTGTTTTCCATCAGATTCCAATCAGTATGATCAGTTAACATCCATGGAATGATGAAGAACTTGCAGCTAGTTTAGAGGCCTAGACTAGGTAGGCGTCGACGTGTCGTTCTTCTGGCTACTGAGAATGTGAATTTTCCAATGATTTCAACTGAAGATGGTATTTTTGCTGTCTATTTTTGAGGTTTTCCAGAGATTTGATTAGAGGGTTTTGTCTAAGGTCTTAGGTTATTGGAAGCACTTAACAGGGGAGGTTTGAGTTATCAGTATATTATTGGTTGGCTGGGTTTATCTCTTGTCTAATCAATCTATGCATGTATGTTGCCTTTAAGTCATTAATGTGCACCAACATTTTTGGTAAGCTAAAAGGTTCAAATTTCCAAACCTTGCAAAGATTAATTTAACTGCTTTATTTTGATGTGAAGTGAGTTTCAAAGAAAAGCTGAACATCATGATAAACAAAGGTAAGGAGTTTAGAGAAAAGAGCTAGTATTTGGAAAGTGAGACTTGACTAGTGTGATTTTGATAGAAAAATCGAGTTTGGTCCGGTTCTCTCGAGCTGATTTTTTTACTGATTGAACTAAAATCAAACATAATGAAAAATAGAACACACAGTTTTGTTTTTGAACTGACCAACCGTTAGAAAGGGTTTTTTTATTATAAAAATGTTGTGAATTGATGTTTGTTTCTTTTTAATGTAATAAAGAGGTTCCCATAACTCTTAAAAGCTTTTAGAATGTATTAATATGTATAAAATTGTTGAAACAACGTTTTTCATGATTGGTCTACTCGTTAGTCACTCTAACAAGAGACTTTCTCAAAATAGAAATAATATATTTAAATTAAGTTAAATGACATTAATTAATTTTGATGAAATGAAATAGCTAATGAGATGTGGACCCCATATGAAGAGTTCCTTGAATTTTTATCCAGTTCTTGAAAAGTGTTTTCTTAGACTCCAGTATTTTTATCCAGTATATTATTAAGGTGGCATATAAGGATCTTTTACTTTTGCGGTATTGACCTTTTCAAACTCCATATACAGTCTCCTAAAATGCGGAGGAAAATAAATAAATAATGCAATCACAAGTTGTTGATTTATGTACAATTTTGACCACGAACATAAATAATAAATCATTCTAAACACCAAATATAGAATATAAATACATCATTTCAACAAGAAATAGTCATCTTAGACAACAAGCTTTATACTAAGGAGAGCTCCATTACATTTAAAAACTTGTGGAGCTAAGATTAATAAACTATATATAATCACCCAACTATGGGATCAGATTAGCGGAAATGGAATCAAGAATACTAAGCCAGTTATCGTCGTCTTCATCTTCTCCCCGATGATCATGAACATAAGCTTGATGATCCCACTGAGCTTGGGAACTCACCTGATCGATTTCATCGTTCCTAGCAAATCTGCCCCTGATGCGTGGCCGGTTATCCGCTAAGGTTTTCCTGCACTCGTACTGAAATAAATACAACAGTCAAATTGTCTTTTTGGGATGAACACACCACGAATCTTGACTTTTCGTTGCTAAAATTGCAAGTTGAACAAGATATTTTCCATGATCGGTATAATTTTTTTGACATGATCCCTAAAAGCTGTCCTAAATTTGACTAGACTAAACTAATGGACCCAAATGCTAATGTCAAATCTAAATCCAACTGCAACTAAATTGTGCAGAACATTATCACATCATGATTTTCACCCAAAGACACCCCCATTAAGTACACATCCCATCACCATCATCACTTTTTAAGTAGGGTAAAATAGTCATTTGATCAACCGATACCGTTGACTGTCATTTTCGATCAATCTAGGGTTTAATCTACACTTTTAAAATGTTCAAGATTTTACGTAACATTTTCAATAAAAATGAGGATTATAAATACACTTTACTTTAAATATATTTTTTTAAATTTGAAAAAGAATAGGATGAAAATGGATAGATTAGGAAGCTATGGAAGATGGTGGTTTAGAAACCCCACCGGACCTGAAAGTGTATAAAGTAATACAAATAAAGTCACAAAAGAAGCCACTTTGTCATATTTTTTCACAATACGTATGATACTTCCATGTGTAAGGCCTAGGAAAACAGTACAAAATGCGCCACAAAATCCATGATTTTCTCCCCCACCATCATTTTATTTTTTCCAGAAAAATATAAAATTTGTACCATACATCATTTAGTGCACTGATTATAAAATCAGACATGTTTTTGATGGATTCCCCGTTTAGTACGAGGTTTGCTTAAGAGAAAACAAAATACCTTGATTTTCTTGTTGAAATTTCTGAGAGTTCTCTTGCTTCTGTATCTCTCAATCCTTTCTTTCTTCTCCTCGGGGCTGTATTTGCAGGCTTTGCTCATACTCTCAATGATGCTGTACTCGGCTGCTAGCGATGAATCTGCCCGATGACTATGTTGTTTCGGATTCATGCACTGTTTTATAGTAAAGAATAATTTGTGAGCGAATGTCAGAGTCGATTCTATTTCACTACGAATTTTATTTCACTACGAGCGTCGCACTTTAAAAAAATATACCGCTAAATCTAAATTTACGCTAGGGTCCACCACTATATATATAGATATATTCCGATTTCTCTTCATTTCATGAAAGTAATTCATTCTTTTCCTTATCACTTAAACTAAATAGAATTGTTAAATTATGTAGCATACGGTCTTGGAAGGAAAAAGAAAAACCAAAGAAGCAAACTTGCATGCATAATGCATGATCACTCTAAATAAAAAACAAATATGTCATTTCTACTGAAACATGAGAGTATTATGCATGATCACTCTAAATAAAAAGTCGTTAAAATGTAAGGAAAATGATAGATTTGATCCCTTCATAGCCTACTAACTCAGAGACTAGACCGATCAAGTCAACACCGGACACAGCGTCACGAGCTTCTATCATAAAATCAATTAGTGTTAGGTGGATGTGACCCATAAAGCTACCATCAATACGAGACTCTTAACACTAACGAAACGAAGAAAGAAAAAAAAAGTTAAGAACACAAACTTGCAAATCTCCAGTGCTGAAGACCTTCCTCACAGGGCTTGTGCCCGAATCCAAGTATCCATTAACAAACGGCGAGATCCCTAAATGCAAGTTCTTACGCAACAGAGAATGGCTGCTAATGCTTCTCTGCATCAAATTCTGATCAACATTCACTTCAAAACTCGTCGGAGAAGATCCATAATAGCTGTTGAGCGAAGTGGGAGAGCTATAGCTGCTGCAACCGCTGCTACTACTGTAATTGAACTCTGATTTTAGGGCACAAAGGTATTCATAGGGATCATTTACGGGGATTGAGAGAGAAGAAGGCAAAGAAGAAGAAGAAGATGATGAGAAATGGGGAAAGAATTCACTTGGGATTTCATTGGGATTATTGTTGTTGTTCATAGTGGTTTGTTGATACATCATGTTTTGTTTTGTTTTGTTGGGAGGGTTTTGGAGAGGTTTTAGTGTTGAAATGTTGGTTGGAGATGAATGTGGGAAGTCCCATAAGGAGGGCAACTCTTCTTAAAGGATTTTGGACTAGGTGGATAGTGTGACGTGGGCAGTGATGCAACTATTCTTGAGGGAGTTGACCTCCATTGGGGGTGGGGTGGGGTGGGGGTGGGGGTGTGTGCCATCTGGAAATATGAGAGGGAACGATATTCGTTTCAGATCAAACCGTGAGATTATTTCATGCCTTCTAAACTGTTAATATTTCTATTAGAATCATATTAGAATCACGATCTCTTATCACAAAAATCAATTGGTACTATGTAGGGGTAACCCATAATCTTATATATTGAGTTATATGACTGTCAACCACCAATGTGAGACTCTAACACGCCCCCTCACGGGTAGCGGTATGAATCATCGCGCAAACGTGGACAAAAGAGGGTAACCGACTAACCTTGGTCTCTGATACCATATTAGAAAATGAATGAAAGAGACGTGAAAGAAAGAAAGAGATTGTTTGATAATGGAAAGTGTTAACTCTAACACTACATAGTTGTTAGATTTGAAGTTGTACCGTGCAACGTTCAGCATAATCCCAAGCTGGTCAAGGATGCAAGAAGCTATTATCGGTATCCGTCTCCCATAAGATGCCATCAGGATAAGGTTTCGATGCCGATGAAGGAAGGCGACCCAGTGGTTTTCAGCTACGAGGTTGTGTTTGAGGAGAGTGACATCAGATAGCCTTCGAGATGGGATGCGTATTTGAAGATGGACGACTCCAAGGTTCGCTGGTTCTCCATCCTCAACTCCCTCATGGTCATCACATTCCTGGTCACGGTTGTCCTGGTCATATTCCTGCGAACCATCAGGAAGGATCTAGCCAGGTACGAGAAGCTGGACAAGGAGGCTCAGGCGCAGCTCCACGAGGAGCTCTCTGGGTGGAAGCTGGTGGTCGGGGATGTTTTTCGGGCGGCTGTAAACGTTGAGTTCCTCTGTGTGGTGGTTGCTGATGGATGCAGGATTGTAGAGATGAGAGTTGTGACTATATTCTTTGCTGCAATGGGATTCATGTCTCCGGCTTCTCGAGGCGCATTGCTCACATGGATGCTCCTGTTTTATGTGTTGTTGGGAGTTTAGCGGGCTACGTTACTGTGTGGCTTCTGAAGACGATGAAATCGGGGTGATTCGTCAGGGTGGGGTTCTATATCATGGAGGGTTGCATGTCTCTTCCCAGGAATCTCCTTCACCATTCTCACACTCCTGAATTTCATGTTATGGGGAAGCCACAACACAGGAACCATTCCCATCACATTCATAGTTCTGCTCTTGCTTTGGTTCTGCATCTCAGTCCCCCTCACTCTCGTAGGTGGATTCATGGGTACAAAGTCTTCAATCCTGGAATATCCCGTCCGCACGAATCAGATAGCCCGTGAAGTAGAAGTTCTCGTCGTGGCTGCTGGTTTTGGGAGCTGGAACTCTGCCATTCAGAACACTCTTCATAGAGTTGTTCTTCATCATGTCCAGCATCTGGCTGGGAATAGCTACTATGTGTTCGGGTTCTTGCTCATCGAGTCCATGATGTTAGTGGTGGTGTGAGCGGAAGTGTCCCTTGTCCTAACATACATGAACATGTGCGTGGAGGACTGGAGGTGGTGGTGGAAGTCTGGTTCTGTAGCGGTCTACATCTTCCTCGACTCCATAAACTATCTGGTGTTTGATCTCAAGAACCTGAGCAGACCTGGGGTACTTGTGTGCTGATGGTGATTGCAGTAATGCGGGCAACTGGAGCCATAAGATTATTGACTTCACTCCTATTCGTGCACCGCCTTTTCTCTTCGGTGAAGATCGATTGATAAACGAATCGACAACATGACTGGAGGCAAGGCAGGCACAAGTTTTGATTCATCAGTAGGTCTTTGTTGTTCATTTGTTAAGGTTGATTGAAATGCTAGCAATAACAGTAGGAACATAAATTAATTCCTAGGTTAAATGGCTATTCCTATTAGTGCTGCTCTTTCCAGAAGCTTGTGGCTCCCCATAGCACAGTGAAAACGGAATACACCAGGCAGCCTTTGCTGACAAACGTCCATCCAAAATAGAAACGGTCAGGTCAGGTCAGTTCAACCATCCGCCATTCTCATCTTCTCATCACAAACATGTTCTTAAATTCAAAACAAACCTTCATAAATTATTATTTTTAAAAAGAGAGAGAGCATAAATTACATGACGCAGATATACATCTACTGCATAGTATGATTTACACACAACCCAACTGCAGACCAACATTTGCCTATCCTCTTCCAACATCTGATACTGATATGCTTAAAAACATTTAAATTGAACCCAAACTGGAAATCCTATGCAACCGTAACAGCTCATCCTCCATAATCAAACTATACATCTTCCAAACACTCTTGTACCTTCCCTGCCCAAAGACGGAAGAAGCTGAAGGGAGGAATAAGACAGCGGAAGCTTGATTGTTGCAGATTCCACGCCCCCCCTTGAAAAAAATAAGGCAAGAGCAAGCCTCTCCTCCTCATCCATCTCCATTTTCCCAATCCTAACTGGTAACCTATCACAGATCTGACGGGCAGAGATTCAGCCTGAGAAGCTTGAGCAGATTGTTGGTAGGGTCCTCCTCCTTGCTGCAGAACGCCGGCACAGGGAGACAGTCGGGTTCCGGAGACGTAACTGCGGAGCCGGCGAAAGCATTCGTATACTTCCGGGCTTTCGCCGGAACCGCCTTCTCCAGCGACTTGTGAGAAACTAAGGGGGTTTTGGCTGGGGAAGCCTTCTCCAATGACCTGTGAGAAACTATAACGTTTTCGGCTACCTCAGTCTCGCCTCTTTTCAAAATCTTAACCTGGCCCATGACCAGGTTTCCAGTATTACCGGGTGGGGTGGTGGGCTTGGGGTTGACCGGAGCTGCATCTTTCTTGGTGGGGCTCCCCTTCCGGCGCTTGGAAGGAGGAGATCTGCGGGCGGCCGGGGAAGAGGCACTAGGGGTAGGTGTATTGACGAACCGGCGGCCAGCCGGGAGATGGTTAAAGGCATCTTGCGGGAGAAGAAGGGCTACGGCTGCCATGGAGTTATAAATTACAAAAGAAATTAAGACTGAAAATATACAGGTAAGGTCAGATCTGAAGGCGGCCGGCTATTGGTTTTGGAAGGAGAGAGAAAATTCAACGAGGCGGTGATGGGCATAGATAGAATACGGGTTTTTGTGGAGTAGGGAGGGGGGAATGTGTTTATATAGGCCCGGGGGATAGAAGGCGGTAGGGCTCGGGTTAGTCATTAATGATGTACGTGGCGAACGCTGACTGGCGGTTGCTCCTCCTCCTCCTCCTCCTAATCAAAGGTCAGGTTGGCTTAACCGATTACACTTCCTGCCCTGGAATTGCCCTCTGGACTTGTATTTTCCAAACATCTTTTTCAGTTATCTAATTCTTTCAGTGACAAAAATAAATAAATGTTTTCGTACATGTTGCCTCCTAACTAGTTTCTTTCAAACACACAAGGGTTAAGATTAAAAAGGCCTCTCTTTCATTAGTGCATCTATTAACAACTGTTTGCATCTCTGTTACTCCCAAAAAGCACTGCTCAAGGTCTCTTAATTCCCATCATTTCCCTCCATGTCACAAGTATTATCATTGACCGAATTGAGATGTTGTTTTTTCATTGAAGCTGTATTGATTTATTTTTTATTTAATAATAGACAACGGCACTAAACATTTCTCATGTACATTAGGCAATAACAGAAACTAACTACTCTTTGGAATCGGAAAACATATTAACAGACTATCATCATCATACGTAGAATGTGATAATTTAGAGGAGAATGAACAAGGAGGTACTTAGAATGTGATAATCCAATAATTGCACATATTTATACACGAATGCCAAGAAGAGTATGTGATAATTGCAGAGACATTTCCCCCGTTTCAGTAAGAGTGACACACTGGGCTTTCACTCTTGGATTTAGGTGAAGAAAATGAGCGGATGAAATTGAATGTAGAAAGAAAAAAAAAGTAGAATGAGTAGATGAGATTGAAGTAATCTTGTCAAACATAGAAAGTGTGTCATTAAAAAAATATCAATAAGGTAAGTGTGTCACATATAAGGAAACGCACGCTTAAGAAAGAATCGAATATTCATTTATCAAATTATTCACCTAATAGTCTAATAAATCTTTTTACGAACTAATTAATCGCACGAGAATAAAGATAGAGTCTCATTCTGCATGTAACGTCGGCAACAATGAAATTTATAGAAAATCCGCCGAGTTTTAAAATCGTGAGGGTGGAAGTCCGTGCATCCCGAAATAGGGAGTATGTCCAAGTAGTACAATAATGGTTTGGAATGATTTAATTCATTAATTGCAATTTGCAAATGAAGGAGAGGAGAGGAAAGGAAAGGGAAGGAAAGGGAAGGGAAGGGGGGGATACAGAGGGTGGTTGGAAACAGAGATGCCTCCAGCCAGAAAAGGCAGGGCCCACTTCTCTACACACGCACCCGGACGACTCGGTCCATTCCAACCCCACACTACGCCATCAATGAGACAGTCAACCTGTTCATCCTAAGCCAAACTACCATCATCAAACCTTTTTTTTCATCACAAGTATCCACCAAATTTTTACATGGTCCTCCAAAAATAAGTATTATTTAGACATCAAATAAAAATTGTGCAATGACATAAATATGCATAAGAAACCTAACCATCATACTATCTTTATTAATTGAAAATTTGACAAGGCATGACATACCCCACTTATCCTCAACATTTAACCCAAGAAGCCTTAGACCTAACACTTCAGCTATATAAACAAGACAAGTAATCATCGGCCCCATAATACCGTATCATCTAGACTTGACTTGGCTGCCATGAGGGCCCGTACTATTTTACAGGTACTCATCTACATCGGAATCATCACTACGCCCTGAGTGATCCGTACTATTTTACATGTACTCATCTACACCGAAATCATCATCGCAAGGAGGCTGTATCATACCAAAACATTCACAAGAGATCTAACAATTCAAGATAATCAGGTCTAGGTCAACTCCATGGCAAAATATGACACTAACAACAGGGATTGGTGAACAAAGAGTATGAAATTGAGGGAGGAATAGGGTGTACACCGCCTCTAAAGAATCCGTACACATGCGATGCTACCAATTTAGCATGGACGGTTGGGCATTTTAAAGCAACTGCATGCGACAGTTTGGTAGGCCCATAGCCATCTGGACCCAGTTTACTTTTTGGACCTCGGTCTTCCTACTCCTACTTGGGCTGTCATCGTCTTATGGACCTTTGTGTTTCTAGACCCAGCCCAATTTCAAGTCACACGCTACTACTTTCTCAACCATACTCCTCTACCCCATACCAAACCAAACCACACTGCATCATCAAATCAACTCATTGTCCCTATCTTCTTCTTCTTCTTCTTCAAAAATTGTACTACAAAAATTAACCGAATATGGCCGGGCTTAAAATGATTTTCTTCAAAGATATTTATTTCTAGTGTTTAATATTTTAAAACCTGAAATTATTTTTGAAAAATAAATAAATAAGAAAACAATCTCCTCCACTTTCTAAATTAATTTTTTATAATCGCATTTCTATCAAACAAACTCTAATATATATTATGACTTGGTATTATTTATTGTTGAGCTTGTTGTCCATACGCACACGTGACGCATATGAACCCAAAGTGTCCAAATCACTAATACTCCCAAAGAAATTTGCACAACTTTTATTTTTGCCCGTCCCACAAAAATTGGCACAATTCAAACTTAAAGTGACAATAAATGAACTTATACATTTACTATATTATCTCGCAAAAGTTTGAATAAATCTACTAGTCAACTCTTCCATTGCCAAAATATCCTTCTTTATATTCCCATCAACATTTCCACCCCATCTTGCATAAAATACCGATCCAAAATCAATTGTGTCAATTTCTCTAGAACGGAATACAGTAGAAATGATGGGAGAAGTTGAACCAACTCCATCAACCCCTCTTCCTTTCAATTCATCTTAAACTGACAAAACCACCTATCATCTAATCCTAACACGCACATCAATCCATCCCTTCAAAACAACAACTACATCAATGTACTCGTTCGTCATGCTGATTGGTACCCCCATACACACACATTTCACCAAGTAATCAGGGAAACCATGTGTTGTTTTCTCTTTATCCTTTTTGTTTCAACAATAAGTTTAATGACTAATAATGAGCAAAAACATGTGCTTCTAGGGGGGAGCAGTTGCACTGTCATGTGATCCCATACCATTGTATTCTTATTTGAGTCGTTCATTATTGTGGTCAATGCCAATTGATTTCCTGCTTTAACCCACACGTTAACCTTTGGAATCTCAAGTGCCTCACTGCACTATTACGGTCAATCTTCAATGAATGATTTTAACCAAAGACGAATCACTAAATTCCGGCAACTTGGTTCTTCGATCCAAACCTGTTGTTACCTGCACATGATTGATTCTATGATGATGATGATAATCTCCAAATAAAAACTGCCATTTTGGTGCGGATTTTGTCTGCTTCCGGGCTTGCCATCTTTCCTTGCTTGGTTAAAGTTTGTTACAGTCCACTGCTGCTGCCCCATCACTTGTCAACACCAACAAGAAAACTCCCTTCTTTCCCTCCTCTTATTAAACCATCCCCCCCTCTTCATTCCATTTTCTGTGGTGAACCGACACTTTCTTACGCACAAAAATGGAGAAAATTTTGGTATTGTCCCTTCTGTGTGGAATCATTTTGGCATTTGGTGCTGTTGATTGTAGACCCGAGCCTGAACCACAACTTGCCCCAATTTCTCCACCTGCTTCACGGGCTGTTCTATCTCCAGGTATTCTTCACGTGCCCTTCTTTCTTGATTTTGACACTTTCACCAGCTTTTCATCTTTCCTCAGGATTCAGTTTTTACCCCTTCTTTTTATATCAAGTGTCCCGGAGCTATAGCATTCATGGCATTAAATGCAGCGACACAGGAAACAAAAGAATATATATAATCTTTTTTACTGTGTGTCCTGTGTTCTGTTTCCTCATTTGCTGGCAGGCATTCACTGGATTTTCTTATGATATCACTTCACATACTTGTATTTGATGCGCAGCTGTTCAAGAGGGAATTGCAAAGCACCATATGGATTCACACAGGAAGCTGGTTGTAGCACTTGTTGTTGCCTGCACTTCCATGGCAGCACTCATATCCGCTTTGCTCTTCTTCTGGATTTATCACAGAAAAAGGAGAGCCCACAAATCCCAAAAGAGCAATTCACATGCCTCAGGTGAATTACCCTCTTTGCAATTCTTGCCTCCCATCTTATCTACGCAACAATTTCTGTCAAATTTGTGATGTTTTGTTCATGGGAAATGGTTCAGAAGGGGTAGCATTTGCTTCCTTTGTGGCTAGATATGGTTCCCTTAAAGGAAGCTGCAAGAGGAGATCTATAGCCGTGATGGATTACAAGACACTAGAAACTGCTACCAGTAATTTTCTGGACACCCATATTTTGGGACGAGGCGGATTTGGATGTGTATACAAGGATGATTTGGGGGAGAACCAGTTTTTGGCAGTGAAGAGGTTAGATGGGGGAACTCAGGATGCCATAAGAGAATTTGAGGTTGGTGTTTCTTGAATCTTCTAGTTTTAACTTGTTTACATTTGGATGTTCTCTTAGAAATTAGAACAATTCCATTTGGCTTCCTTTTCTCTGTGTGCTGCAGACTGAGGTGGAGTTATTGAGCCAAATTCAGCAACCCAATATAATTTCTTTGTTAGGCTATTGTGTTCATGGAGACACAAGACTTCTTGTGTATGAACTGATGCAGAGTGGATCTTTGGAAGCTCAGTTACATGGTAAAGTCTTCTCCTTGATTCTGTTGAACTCATGGTGCAGATTAAGCAAATTCTGAATCTTTGATCTCAACATGTTAGGTCCTTCGGGTGGATCAGCGCTAACTTGGCATATTAGGATGAAAATCGCCCTCGACATAGCCAGAGGATTGGAGTATTTGCATGAGCACTGCAACCCGGCTGTGATCCATAGGGATCTGAAGTCATCTAATATTCTCCTAGATTCAAATTACAATGCCAAGGTAAGAAGAGACAAAACTCATACATCCAAGATTTAAACTCTCCTGTAATTTGTGTTTAGTTATTCATTTTCCTCATCAAACTTAATAACGTTCCTTTTCTGTGCTGTTTTCGAATTCAGCTGTCTGATTTTGGTCTAGCCATTATTGATGGAGCACAAAATTTTAGGAAATTTTTTCAGCCTCCCCTGAAATTTTTTTCTGGTTCCGCCATTGGTCCTAACATAAGCTGCACACTTACTATTTGACAGTCAACACTATCAAACTTTCACCACATATTTGAACAATATTATCATGTGTGATATTGTTAGATTCGTCGTAATAAGTAAATCCTAAACATCGGCTTTTATTTGTTATTATTATGTATAGTTAAACATATTAACGATCAACCATGTTTTTTAATACCGTTAAATAGATTATGTGCTGCTTATGCTTTTTGAAGACCGAAATATGTAAATTAACAAATGCAATATTTGAAATTGAGACATTAATTTATGTTGATTGAGAGGATGCTCTGAAACAGCTAGTGTTGCAAAATTTTAGGATAGAATACAAATAGAGTACGTGTTTTTAAATATGATTTTCCATAAGTTAGGAAAAAATAAGATTTAAATTATAAATTATAAGAAATAAAAATAAAAATTTTGCATTGTAATAATCGGATCATAAACTAATCACTACTACATGTTGCATTATAAAATTTTAATATTCCAACTAAAATCTTTTACCTTTCTATAATTCTAATTCGACTCCGTCTTTCCACATGCATATGGAAAGACGGTTTTTCCCAAAATTTTGCCAATCAAATACCAGATCCTAGCACATTATAAAAGAAAATAAGTTTAATTGATGTAGAAAAACATGCTCTTATGAAACTTCAAGAAGTTAATTCCAATGACCAACACAAGAACAAATACTCCATCCGTTTCTTTATTTGTGGCACCATAGGTATAAGTGCTTAGATTTAGGTTAAAAAATGAGTGGATGAAATTGAATGTTAAAAAAAAAGTAGAATGAGTGGATGAAATTGAAAAAATCTTTTCAAAAATAGAAAGTGTGCCATTTAAAAATAAGCATCCCAATAATATAAGTGTGCCACAAATAGATAAACGAATATAATATTTACATTCACACTCCTTGAACAGTCAGCGAAGATTTGTCCTTCGTCCGTACGTACTAAAGAAAGTTTCATACTACCCTAAAAAAAAGCGATCGCTGCTCGCACTCAGCAGCCCACACCAGCCCACACCACAGCCATCATGTGAGAGGTAAGTCACAGTAGCCCAGTACCATGAACACTGAGCTTGGCCCATACTCGGTGCCCACCAGGAAGCCCAAGCAGTCCCCTTGGTCCGAAGGCCAAGCTTGGCTCAGAACTTCCCACACGGTGGCGGCCGAGCTTCGAACCCGGGTTTCCTCAAATTCCCACTCAGCTCCCAACCATTGGGGTACACCCGCGGGTGTAAGTTTCATACTACCCTGTCTCATCTAGACTTGTACTACTCCTTTTTTAACACTATTTTCTATCAAAATTTAATCAAATATTTGAATAGATATAAACAATAATATTATTGTATATGATATTGTTCAATTCATCGTAACAATTAGTTTCTGTATATCAACTTTTTATTTGTCGTTATTATACGTAGATAAACATATTAACGGTTAAATGTGTCTCTTGAACGACATGAAAAAAAACAGTTGTGCAAGTCTAGATGGGATAGAGGGAGTACTAAAGGAGTATTTTTTAGACAACTTTTTACATTATGTTTGACCATTGATAATTTTATTCACATCTAAAAATAGTATATAAAAATTTGTTATTAAGAAAACAAATATTTAATATTATTTCACATAATAATATTGTTAACTATATACTAACTGAAATTTATGATTAAATATAGGGGTGAAAAAATAGATCCGCAATCCGGGGATCAAGCGGGTTGTCTATTTTTAAATCCGGGTGAGTGTGGTAAAATAGGTAATGAATTAAATGTGAAATTTGGTTTTATCTAAATTCGTTAATTATCACAACTATATTCCAACATGATTTATCGAATCAATTATGTAAAAAATAATAATAATGAAACACAAACTTGGTTACGCAATTCGGTGAAATTCATCTACGTCTGCGGGGCCTAACCCTGTTCAGAACAAATCCACCAATAAAAAAGATAGAGTACACTGCAAACCATACAACCATACGTATCTTCTCTAATTACAATGTGTGGATATTGCAAGCTCCCCTTTCTACCAATCCGCCTTGATCAGACTCCATTTGACCTCGATACTCTTCGACACTAGATCTCATTCTCCCGAGGAATTAAAACATCCGATTATGAACTTAGGTCAAAAGAGTTTTGATCATGTTGGAACACAAATAAAAACTCTCGGCTACTATCGATGTATAAAATCTGAATATAGATTTTGCATCAATTAATTCCGTCAGTGGCTCAGACAGAATGTTCACAATATATAAATCCTGATCGCACGTCGTTGATTTCTTGAGCAAATGGAATTCCTTCTCCATAAATTATTTTGACAACAATCAAATCATTTGGAGATATGAATTACTAAATCTAATCCCTTAAAGTAAGAAATTAGAATATTGCATCCATATCTTAGCAATACTCCAAATTCCCATATCAATCCAATTCTGTAAATCTAAATAAATCACATAAATATAGGAATTGATATATTCTCCAATCAAATACAACTCGGATGAAATATGTGCTTCTCGGATTCCACAACAAACTTCTTTTTCTCGCAAGTCATACCACAATCGATATTACAACATAACATTCCATATTTGTATAATTTTCAAAAATTGCAAATTAAATAATTCCGGACTTTACAATCTTCGCCTTTGGCATTTTATGGACCCATCAACCTTTTAAAATTTTCAAACCATCAACTATGCAAACAGAACAATCAGATCAATATGGATGTTGGAACATAAGATCAAACAAATTTAACTCCCCCTAAATTCCACAACTCCAAACAATAATATTCAACACACATGTTGGAACATCAAACAGACAGTCAACAATGCAACAAAGTTTCAGAAGAAATCAGAAATCCGAGAATAAAAAACATTCTGCCAAACCATAATCACCAAAAAATAATATCTAAACAAGAATTCCATTTGCACATAACTTCCAGTTGGACCCAAAATAACATCAGAAATCCAGAAAAACAAAATCCTCCAGAAATCAAAATCCAAAAGTACCCCCCCCCCGACATAAAACATGCCAAATTCATAAGAATTCAGAATTATCAGGAAAAGAAATTTAAATTCCATCTTCAGAAGTGATCAGCTGCATCGCCCCGGGCTTCACTATCAGCATCCAACCTTTTCAATTCTTCTTCAAGAGTCGCAATCTGAACCTGAAAAGCTACAATCTTTGCTTGAATAGCTACTTCCTTGGTTTCCTTAATTTTCTTTGTTGCTTCTGCTGATGAAGTACTAGATTCTGCTGAAGTCCACGGAAGATCATTGATTTTTCTTGTAGAGAATATTCTGGAGTTGACCTTGACCAGATTTGGAACCACAAACCCATCATCATCTTTAACGGCCACCTTCCCTACTTTGGCTAGTTCTGTGATGATACAAGGGTGTGGAAGAGAATTTTTCTTCCTAGAAAACACTGCCTGGAACACAATGTTCTCTTGAATAATCCGGACTAGATACACTGGTATCTTCTTCCCAACACAATAAAAAAGCTTGACCATTTCTCTAGTCAGGGAAGAAGTATTTGTAGAAGCCAACCAGCAATTTATTGCTACTCCCCCTGTCACAGGTTAAACTGCACACTTTGACTTTTGAAAGTTAACTAAAAAAATATTTGACCATTAATATCTTTAATTGTGTACAGTTAAAAATTATAAAAAATTAGAATTATGAAAATACACATTAAGACGAATCTAACACTATGTTACATGATAATATCCTTAATTATATATCAATAGAATTTTATAGTTTAAATTAGTCAATTTTGACTAAATGAATAGTTCAAGTGCAGTTTAAGTTGGGACAGAGGGAGCATTTGAGGAAGGCAGAAATACCTGCTAGTCAGATTAGACATTGTTGCATTGCCCTGTGTAGGCCACTAAGAAAACATCCCTCAGGAGATATCGCGTAGAATTTGATCATTGGTTAATTCAAAGTCGTTTGCATATGGACCCTCAAAATCAGGAGTGGTCAACCCAAGAATCTCATTTATTTTCTCAGCAGAAAAGGCAATGACTTTTCCATGCACAAAAGTCCACCTAAACCATTCAAAGTCAACATCTAAGTTCTCTGCCATAACATTGGCATATAACTCATGCACCAGTTCCTTGTTGTATTCCTTGTAGACTGTGGCAGCAGTAGAGTACCCCAGATATTCTAAAAAAGCTGTAAATTCACTAGGCTTATAGGTCTCCAGGTCCAATGCCCTTTCTAAGATGATATTCTTTTCACTGATCACATCCCATCTTTCCTGACAATCAGCATCATAAAAATCTTCATTCATAGCATTTCTTGAAGATGGTGTTCTCCTTGAGCTTTGCCAGCTTCCTTCTTCACTTTTTTTTCTTTTCAGGCTGACTTGACTCTTCTACAGCCTCAACCACTTTCCACTTGGATCTCCTTGTTTGAAAAAATTCATCCAACACTTGGTCGCTGGAGTACACAAGTTGTTCTTCTTGAATGTGTTCATGTGTTGGAACATCCTCCACCTCAATCACTTTAACTTCCTCATTTTCCTGTTGGCCTAATGTTGGAACATCATCAAGGCCAAGTTCAGTTGCTTCTATCCCCTCTTCCTCTTTAACATGTTGATCTGATGTTGAAACATTTTCATAATCAAACTCATCGGCAATAATCTCTTCCCTTATGTCTCCCTAGGGTTAGGATCTTCCTTTTCCAGTTCAATCTCAGGGGTTCAGATCTAAACACCCTCTACTTCCTCAACCTCTATATCTACCTCATTCAACTCTTCTGCTTTAACCTCAACAAAATCTCCTCCCAGATTATAATCTTTATTATTTTCCATATCCACTGTATCTCCCCCTGCATCCTCAGCCTGTGTTGGAACATTAACATCTCTCCTGGCCTCTAAATCCTCCTCATCAGAGTCAATCTCAATCACGGAAGGGGGTGATTCCATAAGCCTCCTTAAATCCTCAGCCACACTAGAATCATAGACTTGAATAGCTTTGTAACTCAAATAGCTCAACACACCAAATTTTTCAGGCCAATTATTCAATCTCCTAATTTTCAAACTTCTAGGCCCATATGTTGTGTTAAAAACACACATAACTTTGCTTCCCTCATACTCTATGCATGCAAGTTCAGTTAATCTTGGATTCCATTGTTCCATATACCTATTGTCCCCAATTATCCCTTTTAGCAAATGACTCAAATCATACCCATTAACCTTTCCAAACAAAACTTTATAACCCCTTAAATATAACCTCTTCTTAAGCTTCAAATAATATTTCACACATTCATCAAGGGATTTAAATGTCTGGCCATTAAAAGTGAAAGACTTATCTTGAAAAAACTTAGGTTCCGGTATCGGGATACTTTCATCCCTTTCAGAGGAGACCATTTGCACCCCTGGTTCTGGTGCACCTTTGAGAAATTCCAATATGGAGCTCTCTGTTATAGTCACCTCCTTCTCCGGTTCACCAAACAACTTCTTGAATGCACTGTTTCTCTCTATACTGTGAGTTGGGAATTAAAAACTTGGGGAGGCTATAGAACAAACTCTGATGATCTGGGATACCCTCTTTCTCTCCAATGCTTTTTTATGAATAATCCGAGCGAAATATCACACAAGCAAGAATAATGGCAAGAAAATATGGAGATGAGTTGTTGGAAAGAAAAATAGAGGAAGAAGATGGACATATAAAATTTTGAAAAGTTACTTTCCTTTCTCAAAACCCGCACTATACCTTTTTCTCTTTCCAAGGTAATTATTGCCACTTTTCAAGTTACAGCAGTCAAAAGCCACCAAGTCATTCTCTCTCCTATGATTAACTTCTCATATTCCAACATGCAGCAACCCCTTCATATGTTCTTTTCTTTTTCTAATTTTCTGTGTTTTTCTATTTTCTGCACACAAAAAAATCTACATCTAAATAAAAGCTTGTAAATAAAATACCTCAAATATGGAGCACACCTAAGTGTTGCCCGAGGAGCTCAAATGTGGTTGAATCCAGCGATTTTGTAAAAATGTTAGCAAATTACTCCGATGTTGGAACATAGGCCACCATGACTTCCTTCCTTTCCATAAGATCTCAAATAAAATGGTGTCGTATATCAATGTGCTTAGTTCTATAATACTGACAGGATTCTTTGAAATATCAATAGCACTTTTGTTGTCACTTAGAATCTTTAGAGGCCATAGATGAAATCCATTGTCTTTCAACATTTTTTTCATCCATAATAATTGTTCACAACAATTTCCAGCAGCAAGATATTCAGCTTCAGCAGATGATAAAGATATATAATTTTGTTTCTTACTGTACCAAGAGACCAAATTTGTGCCAATAAAGAAACATCCACCTGTAGTGCTTTTGTGATCATCTGCATTACCAGCCCTATCTGAATCACTATAGCCAATAAGAATAGAGACTTGATTCTTGGAATACCACATTCCATACTCAGAAGTCCCACTCACATAACGTATAATTTTTTTATTCTAGTGAGATGCGATTCCTTCGGATTAGCCTGGAATCTTGCACACACACACACACCTACACTGAAACATATGTCTTGTTAACTGACTGTAAGATATAGTAAACTTTTAATCATACTTTTGTACAATTTTTGATCAGCTGCAATCTCTTTCTCATCCTTCACCAATTTGTTTGTAGACCCAATTAGAGTTCAAACTGCACGAGAATTACTTAAGCCAAATCGTTTCTCTAAGTTCATGGCATACTTACTCTGATTGATGAATAATCCATTCTTTTCTTTCTTCACTTGAAGTTCTAGAAAATAAGTGAGCTCACCAACCATGCTCATCTCAAATTCACCCTACATTAGAGTGACAAAATCCCGCAGTATAGATTTTGAGGTAGAGCCAAACACAATATCATCAACAAAATTTGAGCAATCAATTTTGTTGATGATCTATCCAGCACAAATAAAGTGCGATCTACTCCCCCTTGACGATAACCTTTCTTAGTAAGAAAGGTAGTCAGTCGCTCATACCATGCTCTAGGTGCCTGTTTTAAAACATATAGTGCCTTTTTGAGTTTGTATAGATGTGGATGATGAGGATTTTCAAAACCTTTAGGTTGTTCAACATAGACTTCTTCATTCACCCTCTCCATTCAGAAAAGCACTTTTGACATCCATTTGGTATAGGGTAAATCCATAGTGCAAGAATTAGCAAGTAAGATCCGAATAGATTCTAACCTGGCAACTGGTGAAAATGTTTCATCAAAATCAACTCCTTATACTTGAGTGTAACTTTGAGCCACCATTCTTGCTTTATTTCTAGTAATCTGACCATTAGCATCAGACTTGTTCCTGAAAAATCCATTTGTTGCTAATAACATTAATACTTTTCAGATAAGAAGTTAGATACCATACATTATTCCGTTGAAACTGCCCAAGTTCTTCTTGCATGGGTGCAATCCAATATTCATCCCGGAGATCTTTATATAATTCTTTGGTTCAATGAGAGAGATGAAACACTGTAATCCTGCAAGTTCCCTGTAATTTACCCATGAAACTGAACGAGATCTCTTGGTACCAGTTTTGGGTTCTACCTGTGTTGGAATATGGGTACTGGGAATGAATGTTCCAACATTGAAATCTCCAGGATCAGTTGGATTCCCTGAATCTTCTGGTGTTCCAACATTAACTTGTTGATCCGTCGGAGTGATCTGTGTTGGAATATGACCTGGGGATGGTTCATCTTCTCCTTCTCCTGATACTTGCTTCCCATATGATTAATCTACGATCACATTAATAGACTCCATAAAGGTATTTGTATGGAGATTGTACACTCTGTAAGCATGACTATTTACTGAGTAGCCCTAAAAATTCCTTCATCATTGTGGTTATAAAACTTTGCCAGCTATTCTATATCCCTGAGAATGTAACACTTACTGCCAAAGACATGAAAATACAAAACATTTGGATGTCGTCCTTTCCAAATCTCATACAATGTCCTGTTAGTGATGGATGAAGGTACACCATGTTTATCATATAACATGCCGTGTTGATTGCTTCTGCCCTCAATTTCTTATGAACATCTTTCTTTGTTAGCATAGCTCGAGTAATCTCCTGTAGAGTCCTGTTTTTCCTCTCAACAATACCATTCCGTTGAGGTATGATAGGTGCTGAAAATTCATGTTGAATGTCGATTTCATCACAGAAGTCACTAAACTGAGAATTTTCAAATTCTCTTCCATTGTCACTGCGAATTCTCACAATCTTTCCAACTGGACTTCATTTTTATGTTTGTAATTTAATCACCAAACTTCTAAATAAATCTATCGTATCAAATTTTTCATTGAGGAATGCCACCCAGGTGAATCTAGAAAAGTTATCAAAACATACAAAAGTATACTTCTTGCCAGTAACACTAGGTGTGTTGAGAGAACCCATTAAATCCATGTGTAATAATTTGAGATTTCTTGATGTGGTAATATACTAAACAAGTTAATGAGGTGATAAAATATATTTACCTTGTTGACATGGTTCACATATGATTCCCTTTTAATTAGTGAGAGTAGGCATACTTCGAACTGCTTTTGAGTTTGCAATTTTCACCAACGTTTTGTAGTTGATATGTCCAAGCTTCCTATGCCACATGGTTCCTTTGTCTTCTTTAGAACTGAGGCACCTCACTTCTTGTTCCAAAAGTACAGTTGTCTGAAGATCGAATTCCTGAGAGTACTTTGTTCTCACTATGTTTGACGATGCATTTGTCTTTTTGAAACTCCACAGTCATATTGTCATCGCATAACTGACCGATACTTAGTAGATTTGATTTCAGATCTTCCACAAGTAAGACACTCATGATAATTGGAAATCTTTCAATATGTAGTTCTCATTTTCCAATAACACAACTCTTCTTTCCATCCCCAAAGGTAACACGCCATCATATGGCTAAATCTTTGTCAAGTACTCTTGGGTTTCAGTCATGTGATGGGAGCATCCACTATCAAAGTACCACAAATCTCTGGAGTGTGCAATAAGATATGTTTTAGTAACTAGAAAAGTAGTTGTACGCTTAGGGATCTATACCTTCCTGACCAATTTGGCCTTCAGTTAGTCGCCTCTGTTAACCTCTGAGCAAACATTTTGACTATTCGTTCGACAGTTGCGTTTATACAAGCTATTATAGGTAGATGTCTTGTGCGCCTCAGACAATTGTTGAAAATCTCCGACATGTCGGTTGTAAGAATACCCCACCTATGATTTCCATCGAAAGTGAGACACCACTTACTCCTGTCATGTGCTTCAACCATGTCCATGCAGCGGGTTCGAACTCCTTCAACTCCTCCTTGAACTCTCGCCACATCCGTTCCTGTCTGGCACTACCAAGCTGCCACACTAGGATCTTCAAGTGCGCATTTTTAAACTTCCCACCTTCCGCACTAAGGAAATTGGATTGAAAATGCCTCAAACAGAACCGATGGTTTCCTGCGGGTTCCCAGAATGATGATCAGATATGACACATATGGACCTCGAGTCATTACCTACCACATGCTGATGCAACCTGAGCATGGACCAATGTCAGCTCTCATTTCTCTCAGAGTCTACTATTGCATAGGTGATGGGCAACACATAATCATTTGTGTCATGCACAACAGCAACCAACATCGTTGAAATGTACGCCCCCTTCAGGAAAGTACCATCCACACTGATAACTGGCCTGCATTGGTGAAAGGCTTCGATAGCCTGACCAAATGCCCAAAAAATGAACTTGTACTTCCTACACCCATGACCATGAACTCTATCTGGTACATCAGCCCAATCAACAACTGTGGACGAATTAGCTCTAACTAGTTCATCCATGAACGTGGGCAACCTCTCGAAGGATTCCTCACAGGTTCTTAAGGCCAAATCAATAGCCTTTTGTCGACTGTACCAAGCCTTCTTGTATGAAATGGTCATTTTTAACTCCTTCAACACATGCTCTATAACATCTTTGATAGTGAAGGGGGGGGGGGTTGGTCTCAATCTGATATTGAATGGAATGAGCGATCATCAATGATGTCACATTAGTGTTACCATCTGTCCGACCAACACCAATGCAAGAATGACTGCTTACCCATTTAGTGATCTCCCACATCCCATGGGAAGACATCATGCTGGCTCTGACAATCCACGAGCAATTTTCACTTTCTTCGAAGACTTCCCTACATTTTGCGTACCATGTACATGACTTGCTCTCCACAACTCGGTGTTCTCTGTTCATCTTTGAACTCCACCTAGATATTGCCTCCACCAATTCCGGTTTACTCAGAAATCTCATACCCAAAGCAACTTCCCCTGTCGCTTGAACTTAATTAGGAAATATTCTGCCACAATCAGTCGGATCATACCCAACTTCATCAGGACCACCGTAATCCCTAAAAAATGCCCTAGTATTAGGATTCCATATTTTATGGAATGCAGTGGGAACATTATTCCTGTAGACCAGTGAGCGATCATCATCCCTAGGATTTGAATATCCTGATAGGGAATGCTCTTCTTCAACATCTGCTTCAAAATCCCCACCTTGACCGTCCACTTCATCAACATCACTCTGGCCCACAACGAGGTCACCACCGCTACCACCGGAACCATGCCCACCAATTTCACCTACGTAATCATCGTCGAAGATATTGGAGTGTTCTACATAAGGACCATGTGGACCAACACTTGTGGATGGCTGAGAGTTGCCTGGTTGGACATGTGCTGTAGGTTGACTCGACTCACCAACAACATGAGATCCTCCAAAACCTTGGTAATAATCTGGTGTTGGAAATGGAGGACAGGTTGCTACGGTATCATTCTAAACATTTCTCAACAATGACATAAACGTCCCCGGGCCAACATCACCCGAACGTTCAAAGTTGGTCTCAATCCTATCCAACTGAATGTAAAGATCGGCTGTCGACAAGGACATTCCATCAACAGTCTTAAAGAAGGTCTCTGTGGACTCGTAATCCTCCACTTCATAACATCGATAATATATACAAGAACCAATCAGCTCAGGACAACGATAAAGATTCTCACAAGAAACCCCCCACACTGAATGCCAAGCCGTCTCACAATTAAATCAACTAATTGAGAGTGGCTTAACTTTTGCTTCACGGTAACATGTTTCTCAGATACAGGAGGATCATAGTACACACCCACATTAACATCATACTTAATCACACCACTTATATACAGGTACATCAACAAATTCATTGTACAACTTCAACGTAGTTGTATGCAACTAATAATTACCTCTGCAAATGAAAATTATCATTAAACAACACAGAGTATCATTCAATGACTCTCCTCAAACAATCCAATAACAAATCAAATTTCTAACTTGTTCATCATCAGCATCAGTAAAAATTCATTCCCTAGCCATTGATTCCTAACATCAAGACATCAAACAATTATTCATCAGAAATGTCTAAAATAGAACTCCTAAAAAATTTTACCTTCAACAATTAAGTAGTGTTCCTCCTGTGAACATAAATGAATTCCTCGACGTGTTACCCCAAATGTACCTACACTTTAAGCAATCAAACAATCAGTAAATGTCCAAATGTTATCCACATGATATTACAAATTACCATGCATTTCACAGAAACATTATCAGTCTACCACTTCAGTTCATAGATTTCCATAACGACTATTTAAACATCGACTTAAATTCAAAATACCCAATTCTTAAACTTGGAACATTTCAACTCCAAACTTATTCAGATACAATCCAATATTAACCTTACAACATTTTGAATATTAACATTTAATTTCGGATTTATCACCAAAAAAGAGAAAATTACCAAAAAATCGAACAACCCATACAATGTACTTCACACATTTCTACTAAAATATTTTCATTCTGCATACTACGTATAGCTAAAAAAACAGCTTCATTTCACACTACATAAATTAAAATTTCTAGTATATTTCAAAAAATATATACATGGCATTTCACTGCTTTATCTTAAGAGATTTTTGTTCTCCGTACAATATACTACCAAACTTCGGCAAGACAACTTCTCCGTCGGTGGCGCGTTCAACTCACGCGCCTCTCCTCCAGTGGCGCGTGAAGCTCACACGCACTGTCTGCCACCGCATCCTGCACACGCGCAGCAATCCACGGAGTAAATCTCAGGGAGACGAGGGCAACGACAAACCGGAACCCCTACAGGCAATCAAAACGAACATTCTGAGGTAAAAATTTAGGCAACAAAACAACAAGAAAAACGCGGATCTACACAAATAGGTTACCTTCCCGTCGTTGAAATTCGGAGCACAAAATGAAGCTTGCACAACCGGCCCGGTCACTTAGGTAGGCGGGAACTGGCCGGATCAGGAGGAGGGGAGGCAAGTGAAGAAACCGGAGAAGGATTATGGCTGGAATTGGGCGGAGAAAATGAAGAAAGGAAGCCAAGGGACAGAGAGAAAAAATGAAGTGTGAAGAAGAAAGAGAGAAGGCCAGGCTGGTCTTAACAATTCTGGAAAAGCTGAAGACGCATTAACAAAATGCGTCTTCACGGTTCAAAAAAAACAAAATGCAGAAGTGACAAAATCAAGACGAAGACGCATTTGCAAAATCCGTCTTCTGCATGCCAAATTTTTAAAAAACAAAAAAGATGTTGAGGACACATTATGATAATGCGTCCTCCCCTTTGCATCCGACTTGACGTACTTTAGCACCGGTCATGGCATTTTCTCGGTGGAACTTGGGCGTTTGACTTGCTTACAACAGCACGTAGGCACGTAGCTGAGCTAGGAATCGCAAGCCCCGCTCATTTCAGCAATACCCAGTGGCGGAACTAGAAGGATTATTGAGGAGGGGCGGGGGCTGGGCAGGGCAGGGTTGGGCTGGGGC
>JAULKM010000009.1:15186338-15208230 GCA_032355605.1 Rubia tinctorum
TTTACGTACTTGGTTAGGACTACATTGGAACATAGGTTTTCTAGTTAACGCCTAAAACGGTAAAACCAGTTTTTCAAAAGGAAAGGAACATAAAACACTGGTTCTCGGAATCAACCTCAGGACTGCCTCCGGAATCCTCAACTGACGCAAAGCTTTTCTCATCATTAGCAGATGACTCATGTTTCGCAATGTCACCCTCCATTTCACTTCTTTCAACAGATTCACTTGACTGAAACAAAACCCATAAAAAACCCACACGTCCCATTTCCAAATCCCTAACCTTGTCAACGTTAAGGTAAAGATTAAGCAGACAATTCGATCGCACGCCTGTATTCTCACAACGGTGGAGAAGTTGTCACATAAGTGTATAGATTCGTTCTAAAACAATAGATTCTTTCGCAGCATGCAGTAAAATGGTACTAGTGTGTTTTTTTGCAGAAGAGGAAGAAGACGGCTATGGCGGTATTATTTGTATTTTATGGAGCGCGGAGAGCGACAAATAAGGGAAGCTTGGGATACCGAGGTGGTTAGAAAGGGAAAAATATGGCTCACGTGAGGGCGCCGGCTAAAATAATAACCAGCAAGATCCAATATTCCATATTTATCCCCCAAAAATGAGGAGAAATAAATTTAAGGAGTAACACAGACAAATCTCCAATCCTACGAATGTATTACCTCAGTTTTATTTTTATTTTTTAAAAATAAAACTTACCAAGAAGCTTCAGTTATTTTGACAAGATTCTTTCAATCTCATCCATTCATTCTACTTTTTAATTTCTACATTCAATTTTAACCACTTGTTTTCTTCGCATTAATCTAAGAGCCTAAATCTAGTGTGTCACTCTTAGTGAAGCGGAGAGATTGGCAAGAGTTCCAGTCCTCTCTGATAATTTTTGTATGTCACTTTACTTTTGGGCACACAATTTTAGAAGACGTAAATGTGTGAACTAAAATGAATGGTTGAAATAATTTTAAAGCATAGTACCATATTTAGAAAATGTCAAAATAAAATAAACAATCAAAATAGCAAGTGTGTCAAAAGTTGAATGGAGGGAGTATATGACTTCAAAAACATTGGTCAAACATGTATTTGCACGTTTTTAATTCTCTATATTAATATTTGATTGATAATAAAGTGGATTTTGGACTGAAACTCCCGCCCTATTACCATTTTTGAATGGAGAAAATTACCATGAATCCAACAACCATAGTCGTAGTCTCTTCTATCGTCATTATTTTTCATGTTTCCTCCTTCCCAATGACGACACTATCATCATTAGAAAGGTCAACTGATTTAAACCGACTAATAATATGTGAAAATAAATTAAGAACATTTCGTAACAATGTGGTAACATCTTGGGAACAATTTGGAAAAAAGAAAAGGAACGAAACCTGTTATTTTGCCTAAAAGTGGGTATCAAATCTGTCATTTTTCTCTCTCGGAATGGGCTGCCATAATTTTTTTTAAATGATTTTTAATAGGTTTGAATACAATTAAAATTAAAATAAATAAGGAAGGAAGGATTAGACTTTGACCATGCCATGGAAATCACAAAACAGATATCTACTGCATCTACCGCTACGTCAAAACGAAAACTTCCCAAGGCATTGTAAACATGAAATTAATTAAAAGAGCTTTCTGCATTACGTGTAAATCGACATTTGGAAATGCTATAAACATGAATCAGAACTTTTTCTCATAATATAAATACACTTGCAGACTAGCTTGATCAAGTGAAGAGGCACTGCAACTGTTCAAAGGTCACAAGAATAGACTAATCTCATGGTAATATATACACAAGAATGTGGGAATTTTTTTACAGCAGCCATCATCGTTAGTTTAAATATCGCCTGCAATTTTTGGCCTTGCAGTAACACGCAAGTTTTTTACCTTCATCTTCATGGTTAAAATGGTAGTCATAAGTTACCTCCTCCCCAGGGTACATATCCCTTTCTGCAAAAAATACCACCTGACAAGCAGCAACATTGTTTCAACACAGAAATTACCGAGGAAAAACTAACTATGAGTAGTAGTTAAAGGGATATCATACAACCTTTTTTTCGGTCCTCACAGAAATCACTTTGGCGACGCAGTTTGGCTGGTAAAGAAAAAAAACGAAAGACAGTGACAAGAAGAGTGAGTTGAGTAGATATGATGTTCAGCCAAAACTCGTCGATCAGAGTTTACTTACCGAGCATGAATGGTTCACAAATCGAGCAATCCCACCCTTGCGTGTGGCATCGATTATATGCTCTTTGTCTATCCTGAAGAAATAGCAAGCACTCTTGTATTGCAGTTTCTTTCCAGCCTGGTATTCAGCTTCTCGTTTATCAGCCACGTGGCCACCCACTATCTCACCCACATACTCAACAACCTACACAGACAGCAATAACCCCAACATCAGATTTACGGTGTAGGATTTTCCTTGTCTTTGAAGGGCTGAGCAACAAACCATTGCACCGCGAGGGATGAAATGAGAAGTGTACAGACCAAGCCCGTGAATCCCAGATTTGTAAACCACCAGTTGCTTCCATCCTCTTGATTGCTTATAGCGAGCATATTCTTTCTGCGAGCCAAAAACCCTAAAGTAAATTTAAGATGAAACGAAAAGATGGAGCTCTCAAGCAAAAGTGAAAAACTCATTATTTTGGAGAAAAATACTCGTTTCAACCGATAAAAAAATGTAAGATTAAACTGAATGAACATACCCGACAGTCATACTCAACCACTGAAGTAGGTAACTTCGGAGGGGCCTTCGCCTTTGATTTTAGACGATTTATGTAATTCCAAGCATCTAGCTGCTCTTGTGGAACCAGGCACCCACTACCACCATTCTGGCCACAATTAACATAGAAGCCATCCCGTTTGCGACCCTTGTAACCCTACTCAAGGTTAACCCGTCCTGTAAGAGGATATTATGATTCTAACAATGTCAAAATGGATTTGAGGTTTGGGGCAATCACACACCTCAGTTCGAGCACATGTTGATTCCCTTTCCACCTGACCAGCACAGCTAGAGTCATTACTGTCAGGATCAACCTGTTGATGCATTTCATGAAGCATGCATCTTCCATAAAATCCAACATTTTGATTGTCAACACCTTCAACCTCACTTTGAAGAAGACCCTACCATTAATAAATAAAAAATATTATCCAACTGCTCTAAGAAAACCAAATGCATGTTTACTTAGTATAAAAGAAAATGCAGATGCAAAAATAAAATAAAATAAAATAAAACAGAATTCAAATTGACGAGTAATAAAACCTTCTCATGGGCACACCACGGATGAAACTGAACATGGCAATAATCAACCCTGCACTGAATGCATGTACCGCCTGGCCGTTGACAGATTGAACAAACCTGGAAGATGCAAGTGCCGAAAAGGATATCATAAATAAGAAGCAGAAGTAACAGTCAGATATACAAACGAATACCCTTTTTATGACAACAGAAGTTCAATAAGTGCTACTCCATTTGAATCCACGACCATATCGGGCAATTTCTTCAATAACTACCAATCAAAATGTTTCTAGGCCAATTAAAAACATGTTCATTTGCTCTTACCACATCATGATTAGGCTGAGAAGCTCCAGACACATCAAACGCACTCATGGTATCGACATTTGGACAACGCGTACCAGGTGTCCAAAGTCCACATACCATATGAACCCACTGCTTGACAGTTGAATCATGAACTCCAGCTGTAATGCTATTAGACGAAGCTAAGGAATCTGGAGCAGAAGATGGGATGTCTAGACTACCCACATGATGCTCAGAGAGATCAGTATCCCGGGTATCCACAGGACCAGACTCCATCTTTGCTGGTCTGATGAAGAGAGGTGAGTCACTTTGCCCAACAGGTTTTGTTGAAGGTAACATTTGGAAAGTTTTTCCCAATGGTCCTGAGAACTCGAGGTTTTTAGAACTGGATTCTGTCACAATGCCCCAGACTCTCAACAGGCTCTTCACAACATCACAAGTACGACGTGCTCGAGTCATGGCTCCCCCTCCATACCCACAGAGAACACAGACCTAATAAACAACAAAAAATGAACACCAGAAAAGCTAGAATAAAATGCTCATTTATCATAAAAAGTAAACGATTCACAATCTATTCAGCTAAAGAGTGCATAATCATCTGGCCTGCTAAGAACAGCGACCCTTCTGCTTGTAGAAGCCTATTATGACTTATTCTGGGTAATAATGCATAATAATAGCACATACAAAGAACATGCTAAAGGAGGAGGAGCAGCTTGTTGTATAGAAGTAGTGACCATTATCTAAAGGTGAGTCAGGTCTGAGTATAAACCTAGGGTCCATACTCCATAGAATTAACGATGTTACTCCAATATTTTTTTTATTTATTTTGTTCCTCAATTTTAAAATAGAGAAGCTATACCAGCAGAGTTGCCTTTATTAATTCACTGAACAAATGGTTGAGAGTCGAGACCATAGCCAGTTACCAACTGTGAAGCATTACCAAAAGGACAAATAGTGGAATCTAGGCTTGAAAATCTACTAAAATTATAAATGAAAACATCTTCTAAAGAGGATATTCATCTAGAACATCGTAGGTTTAGAGTAATATACAACCTAAATAAAATTCATTTACATGGTATCATGGAGAATCTTACAATATTTTTAGAACTTGTTTTGCATGGCCTGCAATACCACGGAGCTTCTGGAACCATAGAAATACCATAGCACGCCTGATGAACCTGTGCATGTCACTACGACTTAAACCCAGAAACAATAATTGGAAATGACAAGGGAATCAAGGTAATGATAATGTTTACAAAATAGATGAAAAGGTTTAATATACCTTAATGAGGCAAGTATTGCATTGTAATAAGCAGTTACAATCATCTGTATCCGAAGTTCCACAAACACAGCAAGATAATTCCGAGTCCTTTCCCTTTCTGTAGCTGTACTCCTTTGAATGTCTGTGCAAAGGCCCCATACAGTCAATTCATGACACAAGCTTCTAAATTCCTGACTAAATAACTGAACAAACAATTGGCAAACATGTAATTCACTTACTTGCCGGCAATACATTCTGCATCTGCATGCATTGTACTGTCATTAGCCTTCGAGACAAATCTACTCTTTACTAACCGCGAAGACATTCCATCTTTCAAATTAGCAGGCTTCGAGCAGATGGGATCACCTGCTCACACAAATGTGTTTACTATTAGATATAAGAGCATAGGACCAAGTAACCAAACCCAAGGTTCCTACTAGATATTACTATGGTAGTCACAAAGGGAGAATGTAAAATCCACATCAGCAATATCATGAAAGCAGGCATATATGACCCTTAATCAAGATTCCTCCACCTGGATCCTAAATACTGAAACAGTTATAGTAACAGAAAAAATATGGACTTCAATAAGATGGAATCATGCACTATTTCTTTCTGAATATGAAGCACAGCCTCAACAGAACCAATGATTGTCTTTTCTAGATTTAATCGAAATACTATAGCATTTAAATTCTTCTCAATAAATAGAACTTCCAAAACCAATGAGTTGTGTGACCAAGTCAAGCTACTAGAATATGAACCAGCCAGTGAAAATGCAGGATTTAATTAGGAACTCGATACTTTCTTGGGTAAAATGAGCAAAATACATAGACAAAAAGCTACAAGGAAAATATACCATTTGAAAGGCATATTAGTATTACCCCCTTCATTGTGGAGAAAGGTGGATAGTATCTATTTACCTTTAGCTGCAAGATCACTTAGGCTGCGTATTCGAATTTTCTTGTACTTTCGCCCAGGATCAGAATCTATTTCACTATCAAGAATAGCATGACTCCTTCTCCAACCATGTCTTCTCTTCTTCAAAGCATGTGACATATTACAAGAATCTTCACTGCCTGAGAAATATGACTCTTCACTCCCTTCCGATGGGTGTAGAGAATTCAGCTCAGCTGAGACCATGCAAGAAACCTTTTTCTTCGCCTCCTTTTTAGTACTCGAACTCACCTTTTTAGATTCCTTGACTATAACAGAATCAACTTTTCCAGTTTCATCAGAGCAACATCTTTTTGCCCTTTTCATGATTGTCCTTAGAGAAACAATCTTTGCCGGATTTACAGTAACATCATTGGATATAATACCGTATTTCCCACCCACAACAGGTCTCCTTCCACAAAAGCCACCCACTAGTTTACCCGAAGTTGCATTGCATTCCACTTCCGCAAACCCAGCAGTAGTTTTAATTACAATACCATTAGAGCTTTTATCTAGCTCCAAACCTTCAGCACTGCCAACCAGTCTCATCCGTTTTCTTTGGATTTCTTCAGAGGCTCCAGCAAAATCATTCTGAGCATTAAAAATTGCCTCTTCATCAGTTTTTTCCACTTGAATTCCAAGATTTAACCCTCTTTTCCGTGATGCTCCAGAAGACAGCCTAGGCACCCTCTTCACATTTTGTAACACTGAACAGGGGCCAGTAAAACTTTGCTGATCACATTGAGAGAGTATTAGCTTGTTCTTTGCATCAGGGAAGTGCTGTGTAGCATCAGCACCTCCCTTTAAAGATTTATTGTTTGCAGCAGAAATAGATGAATCTAATCTTCTGCATTTCCCTTTACCCCTCAAGGATTCACTCTCAAGATTTGTCTGAATGGAAAAGTTAGTACCATCTTGACTTGGCAATATTCTGAAATTCGGAGAGTCTCTAAACCAGCATTCATCCTTGAGGCCGTAAAATGGTTTGCTGACACTTGCTTTAGAAGAACATTTGTCCATCAAGTTGAATTTGGAAGGAATGCCATTAAAATCGGCACTTCTTCCGCTGTTGCCATCAGATGAGCCACATCTTTCTATCCTTGATCCCTCATCAACAATAAGAATGTCTTTCACAGCACCATCAACACTAGATGAATCTTTTTTATTGGCTTCGATGGACAACTGAGTAACAGCAGGAGCAGAACATCCAGAAGAAAGAGTGGACATTTCATGCTCCCTCTGGGTATGATAAGCAGGTTCCTCGTGGCCTTTTTCGTCAGATTCATTGACATCTTTACCCAACTTCCTTGGAACATCTCTCCATTCAAAAGTGTTAAACTCAGCTTTCTTCATGTCATGCACCACACTTTTTGCTGCAAAAGAATCACCCTTCTTGGTAAATTCATAAGTTTCACTAAGTTTTGGACCATGAAAAGGTTCCACGGAATCAACAGCATTTCCTTCCACCTCCTTGAGTTCACCAGCTGAGCAATTGCCCAAAATATCACGCCTTCCCGGTATGAAACCAGATTGTCTAGTGAAGTTACACTTATTGATGAAATGCCCATACAATATATCTTGATAACAGTTTCCCTCTTGAATTGACGAAGCATTTGCATTATTAATAAACCTGAAATCGATTATGTGAAAAGAAAATCAGGGGAAGAACATAATCATGAGTGCAAGGGTGTCACATAGCATGCACTTTTGAACTTCTTTCTTTCCTACTAAAAAGTGGTCACAAAGGCACAGTCAATCATACTATATTCTTATTGTGCTCAGTGCAGAACTACACAATATAATACAAATTGGAATAAGCCACACATTCAACCCATACAGACAAGGTGTGTATAAGGTGTGCAAGGTGCATTACGATATAATCAAGTATTTTCAGAATAAGGCAAAAGAGCTAGTACCTCGGGAAAAAATATAATTCATATAACAATTAGCATACAATCATGTCCAAAAGTCACCATGCAAACAAATTATATTTAGATAACATTCCAGGGATTCCAAAGTTCATAAAACAGAAGGAGCAAGCAATCCTTTTTGCAGCCGATATGGATCAGAATTATTTCCCTCATTTGAATGTAAGGCCTACTTCATGTCAAATAACTGAAATCACCTCTTAAACAATTGCCTAGACTGCTCCAGATCAGAATGGAAATGACAATGGGCTTCCACATTTTTGCCCTGGGAATTACACCCTTCAAAGACCACTGGATCTTGAAAGCTGTGCCACTTATCTGTACTTGAATAAATTAAAAAAATTCATAAGCATTAATCATGTTACAATCACAAAATGAACAGATAAAAATACAACAGGCAATTCATAACCTGTGACTGAAGGCAATTTTTCCTTCTCTTCACTGGACCTATTAGCAGAGACTTGTGAATGCATAGCAACTTCAGAAGCATTTTGTACATCGGTGAAATTGCAACAATTCTTCTGCAGTGGAGCAGTTTGTCTTTTCTCATGATGCTTCTGAGACTCTTCTTGTACTGGGGTAGTTTTGGAGGTACCAGCAGCAAGGATGTCATCAGGCAATGCAGGCATAGAATGGTAGGCAGGCCCTTTTGAACTTTCACCCAAAAAATATTGCCTTGTACCAGTACTTCTATTTCCAGTTGATGCAACAAAGTTATTCCCAGAGATAGAATTTGTGGCACAATTGCCAAGGGGAAAGGTCTGGGACGACAAAATTGTTCCCAACTCCAAGGGAGAGCCAAATGTTTCAAAAGAACTAGGAATTGGTCCGTTGTGTATAGGATAGGAGACTTGTCCATAAAATTTTAAGGTGCTGCTAGGATCAGGTGCATTAGCTCTCATATCAGAGAACTGCCATATATTGGAGACCTTATCCTGTACAACTGAAAAATTAGTATGACCACTGTCTCTAGCAATTCCACCAGAACTACCCTCACCAGTAATTCCACAAAAACTCCACATGTTAGCCGATGTTTTTGTCGGAGTTCCCAAATTCTCAGCTGTGCCCTGTAGACCATATATGGTACATCTCCTCACTTCTTCCACTTTCTGGTGCTTCTGACTATCCAGCGTATCGTGGCAGATTCTTGAATCTGTTATCTTCTCTTGAGAGAAAGAAAACCCAGATTGGCCAGCGTTGGCCAGAGAAGGCCCAAAATGTAGCTTTGGAATTCCATGGCTGACTTTGACGGCACCATTAGACAGTTCAAAACAATTTTTTTCTTCACAGGGATTTCTTACATTTGTGAACGACTCTGATGCTGCATTGCTACAAGATGCACTTTGTTTAACAGTTTTCAGTTGGGAAGCATTCGGTACCCTACAAGTTCCCCGTATACGTTTCAGATCATTCAACTCGGTCATTTCTGTTCTGACGCTAGAACTTGGTATAATACCAGTAAAGTAACCAGGTTGTCTACTCTCAGTTGATCTTGAAGTGCTAGCTGCATAAAAGTTTTCAATACAAATGGTTAAAAAAATCAGTAAATAAATCTACAGGGGATCTAATGTGTTTGAAAAGAAACGCACTTATACACAAAGACTGATCCAAGATGACTGGTTTTGGGGGCTGGCCATGGATAATTGGAAGAGTTCCAGAGACTGGCATAGCTGAGCGGCTAGAAGGCATTGCTTGATTCTGCTGGGAAGGTTGGCCAAGTCTCAACTCAACATTGGAGGAAATCATATCTTCAGAGAGGGAACTGACACTTCTCCCAGTAGCAACAACTTTACCTACAGTATTTAGCTTCTGCCATTGTGAAGGAATCCCACTCTCATAGATTGGATCTTTACAAGACGATAAGGGAGGACATAAATCATATGGGGTCCTTAGACCGAAACTACTTGGCATAGTGGAACACTCAGATCTCGAATACCCCATAAAGTGGTCATCTGACACAAACTTCAAGTTGCACTTGGCGGAGCTACTTAAACCTTTGAAATTACAACTAGTGTCTTCCCTAGTGCTCTTTGGTTTTTCGTGATGACAAACCTCATTCACGTTTTCACCAGTTTGAGCATTCTTAGGAGGCAATATGTGGTTCCATTGATCCCCAGAATGCACAGAATCTCCAAAGGAACTATTTTTGTTATGAAAGTGAGCATCTGTGGACAGCTTGGGCAGGGTTTGACCATGTTGCAATGAACCAGCTGTAACTGAAGGTCCAGGAGGCCAGTCCCATCCAATATGATCTTCTGGAACCCTAATCTAAAGCATGATAAAAATGTCACTATCCAGTCTTCAGAGTGCTTCAAATGCAGGGAAAAATTATAATCTAATACCAGTTCCAATAAACCAACAAGGAAAAAAGAAAATGACAAGCCCAGCAGGATTCAACGGAAGAAAATTCTACAAACATCAGTTTCAAATTTCCTGCATCAAATGATGATTGCATCCATTGCATATCCACCTAAGCAGTGCGGTAAATTCCAACTAAGTACCATGTCAAGTAGTCATATAAAAGGTCGTTTTCCCTCTCTACCCTACATTATTCAGAAACAAGAGTAACAAGTATGTTCTGAAGTGAACAAGATAAGATGATGGACCAATGAAACAAGTGAGGCACATAAAGTT
Source organism: Rubia tinctorum (assembly GCA_032355605.1). Classification (NCBI taxonomy): domain Eukaryota; kingdom Viridiplantae; phylum Streptophyta; class Magnoliopsida; order Gentianales; family Rubiaceae; genus Rubia; species Rubia tinctorum. The sequence continues at coordinate 15,196,637 of JAULKM010000009.1, forward strand.
CATGTATTATCCGAGGCTGCAAAAAGGAGTTGGGTCATGAGGACCTAGGTGATTCCTTAAAGACGGCATGATCCAAGCTACTTAGCCAACAGCCACAACTATAGCTGAAAGCTTACAGCATAGAGAAGTTAATAATGATGTTTGATCCTTACCCCAAGTTTAAGGAAATATGCCTTCCGCCAATGAGCAATGGTCTCACCACCATCAACATGAACAGCGGTACCAGGATTAACATTACGTGAGCCCGAGTGCTGCAAAACATATAACGTTGTAATATCCTTAGAGTGCCACATGCTAAGACGTGTGCAAGTACAAAGATAACCATAAATTCAGAAGAAATATTAGTAATTAAAAGTAATTACCTCTGCAAATTTAGCTATTGACGTATGCAAACCATGGCACGTGCATATAATTCCAAGAAGTCCAGAATTGCAGAGTAGGTTGCCACCTTTTCTTGACAACCAAATAGCCAATTAGGACAGAGTCATATAAGGGCAATGACTATAACCAAATGTCAAAAAAGAGAGAATAGACACGAAGAACTTACTTAGACCCAAACAGAATACTCGAGGACCAGCAGTCAGTACAGAAGATGGCAGACTGGAGACAGAGGAATCATTTGTCGGCGGGACTCTATGTATTACTCGAAGAGTATTTTCAACATGATTCTTTTGACCATTAGGAGCACTTGCACCACATATATATCCCACTCTCGGGTCAGAAAAATTTATCTGAGTCTGATGTCCGTAAGGAGCATCTGCCTTGAGAATGTCCAAGGGCTGAAGGTCTCTCTGGAGACCCTGGTGGTAAAAATTAGAACCAGAACCACTACGTTGGTCTACACTCACCCTACCAGCCTCACCATGCCTGCCACCCACATTTCCAGTAAATGGCATGGAAGATAAACGAGAAACTTCACTCACAGTTGCACCGCCACTGGGATGACCCCTGCTCGTTGCCACTTCACTAGGATTGATACCCGAGGGACCAGATAGAAGCGATAAGAAGGAGGATCCGGGTCCAGCTGCACCCATTTGGTTAACATTCAAGCCGGGACTCCATTGGTTCACGCCTTCCTGAACCACACTTTGAAAATGTGAACCCGGTTTCGCTCTAGCAGAGGAATGTAAATGCACATTCCCACTGGAAATCTGGAAACACGAAAATTTTATCAAAAAAAAAGATAGCTTCTCCAAGCAGCAAACCAAAGAGTGGCATTGTTTCCACACATTATGCAACTGCTAGACCACAACTTACTTATTCTCACACAATCACACTCACGCAGTACAAGTGTCTAAGCAAAAATTACAGAACAATAACCTAATCGAATATAATCATAAAAACAAGTAGAAAAACATGAGCTAATTAAACTGCAGAACAATAACCTGATTTTGCTGCTGGTCCGGCAACGACTGCCACCCGGAACCGCCGCATTTCCTCTGCCGCGAATTCTCCATTTCCTTTCCGAGCGAACACTTACTAACTAACAAATCCTTCTTCCATTTCGAAATTCAGATGGAAAACACACACGTTTCAAACGCGATCATAAGAGTGACGAAAATGGAAGAAACGGTTTCCCTGTATGGGTGTGAGTGTGTGAGTGTGTGTGTGAGAGAGAGAGAGAAGGGGAGAGAGGTTATAGCGCGGGGAGACGATCGAGGGGGGACAGAGAAAGAGGTGACCTAACACTGACATAAAGTTGACGGGCGTTTAAAAATATCTGACGACTGTTGACCGTTGGATCCCGGGGGCCGGTTTTTGATCCATTGGATTAGCAATCATGTTTGGATTTTTACTGGGAAATGGTGTGAAAGTGGGGACGGTAATCTGTAGGGTCCTATTGGCGGGAAAAGTCCTCCCCGAAGACTCCTCGTTGTGTGTGGGACCCTCCCAACCAACCACCTACTATATAGTTTTGGACTGCCCAGCCCAATTAATTGTTTGTTACGTTGGGTGGGCGGGCATTTGATACGAAAGCCCGACAAGAAATGCCAAAAATGCTCTCCTTGCCATACAGCCTGATATTTAGTCTCTTCTTGGAGGATTAATCTTGCGTTGTTGTATGAAGGGGTTTTTTTTCTTCTTCTTCTCCTCTTCTTAGAACGTAGGTAGTTATCTCGACACCGTCCCAACTAAAGTCTTTTGTCAAGACGTGAATTTGTGAGCGGGGTTGAGTTATAGGACAAAATCAGTGGGAGAAATGAAATATAATACGTGACTCAAAATGAAAAGTTAATGGATGGCAATCATGCTATCAAACCGAACAGGTAATTCGTGTTTTGACGAGGTGCATGTGTTTGAGAGCTTGGAAATGTTACTTTTAATGCACCATTGGTTAACAAATCTAGGGTGACACGTCAACACCTAGTTACCAGCATCCATTTTATATTCAGATCAACGCCTATTGATCGTAACCTACCTGTTCTTTATTAGTAGATAGATAAAAAAAAAGAGTGGATCCAATGATTAGTAGGTGATCCATCTTAATTACACTAATTGTTTCATGTACGAAACGTTTGTCCGACGGCTTTTTTCCACTAGGATTAGAACTAGGTTCCAAGCTCAAAACATATTTCGGTCCCTAAACAAAGGAGGTTTTAGAATCGCCTTTGATCGAAATGGAGCCCAAGAAGACGGTTCTAAAGTGCCTTCTCTGAATCGATGGAACCATTTTTAATCACCTCTTTCTCCACCGGTGCCTTGTACTTCAAATGGTATTGCTAATTGTATTGAAATTACATTCCAAAGAACTTAAAACCGCACTGAATCGACCATTTCAAAGTACAACGAAGAACAAGAAACACACAAACGATCAAAACAACAATACTACATTGTACACAATCAGTATAAAACAAAAGTTCATGACTTCTTGTGCAGTCGGGATTGAAGGTGCCTATCCAAGCAGGAGACATCATGTCAGTTTGCTAAATAGCGGCGGCAACATCAAATACTTCCTTTATCACACCGCTGCCGTTGGTCCAGACACTGATCCTAGGCTGCAATCCCTTCACACCATCCGCATTAATCCTGGCCAAATCCTGGTACACTCCGCCCCTAATCATCATGTAATCTCTGAGCGCGACGTAGTTTCCACCGAGCGAATCGAGAAGTATGCAAACGTACATTCCTTCAGCTTCAGCCATTACTTTGAGCCCTTCTGCTTCCTTAATCTTCCCGTAAAGATCTCTGTCGATCTTCTGATGCCGTGAAAACAGTGTTGCGGCGGTCGTGGTCTTCTCCGCCTCCGCCTCTTTGCTCTTTTCGTATAGGAATGCCTCCGCCACCTTCTGCTTCTGGTACAATTCCTAGTTTGCTTCTTGAACCTACACATAACCGTATTCTTCTCAATGTTCTCATCATCATATTTTGTGTAATTTACACATATTTCAGTTTCCGTTTCTAATCAAATTGCACGGTACGAAAAACATATTTCATTGTTGATTATTATAGGTAATCATAAAAATAGCATGTGGGTAATCCATTTTACCTCGTTTTATAACACAACAAGATAAGTCAGAAAAATAACTAGCTACTGGCTAGGTTGAAACCATCTCAATGCACGGGTTGAATATCACCAAACCTGCGAACTTTAATCTATTTATGGACCCCATATGCATGTTTCAATCCACATCTTAATTCATATGCAATCAATTCATAAACGCGCCATGTTCATACTCTATAATTACTAATTTGAATTGTTACTCATTTGATCCGTTATTAATAACATATTAACCATTTTATCCCCACCTAATCAAATTTGAGAATAGCTCGGGTTATGGATTGCTGCATCTATCTATAACTTTATGTAACAACGGATCCACCAAAATCACACACGATAATTATCCATGTTGACCTTTGTCTCCTATTGGACACTGGCCTGGCTGAGAAGATCAGCTCTGAGCTTCTTAGTGGTAGTAAGAGTGTTCATTGCTTCCACCGTCTTCTGCAGCTCCGCATCCCGGAGAGCAACTGCCTTGTTAGCCTCCACCTCCGCCATCTTCGCTTCCATAGCCCGTACAACTTTCTTCTTCGCAAGCTCCGCATTCACCTCTGCAACCTCAGTCTCTCTCAGGTTCTCAAAGATCTTCACCTCAGTCTTCACCCCCACCTCTCCCTTCTTCCCTTCTCCCTGCCTCTAAGTCTAAACAATCTTCATCTCCGCGTAGATTTTAGCCTCATTCTGGAGCGTATGTCCGTCTCTGGTGATAGAATGTAAAACTCACAATAATTGAGACTATGTGTATTGATATATAAACCTGAACTTAGCCCCGATCTCCCCCTTCATCCTGGCCTCAGAAACATCGATTTTAGCCTGATTTTGAGCCTCCATTTGAGTCTTCTGACCCAAGTAAGAGAAATACTCGTGTCCGGGCACATCCACCAGCTATTTAACCTTGGCATTGTAGATTAACAGCCCAAGCTGGTTGAGTTCGAGTTGCACTTTCTCGAACACCTCCTTCTTGAAGTCCTCAGTCCCTTTAAAAATCTCCTCCATTGTCATGGAAGCTGCGAGAACTCGAGTCTCCCCCTCGATGATCCCCTGCACCAGTTCCTTCACATGGTGAGAGAGCTTGTCTTGGGGAGAGATGAGCTTCGCATATTTTAATATACTGTCTTCATCATCGATGTGAGGGCCAATGGTGAAGATGGCTGGTAGGATGAAGGGGAGCTTTTCGGCGCTCATGGCTTGGACTTCGAAGGTGTAGTTGACAGGGGAGACGTCGAAGACGGTGCATGATAGGCCGGGGAGGATCCATGCTTTCTTCAAGATCTTGGTGTCTGTTATCCCAATTCCGGTGATCACTAGGTACTCTTGAGGCACTTGCAACTCGGTACATTTTCGAACAATGCAATGTTGTTTTGATGGAAGTCTAACAGGTTGACTAAGAGTATTCATGCATTGGAGAGATGGAAACTAAGAATGTAGTTTCCTGATTCTGGTTTCTAGATTTTTATCCAAATGGCAGATCTTTTGCTGGGGTATGGGATGTTCAATGGAAACAAATTGAATGGGTTAATTAATAAACAACTCAAGACTTGGTCGAGCTTTAACTATGATGTACAGCCTTTTTGAAAGCAACAAATAACAAACGAATGAAATAATCCAATAGTTGATATTGTATTAGAAACAATGAATAGGCTGGTGTACCGAACAGGATAACACTACACATCCGCGAGGGGTGAAACTCCACACACAGATTTAAAAACCAAAGATACCTCCGTATAAAAGGATAAGACCACATTAATAAAACACAACATTGAGTTTGCCAGGAATGAAAATTCCAATAAAATGGGAATCGCACAAACTAAAACCGGACACCTTCAGATTTTCAGCGATGCTGTCCAACCTTCGGGATTAGTGGATTACACATTTGTTAACTAATGTTAATGATGACAACAGACCAAGATAAAAGCAAGAGCACAGTAAGCAATGTGAGCATTAACATCAAAAGAAGGCACTTTAACAATAAATTCGGGGATAGTAGTGTGTGCTACGAGTTCAAAACTCTACTGCCATCTCCTAAATGAACACTCTGGAATATTGATCCATTGTAAACAAACAGAGCTGGGCATGGATGCCCACAAAAAGCTAAAAGGACGAGAGTTCTTAAGCTAATAGTACGAATAAATCTTTAATCAGGACACTCAAAACTGTGACAGGTTGCTGCTTAAGCACCGGTGAAGGCCTTCTTCCCACCACCAGAAGATCCAGCTGGGATCACCTTCAAGACGTTGAACCTCACAGTTTTCGACAACGGCCTATTAAAAATCACAAGAAATTATCTCTAATGTTTGTATAAACAAGAGAGACGAAAGACTTTAAGAAATACAACCATTAAGGTGATAGCTTACCTGCACTGGCCAATGATGACATGGTCACCTTCTTTCACACGGAAACAAGGCGATACATGGGCGGGAATGTTAGAGTGTCTCTTCTCGTATCTGCAAAAGTAAATAAACCTGATTAAAATCGTTGCTAATAAAAATCATGGGATACAGTTCAATTCACATAGATGATCACAACATGCATACCTCTGGTACTTCTTCACAAAGTGCAGGTAGTTGCGCCTAACAATGATGGTCCTATCCATCTTGGCACTGTGGCAAGTACCAGCAATGATACGCCCTCTGATTGAAACATTACCAGTGAATGGGCACTTCTTGTCAATGTAGGTTTCTGACAATACCAACACAAATTAGCCACCATGAACTTAATGAACACAAACACAGAATTAGTGAACCTTCCAAGCCTAGTGAGGACTTGAATCATATGGTTCATATCTAGTCAGATAGCATCTTAAAACTCATGTAAACTTGTTGTAAACCAATCAAAAACCATACACATATCAATGGTAATAATTCTCCCTCCCTTCCTCAGTATAACTAAGCTATCATAGTTCATTGCATTAGACCGCTAATATATTAATAGATTGCACTGATGCATTCAATTGATGTAGCATACAGCATGAATAATCAAAGCTAAATCAGGCTTTACTGAGTATTTCACTACTCAAAAATACAGGCAATTGCCTTGGCAAACTAATTCTCAGTACAAACAGATAGTTGAACATATACAGATCACTCCTAAACAAACCAAGCACAATAAACTGCATGTAAACTAGGTTCTAAAAACGCTTTTTTTAATCAGCTGAAAAGACTCAAAATCCTTAAAACGCAGAGCTAAATAAACACTAAACTAGTTTTTAATCCATGGAAACTCACAGAGCTAAATAAACAAACAGTGTGATCTACTACAACAAAAACGTAGATAGAGTAAAATCAATACCTTCAATAGCGGCACGAGGAGTCTTAAATCCCAGCCCAATGTTCTTGAAGAAACGGTTTCCACCCTTGCCAGGTCTGTTCCCCTTGGCAGTCTTCTTGGTGCTCAGAAACACCTTAGGCTGCTTGAAGAAGGTCTTGACATTCTGCAAACAAGACAAACCACGTTATCATCCATAACCAATACAATAGGATGGATCATACAGCATCGAGATTAAAGCTTAAATCTACTGCAATGGCGGCGCTTACTCACCGTTTCTGCCATGTCTAGAGATCGGGCGGCGTTGGTTGCTTCTGCGGCGGCGGTGGGGAGGAGTGCGCCTTAAACCCTAGCTCCGGAGACGAAGGTAGCAGCTGTCGAAGAAATGTGGGCTGACAAAGTGTGTTAGGTTTATATAGTGGTAGGAGATTGCGAACCCTAGGCCTCACTCCATCGCGTTTTTACAATTTTCATTTAATTTTTAGCCCAGCCCACTTTAATTTTATTTAGTCCATTAGTCCACTATTTTACTACAACTAATATATAATATTTTTTTGAATGAAGTGCTCATATAACCCTCAGTTATTTGTTATGTACAAATATAATCCCGAGTTTTTTGAAAGTGCGGTTGTACCCAAAGTCATTGAAGTGAGCAGTTGTACCATAAATATTAAGAGGGGAAAAAGGGTACTCGGGTATAAGTTTACATATTTTGGCAGGCCATGGGTACATCTGCACTTTTGAAAATCAGCCATGGGTATATTAGCACTTTTGAAAAACAAAAGGTTATATTTACACTTTCCAAAGAATTGGGGGTCTTCTAAGCATTTTACTCTATTTCTTTTTTTGGGTAATTAGAACAACCGATCTTACCCAACTCAACTAGTCCGACTCAAATTAATTTGTTTACCAGATTGGATCGAATTGGAGAAATTGATTCATTTGTTTTAAAAAAAATATATTTGATTTAGGATAGAATTAGATGGTATAAATCACCGTCATGTTGTATAGACGGAAAAACGGGGGAAAATTGTGGTAAAAATCATAGAGATAACTGCATTGCATGTAGCGTCAATCAGTCAAATTTAAAACAATATTACAGAGAGTCAAAGATGACATAATTAATTTTATTTTTGAAAAATAGCGTATCTTTAATTATGGCGTGTTGATCCATCGATTACATCATGAGGCAGATTGTGGGTGCCAACTATACTTAGCCATGTAATTTTTTTTACATGGAGCTTTGTAAAAATCATAGATAGCACTATAATATTTCTTACTAGGCCTCTTGGGACTGGTGGGAAATTTTTTATGTGAATGATCATCATCATCACAGTCAGTTTGTACAAGGAAGTGGGCAACTAATCGTTATATTGCATGCGTTATGGTTCCATGTACGACAACTAATTCTGCATGTATTGCTGAATGTGCTTGGGATACGTGTACCCTACCATGTGGCTGGTATTATTGGTTGAATTGCTCTTCAGGTCTCCACTGCCTTGCCGTCTGCAGCTTGACAAGCCATGTTCGTGTTTGTGTGCGTTCAGATGATGTAGGATGACGCGGCTAGTGATTCATGCCAAATTAGCTACATGTCTCCCATAGTCACTTTCCTTGGCTGTTCGGTAGATGGGGTCGTCAATTGCTCTCTCTCCGCCTCAGACGAGTTTGGGTTAGCCACCGTCATTACCTGATTGTGATACGTCTGTGTCAGACGAGTCTGGGTAAGGTCACCGTCAATATCTGATCGTGGTTCCTGTCCGCCTCAAACGAGTTTGGATCATCCACCCTCATTACCTTATCGTGGTTCCTGTCTGTCTAAGACGAGTTTAGATTAGCCACCACCACTACCCGGTCGTGATTCCTGTTTAGATTCTCAATTTGTTTGATTTCTGTTGCAGCTAGTACTAGTATAGACTCGACTTTGGATCAGTCACCGTCATTACTTGTTCGGGATTCCTATTTAGATTCGCAGTTTGTTTGGTTTCTGCTATAAGATACTCCCTCCGTCCCGGCAGATTTGGCCGATTTCCTGTACACACGGTCTTCAATGATCATGTTTGACCGTCAATAACTCTAGATACATGTACTAATTCCGTATAAAAATTTGATATTTAGAAAATATATGTTAAGATGAATTCAACAATATATCACATGATATATTTATTATATGTACATTAATTTATATTTAGGGTCAAAGTTTGACAAATTTGACTTTGAAAATTTGACTTTGCCAATTCTGCTGGGACGGAGGGAGTAGTATAGATTCCAACAATGGTGGTGGTTGCTCTACGGTTGCCTTGTTCCGCTCACGCCAGACTAAGGTGTGAAAACTTATTAAAACTACACCAGTCATGCCAATTTTAGATTTCTTGAAATATTGCTTGATGACAAGTTCGTTCAAAAATAACAAGATCGTACGACGCCATACTGTAGTTAACTACTAGTCATTTTCCCATATTTCACCGACATCCAAACCCAACCTAATCCAGAAAGATGGAGCTGCTAATTACCATATATTCGAGCTTCTTCAAGAATGTAACATACTGAAAACAATTGATCCAACCAAATTCACAGTACAACAGTACATCTCAAAAGAGGATGCAAACTACACTCACTGGTATATAGTCTACAAGTCTCTCGACGAGCAGTTGATGGCAAAAACCTTTCCAAGAAACACCATACCCCTATTCCCTTCTTTGGCGCTTCGCTTCTGGCTCATCTCCATCCTGTCCATGCGAAGACGAGCCCTGATCTCCAGAAACTCGAGCCTCAGTTGAAGCGTTACTGGATTCGGGTCCTCCGTTTTCAGCTATCAGAGGCATGATCTGCTGAAGCATATTAGACAAGAATGCTCCCTCCTCGGTTACTGCAGCCGTTGGCACTGGTTCAGAACTGACAACTGGTGCACTTCTAACCTCCACGGTGACTGGATTTGCTTGTGTACCCAACTGAGCGTTTCGCTCGCTTGTGGCTACGTGATTAGACCTAACCCATCGTTCAAGTTGACTCAAGAGCTCTGATGGAACCTCGCCCTGTTCGCTAAATGTTCCACCGCCCAGTCCATCAAGAGTTAAAGTACCGAGGTTATTAATCTGTACTACAGGCTCGGGCACGGATTGACTTCCGGGGGCAACAGCAGGGGCAGGTTGAGCAGCAGCTCGGGTATTACCTGATGACCCTCCGTTGCTAGCATTGGGTGGAACCCGAAAGAGGGGCACGAGTATACCCATAGTACCACGTGCTGGTCCTGGAGGCGTATGTCAAACATTAACAAGAATAAAAACAACGTTAAATAATTAACTGAATTTCATAAACGGGCAGGTAGAGGTACCTCTGGGAGCTCTTGCTCCAGCTTGGACAGCAGAAGTAAAATTACTAGCCGGTGCAGGGTCCGTCTGTCCAGCACTCTGTGTGCGAGCGGAATCTCTCCGATTAGCAGCTGTTGGAATTGGAACTACACAAATGCAGAAACCGCCAAGCAGCATAAAAGGTTTGAATTAGATACATAACAAGAAAAACAGGTATTCTTAAATGTGACCAATGCGCTTGAGAAACAGTCGGAACTAACAACTTGCAATTACCTCTCCTTATTCGGATATCAATGGTTCTGCCCGATCCAGGCGCAGGTCCAGAATTTGGAAGGCCGGTTCCACCCATTCCAGGCTGGAATGGAAGTGTCTACGCATCAAATGTTATTAACGGAAGATCATTGGCACACCAATGAAGCATTCCACAAAGGAAATAACATAATCCTGACTAGAGAATCACCTGAACCATTATAGGACTGGGACCAGAAGGTGATATGAATATAGCGGGACCAGCATTTACGATGCCATCAGCCTGCAAAAAAAATTATAAAAAAACAACCGTCAATGAAATATCCGGGAACTTTCAAAAGGACATCCAGAATATTCAATTTGAACTACGAACAGAAACATACAGGCGCTTGCCCCATTCGCAATGTTAATGTAGTCCGAGCAAGCTCCAGTATCGTAGCCCCTAAGTGGTGGAGAAGAGCTCCTGATCTTGAAGTATTTTGTTGAATCCTTGCTCGTTCCGAGGCATCAGTAACATCAGCCTCCAGCTGCAGGCTAAGTTGCTGAAAGAAAAGTGAGTGACAATTAACAATTTTGATAGGATAGAAGTCCACGGAGAAAAACTGTGTAACAATTGTATTCTTTGGAGTTAGTGCATACAAATAAGCACTCTGCCACTTGATCATTAAGAATTTGCCTTGCATCCAGTAGCACGTTTGCTAGAGATGCTGGTGTTGGCAGACCCCTTGGTGCATCAGTAGTTTGTCCACCCACTGCCGAAATACCAGCGCTATGATTGGAGCTGCTCAGTATTTCAGCTGCACAAGAAGAAACCTGTCAGCAATAACAAAGAATGTCACCTCAGATCTCAAAAATGAGAGGTTCTCACCATTAGCCGTGAATTCTCCCCTCAAACGGCTTAAGGTCTGCGTTAAAGTTGTTAATGAATCGGGGATAACCTGCAGTAGATATCAAAGACACAAACGTCATCAGCAACTGAGTCGGTGAGTTGAGACTTCATAACCAATGACTAAGGATTTGGAAGTCTATAGAGATGCTCAAGAAAGATGCTTTCATGTTTATCAGTCATTTATGGAAGACCACGTAGTCAATTGGAAGATAATGCACGAACTCTATGGAAGACCAAGTCTCTGCTACCTCAGAACATCTTATTAAATAAGTTACACTACTATCAATATTTTTGTTTGCTTTAATACATGGGATAGAAAAAGTCAAAATCAAAACATAAGAGCATCCAAATCTTACAGGCGCCTGTAAGGGCTCTGCAGGGT
>JAULKM010000010.1:0-22145 GCA_032355605.1 Rubia tinctorum
CAAACAAACCATTACTATCCTGCCCAGACACAATAAAACTAGTTTAAAATTTAGTAAAGGATATTAACACAAAGCAATCTAATTTACAGTTTCATCGGCAAGTGAAACCCAACGTCTGAATGGCAGTGGTCGGAACAAAACAGCCCAACTAAAGGAAAATGGAAAAACAGACAAAGACGGCCATTAACAGAAACAATAGATCTCAAAACAGATAGAATAAAAATCAAACTATCGTTTTCAGCCAAAATCAAACCCCGAAAACAAAACTAAGACATCAAATAACCAAAACCGGTAATATTGGGCTCCTCATAAATTGGATACGAACCTGTTTCAAAAAATCAAGTTCACCATCCCGTGAATCAGATCTGCATTCTTCCCGTTTTACCTTCCAGTATGGTATGCAGAGTCTAGTTGGCCTAAACGACGAAAACCCTATATCTCTTGCTTGTCGCATACCAGTATCTCTTCCTCGCGAAATAGGACTAAAGGAAGGCGACACGCCTCCGGGCAGTGAGCTCCATGGATTGAAACCAAAATCAAATTAAAAGCATGGGAAGATGGAGAAGATAGAGAAGGGAGGATACGACGAGCGGAAGGGGGAGAAGAGATGGGGCTGAAAGAGGAGAAGGAGGAGGGTGTGGGGAGCGGTTGAGAAACAGAGATAATGAAATACAAGGTTGAGAAAGAATGAGAAGAGGAAAAATGTAGAGATGGAGCGGCTGTTTTCTGGAAAAATGAAGGAGAGGGGCGAAGGAGAAGTGAAATTTGTTGCCGTTGGATCTTCTCACAGGGGGTTGGGCTTTGCCACGTCATCGATCCGCGCCGACTCATCTCTCTCTAATCCCACCGTCTTACCTTATGTTATTCAATCTGCACCGTTGATAGGCTCGGTTGTGCTTCTATGTTTAAGCATTTCCCCCTCAAGGCTTGAGTGCGTTTACAAAATTGCCGTTTCATTTTATATTCTTCTGATTTTTCATCCACCAAAATCAATTAGGGATTAGTTTAGAAAGAAGATGGAAAAAAAAACCTTACTTACTACTCCGCCTACTGTTCTTAAATAAAGTTTCAAAAGAATAGCTAAAGGTTCAACTATATTTCTTTTCAAAATTACACTATGTTTCAAAAGACATATTAAGTCGTTCAAATATATTCCTTTCAAAAATTAAATATTTTGGGGATATCGGAAATTTCGGGGATTTGACGAAATTACTAATAAGCAAATATGAGGTAGAACTTGAAAATATAAGAAATTTTAAAAAAAGAACAGGTCCAAAATACGATATGACCACCGAGTTATGACCATCTACGTTGTCTTTTACATTTGACAGGTTGAAATTCGGGGAATTGGATGAGGTTACTAATTAGAAAACACGGAAGGAACCATATTGTAGAGCATGAAAATATTTGAATTTTTTCAAAAAGAATCGGTCCAAAGTATTATCTGAGCACCTAATTATGACTATCTAGATTGACATTTTTATTTGCTGGGTTGAATTTCGGGGATTGGATGAAGTTACTAATTAACAAACACGGAATGTACCATATTGTAGAGAATTAAAATATAACAACTTTTTGAAAAGTAATCGGTCCAAATTATTATCTAAGCACCGAGTTATGACCAATCAAATCTTCATTTTCATTTGTTGGGTCAAATCTCGGAGATATATGAAGTTATTAATTAACAAACACGAAAGATATCATATTGTAGAGCACCATAATATGAGAACCTTTTTTTTTCAAAAAATGGAATCGGTCCAAAAAATTATATGAGTACCGAGGTGTGACCATTCGAATCTTCAATTTCATTTGATGGGTCAAATCTCAGAGACATATGAAGTTACTAATTAGCACACACGGAAAGTACCATATTTTATAGCCCAAAAATACGAGAATTTTTCAGAAACTAATCGGTAGAGAATATTATCTGAGCACCGAGTTATGACCATTCGAATCTTCATTTTCATTTGATAGATTAAATTTTGGGGATATATGAATTTACTATTAGCTAACACTGAAGGTATCATATTGTAGAGCACGAAAACATAATAACTATTCACAATTGAATTGGTCCAAAATATAACCTGAGCACCAAGTTGTTACCATTCGAATCTTCATTTTCATTTGATAGGTTCAATTTCAGGGATATATGAATTTACTGATTAGTGAATACATTCGGTACTATATTGTAGAGCACGAAAATATAATAACTTTTAAAAAAGGAATCGGTCAAACATATAACCTGAGCACCTAGTCATGACCATTCGAATCTTCATTTCCATTTAATGGGTTTAATTTCTGAGATATATGAAGTTACTAATTAGCAAATACGGATGGTACCCATATGGTAGAACATGAAATTATAAGAACTTTAAAAAAAGGAATTGGTCCAAACTATTATCTGAGCACCGAGTCATGACTATTCGAAGCTTTGTTTTCACTTGTGAGTTAAATTTCTGAAATATATGAAGTTACTAATTAGCAAACACAGAAGGTGCCATTTTGTAGAGAATGAAAATATAAGAACTTTTCATAAATAAATCGGTCCAAAATAATATTTAAGCACAAAATTATGACCATTCGAAGGTTCATTTTTAATTGATGGGTTAAATTTCGGGAATTTATGAAGTTACTAATTACCAAACACATAAGGTGACATATTGTAGAGAATGAAAATATAAGAACTTTTCAAAAAGGAATCAGTCCAAAATATGATATGATGACCGATCTATGAACTTATGACCAATCGAATCTTCATTTTAATTTCATTCGTTAAATTTTGGGGATATTTGAAGTTACTAATTAGCAAACACAAAATGTACCATAACATGCGAACAAAATATGAGAACTTTTAAAAAAAGGAATCGGTCCAGAATATGATGTGAGCACCGAGTTATGACCATTGGAATCTTTGTTTCCATTTGATGGGTTAAATTTCGGGGATATATGAAGTTACTAATTAGCAAACACATAAGGTATCATATTGTAGAGCACAAAAATATAAGAACTTTTCAAAAAAAAATTGGTCCAAAATATGATATGATTACCGAGTTATGACCATTCGAATCTTCCTTTCATTTGAGTGTTCGAATTCCGTGGATATACGAAGTAACAAATCAGCAAGCACTAAAGATACCATATTGCAGAGCATTAAAATATAATAATTTTCAAAAAAGAATCAATCCAAAATATGATCTGAGCCCCGAGATATGACCATTGGAATCTTCATTTTCATTTAAGGGGTTTAATTTTGGGGCTATATGAAATTACTAATTAACTAACACGGAAGGTACAATATTGTAGAGAATAAAAATATAACAACTTTTGAAAAGGGAATTCGTCCAAAATATGACCTGAGCACCGAGTTATTGCCATTCGAATCTTCATTTTCATCTGATTGGTTAAATTTCGAGGATATATTAAGTTACTAAATATCAAACGCGGAAGATACCATATTGTAGAGCATGAGATTATAAGAACTCTCCAAAAAGGAATCGGTCCAAAATATGATATGAGCACTGAGTTATGACCATTCGAATCATCATTTTCATTTGATCGGTTAAATTTTGAGGGTAAATGAAGTTACCAATTAGCAAACACGGTTGGTACCATATTGTAGAGCATGAAATTATAAGAATTTTTCAAAAAGGTATCAATCTAAAATATGTTCCGAGTTATGACCATTCGAATCTTCATTTCCATTTGATGGATTCAATTCTGGATATATGTGAAGTTACTAATTAGCAAACACGGAAGGTGCCATATTGTAGAGCATCAAAATGAAAGAACTTTTCAAAAATAAATCGGTCGAAAATATTATCTAAGCACCGAGGTATGACCATTCAAATCTTCATTTTCATTTTGATGGGTTGAATTTTGGGAATATTTGAAGTTACTAATTAGCAAACACGGAAAGTACCGCATTGTACAGCATGAAAATATAAGAACTTTTTCAAAAAGGAATATGTCCAAAATATGGTATGAGCACCGGGTTATTTATGACCATTTGAATCTTCATTTTCATTTGATGAGTTGAATTTCGGGGATATATGAAGTTACTAATTAGGAAACACGGTAGGTACCATATAGTAGAAAATGAAAATATAACAACTTTTCAAAAAAATATCGGTCCAAAATATGGTATGAGCACCAAATTATGACCAATCGAATATTCATTTTCATTTGATGGGTTAAATTTCGGAGATATATGAAGTTACTAATTAGCAAACACAAAATGTGCCATATTGTAGAAAATGAAAATATAACAATATTTCAAAAAAGAATCGGTGCTAAATATGATCTGAGCACCGAGTTACGACCAATCGAATCTTCATTTTCATTTGATGGGTTAAATTTTGGGGATATATGAAGTTACTAATTAGAAAACACGGAATGTACCATACTACAGAGCACAAAGATATGAAAACTTTTAAAAAAGGAATCAGTCCAATATATGACTTGAGCACCGAGTTATGCTCATTCAAATCTTCATTTTCATTTACTTGGTTAAATCACGGGGATATGTGAGGATAATAATTAGCAAACACCAAAAGTACCTATTGTAAAGCACAAAATTATAAGAACTTTTCAAAAAAGGATCGGTCCAAAATATGATCTGAGCACCGAGTTGTGAGTCTTGTGACCATTCAAATTTTCATTTTCATTTGACGGTTTGAATTTTTGGGATATGTGTAGTTACTAATTAGCAAACACAGAAGGTACCATATTTTAGAGCACGAAAATATAAGAATTTTTCGAAAATATATCGGTATAAAATATGATATGAGCCCCGAGTTATGACCATTCGAATTTTCATTTTCATTTGATGGATTAAATTTCAGGGATATATGAAGTATTTAATTAGCAAACACGGAAGGTACCAAATTGTAGAGCGTAAATTTATAAGAACGTTTCAAAAAGGAATCGGTCAAAATATAATTTGAACACCGAGTTATTACCATTCGAATATTCATTTTCATTAGATAGGTTAAATTTCGGGGATATATGAAGTAACTAATTAGTAAACACATTAGGTACCATATTGTAGAGAATGAAAATATTGAGAAAAAAATCAAAAAACAATCGGTCAAAAATATTATCTGAGCATCGAGTTATGACTATTTGAATTTGAATTTTCATCTAATGGGTTAAATTTTGTGGATATATGAAGTTATTAATTAGCAAACACGAAAGATACCATATTGTAGAGGATGAAAATATAAGAACTTTTAAAAAAGGAATTGGTCCAAATTATAATTTGAGCACCGAGTTATGACTATTCAAATTTTCATTTCATGTAATGGGTTTAATTTCGTGGATATATGAAGTCACTAATTATAAAACACGGAAGGTACTATATTGCAGAAAATGAAAATATAAGAAATTTAAAGAAAAGGAATTGGCCCAAATTATAGTCTGAGCACCGAGTTATGACTATTCGAATCTTCATTTTCATATAATGGGTTTAATTTAGTGGATATATGAAGTTACTAATTAGCAAACGCAGAAGGTACCACATTGTAGAGAATGAAAATTTAAGAAATTTTAAAAAAGGAACCAGCCCAAATTATAATCTGAGCACTGAGTTATGACTATTCGAATATTCATTTTCATTTAATTGGTTAAATTTAGGGGATATATGAAGTTAACAATAAGACAACACGGAAGGTACCAGTGTACTTCACTCTAATTGTTCAGCTACACTCGTTAGGGCCATTTAAACTAAGGTAAACTCCTTGTTTAGTGAGATTCCTTCGCGAATAATTACCAAGTACGTTTAGTGATCATGTAAAGCAAATAGTCACATGCATCCTAACACATAATAAAATGATACAGGTGGTTAATGTCAAGTTGCAGTCAAGTGCCTATATGACAACTCTCCCTAACATAACAGTCATAACCTTTTTCAGTAAGATCAGATTCAGGAATCCACAATCGTCAACCACACTCAATATGTTCATTTACGAGCTCGTATCAGTAACTGATGGTTATGCTAGCATACCAGAAACGCCACGAGTAGCCTATCTAGTTGTACGGTCCGGTCACTACCATTCCCCGCCGAACTAGACCGAACTCCAAAGGCGCAGGGGACCCCGATAATCACAGACAAGTAATCAAGTAGCACACAGTCAAATTTGATACGGCAAGATAAAGTACAAGCCGACCATCCACATAAAACGCTAGGGTCATTATCCACTTAGTTTCACAATAATTAAGCATAATGTGATAAGGTACACACCGTGCTTAACTAGTATGAAATTAAATAATAGGCATGAATAGAATATAATATTATTTCATATAACAGGCAAAATTCGAAACTAACACATGTAAATTTAACAGGCATAAAATAACATATAATAATACTTTCAATTCAATTCGTGCTAGGGCGATGAAAACACTCATCGGATTGAACGTAGTTTCAGTGTTTTGAAATTAGCACAATTTAGTTGTTTCTACCCAAACAACTAAATTTCCATGTATTTTTGTTTGCAAGAAAGAAGGGGGAGGGAAAGATTTCTTCAGAATGAAGAACCAACCCCCCGGTATATATAGAGGCTTGGCCGATTACACCATTTGGCCGACTACATCATTCGGGCACGCAGTTCAAAGTTTCTTTTAGGCGCACGTTTAAACAAAATATTGGCTGCATAGCCATATACTCACTCCGTTCCAGCAGAATTGGCCACTTTGCTTTTTCAAAGTCAAAATTTATACACTTTGACCGTAAATATATATTAATTTATATATAATAAAAATATCATGTGAGATCTTGTTAGATTCATCTTAACATCTATTTTTTAAATATTAATTTTTAATGCTAAATTGGTATATGTAGCTAGAGATATTGACAGTCAAACGTGATCATTGAATACAGTGAAAAAACAACGTAGTCAATTCTGCTGGGACGGAGGGAGTACATGTTATGATTGTGTCTTGAAGACACATTGGGGTGGGGTTGACCTCCTACCCCATTTGCCACTATTTATTATACATTTTTCTTTACTTTATAATTAACAAACAAGGAAGGTACTATATTTTAAAGCATGAAAATATAAGAATTTTTTAAAAAGTAATCAGTCTTAAATATGATCTAAACACCAAGTTATGACTATTTGAATATTTATTTTCATTTAATGGGTTAAATTTCAAGGATATATGAAGTTACCAATTAGCAAACACAGAAGATACCATACTGTAGAATTTGAAAATATAAGAACTTTTTAAATCGATCCAAAATATTATCTAAGCACCGAGTTATGACCATTCGAATATTCATTTTCATTTGATGGGTTAAATTTCAGAGAATAATGAAGTTACCAATTAGCTATCACGAAAGATACCATATTGTAGAGTATCAAAATATAAGAATTTTTCAAAAAGGAATCGATCCAAAATATGATATGAACACCAAGTCATGACCATTCAAATCTGCATTTTCATTACATGTGTTAAATTTCGGAGCTATATGAAGTTACTAATAAGCAAACACGAAAGACACCATATTGTAGAACATGAAAATATAAAAACTTTTCAAAAACGAATCGGTCCAAAATATGATCTGAGCACCGAGTTATGACCATTCGAATCTTCATTTTTATTTAATGTGTTAAATTTTGGAGATGTACGAAGTTACAAATTAGCTATCACGGAAGATACCATATTGTAGAGAATCAAAATATAAGAAATTTTCAAAAAGGAATTGGTCCAAAATATGATCTGAGCACAAAGTTATGACCATTTGAATCTTCTTTTTCATTTGATGGGTTAAATTTTGCAGATATACGAAGTTACTATATAGCAAACATGGAAGATGCCATATTGTAGAGGTTAAAAATATAGGAATTTTTCAAACATGAATCAGTCCAAAATATGATATGAACACCGAGTTATGACTATTTGAATCTTCATTTTCATTTCATGGATTCAATTTTGGAGATATATAAAGTTACTCATAAGTAGACATGGAAGATACCATATTTTAGAACCTGAAAATATAAGAACTTTTCTAAAAAAAAACAGTTCAAAATATTATCTGAGCACCAAGTTATTACCATTCAAATATGCATTTTCATTTGATAGATTAAATTTCTGAGATATATGAACTCACTAAATAGCTATTACGGAAGGTGCCATATTGTAGAGTATGAAAATATAAGAACTTTTCCAAAAGGAATCGGTCCAAAATATGATCTGAGCACCAAGTTATAACCATTCGAATATGCATTTTCATTTGATGAGCTGAATTTCGGAGATGTATGAAGTTACTAATTAGCAAATATGGAAGATACCATAATGTAGAATTTGAAAATATAAGAACTTTTCAAAAAGGAATCGGCATGAAATATGATCTAAGCATCGATTTATGACCATTCGAATATTCATTTTCATTTGATGGGTTAAATTTTTGAGATATATGAAGTTACTAATTAGGTATCACGGAAGATACCATATTGTGTAGTATGAAAATATAAGAACTTTTCAAAAAGGAATCGATCCAAAATATGATCTGAACACCAAGTTATGATCATCCGAATCTCCATTTTCATTTGATGGGTTAAATTTCGGAGATATATGAAGTTTCTAATAAATAAACACGAAAGACACCATTTTGTGAAGCATGAAATTAAAAGAACTTTTCAAAAAGGAATCGGTCCAAAATATTATCTAAGCACCGAGTTATGACCTTTCGAGTCTTCATTTTCATATAATGGGTTAAATTTTGAAGATATACAAAGTTATTAATTAGCTATCACGGAAGATACCATATTGTAGAGAAACAAAATATAAGAACTTTTAAAAAAGGAATCGGTCCAAAATATGATTTGAGCACAAAGTTATCACTATTCGAATCTTCATTTTCATTTGATGGATTAAATTTTTTGGATATATGCATTTACTAAATAGCAAACATGGAATATACCATATTTTAGAGGTTGAAAATATCGGAATTTTTCAAAAATAAATTGGTCCAAAACATTATCTGAACACCGAGTTATGACCATTTGAATCCTTATTTTCATTTGATGGGTTAAATTTCGTAGATATATGAAGCTACTAATTAGCAATACCGGAAGATACCATATTGTAGAGCATGAAAATATATGAAATTTAAAAAAAGGAATCAGTCCAAAATATAATCTGAGCACCAAGTTATGACCATTCGAATATTCATTTTCATTTGATGGGTTAAATTTTGGAGATCTATGAAGTTACT
Organism: Rubia tinctorum; assembly: GCA_032355605.1. NCBI lineage: Eukaryota > Viridiplantae > Streptophyta > Magnoliopsida > Gentianales > Rubiaceae > Rubia > Rubia tinctorum. The sequence continues at coordinate 9,215 of JAULKM010000010.1, forward strand.
AACAAGCAAACACAGAATATACCAAAATGTAGAGCATGCAAATATAATAACTTTTCAAAAAGGAATGGGTCCAAAATATTATCTGAGCACCAAGTTATGAACATTCGAATCTTCATATTCATTTGATAGGTTCAATTTCGGATATATATGAAGTTACTAGTAAGAAAACATAGAAGATATCATATTGTAGAAAATGAAAATATAAGAACTTTGCAAAAAGAATCGGTTCAAAATATGATTTGAGCACCAAGTTATGATCATTCGAATCTGCATTCTTATTTGATGGGTTTAATTTTGGAGATATATGAAGTTACTAATAAGCAAACACAGAAGATACAATATTGTAGAGCATGAAATTATAATAACTTTTCAAAAAGGAATCGGTCCAAAATATTATCTGAGCACCAAGTTATGACCATTCGAATCTTCATTTTCATTTGATGGGTTCAATTTCGGAGATATATGAAGTTACTAGTAAGAAAACACGAAAGATACCATATTGTAGATAATAAAAATATAAGAACTTTGCAAAAAGGAATCGGTCCAAAATATGACCTGAGCACCAAGTTATGACAATTTGAATCTGCATTTTCATTTGATGGGTTAAATTTCAGAGATATATAAATTTACAAATAAGCAAACATATAAGATACCATATTGTAGAGCATGAAAGTATAAGATCTTCTCAAAAAGGAATCGGTCCAAAATATTATTTGAGCACAAAATTATAACCATTCGAATCTTCATTTTCATTTGATGACTCAGATTTTGGAGATATATGAAGTTAGTAATTAGCACAAACGGAAGATACCATAGTGCAGAGATTTAAAATATAAGAACTTTCCAAAAAGAAATCGGTCCAAAATATTATATGAGTACCGAGTTATGACCATTCGAATCTTCATTTGCATTCGATGAGTTAAATTTTGGGGATATATGTAGTTAATAATTAGCAAACACGGAAGATACTATATTGTAGAGCATGAAAATATATGAACTTTTCAAAGTGAAATCGGTCCAAAATATGATTTGTCACCAAGTTATAACCATTCCAATCTGCATTCTCAATTGATGGGTTAAATTTTGGAGGTATATGAAGTTATTAATAAGCAAACACAGAAGATACCATATAGTACATCATGCAAATATAATAACTTTTTACAAAATAATCGATCCAAAATATGATCTGAGCACCAAGTTATGACCATTCAAATCTTAATTTTTATTTGATGGGTTAAATTTTGGAGATATATGAAGTTACTAATAAGCAGACATGGAAGATACCATATTGTAGAGCATGAAAATATAAGAAATTTTCAAAAAGGAATCGGTCCAAAATATGACTTCAGCACCAAGTTATGACCATTCGAATATGCATTTTTATTTGATGGGTTAAATTTTGAAGATATATGAAGTTACAAATAAGCAAACACAAAAGATACCATATTGTAGAACATGAAAATATATGAACTTTTCAAAAAGAAATCGGTCCAAAATATAATATGAGCACCAAGTTATGACCATTTGAATCTTCACTTTCATTTGATGGGTTAAATTTCGGAGATATATGAAGTTACTAATAAGCAAACACGGAAGATACCATATTGTAGAGCATGAAAATATAAATACTTTTAAAAAAAGATTCAGTCTAAAATATGATCTCAGCACCAAGTTATGACCATTCAAATCTTAATTTTGATTTGATGAGTTGAATTTCTGAGATATATGAAGTTACTAATAAGCAACCATGGAAGATACCATATTGTAGAGCATGAAAATATAAGAACTTTACAAAAAGGAATTGGGCTAAAATATGACATGAGCACCAAGTTATGAACATTCGAATATGCATTTCTATTTGATGTGTTAAATTTCGGAGATATATGAAGTTACAAATAAATAAACACAAAAGATACCATATTGTAGAGCATGAATATATAAGAACTTTTCGAAAATGAATCGGTCCAAAATATATAATGAGCACCAAGTTATGACCATTCGAATCTTCATTTTCATCTGATGAGTTAAATTTTGGAGATACATGAACTTACTAAATAGCAAAACTTGAAAATAAAAGAACTTTTCAAAAGAAAATCAGTCCAAAATATGATCTTAGCACCGAGATAAAACCATTCGAATCTTTATTTTCATTTGATGGGTTAAATTTTGGAGATATATTAAGTTACTAATTAGCTATCACGGAAGATACCATATTGTAGAGTATGAAAATATAAGAACCTTTAAAAATGGAATCAGTTCAAAATATGATCTGAGCACCAAATTATGATCATTCGAATCTGCATTTTCATTTGACACGGAAAATTTTGGAGATATATGAAGTTACTAATAAGAAAACACCGAAGATGCCATATTGTAGAGCATGAAAATATAATAACTTTTCAAAAAGGAATCGGTCAAAAATATAATCTGTGAACCAAGTTATAACCATTTGAATCTTCATTTTCATGTGATGGGTTAAATTTCGTAGATATATGAAATTACTATTAAGCAAACATGGAAGATACCATAATGTAGAGCATGAAAATATAAGAACTTTCCAAAAAGTAATATGTAAAATATATGATCTGATCACCAAGTTATGACCATTCGAATGTGCATTTTCATTTGATAGATTAAATTTTTGAGATATATGAAGTTACTAATTATCAAACACGGGAGATACCATATTGTAGAGCATGAAAATATAAGAACTCTTCTTAAAGGAATCGATCCAAAATCTTATCTGGCCACCAAGTTATGACCATTCAAATATGCATTTTCATTTGATGGGTGATATATATGAAGTTAATAATAAGCAAACACGGAAGATACCATATTGTAGAGCATGAAAATATAATAACTTTTCAAAAAGGAATCGGTCCAAAAATATTATATGAACATCAAGTTATGACCATTCGAATCTTCATTTTCATTTGATGGGTTAAATTTTGGAGATATATGAAATTACTAATAAGCAAACACGGGAGATACCATATTGTAGAGCATGAAAATATAAGAACTTTTCAAAAAGGATTCGGTCACAAATATTATCTGCACCAAGTTATGACCATTGGAATATGCATTTTCATTTGATTGATTAAATTACTGATATATATATGAAGTTACTAATAAGCAAACACGGAAGATACCATATTGTAAAGCATTAAAATATAAGACATTTATAAAAAGGAATTAGGTTAAAATATGATCTGAGCACAGAGTCATGATCATTCGAATCTGCATTTTCATTTAATGGGTTAAATTTCAAATATATATGAAGTTACTAATAAGTAAACATGGAAGATACCATATAGTATAGCATGCAAATATAATAACTTTTGAAAAAAATCGGTCCAAAATATTATATGAGCAGCAAGTTATGACGATTCAAATCTTCATTTTCATTTGATGGGTTAAATTTCGTAGATATATGAAGTTACTAATAAGAAAACATTGAAGATACCATATTGTAGAGCATGAAAATATAAGAACTTTTCACAAAGGAATCGGTCCAAAATATAATATGAGCACCAAGTTATGACCATTCGAATCTGCATTTTCATTTGATGAGTTAAATTTCTGATCTACATGAAGTTACTAATAAGCAAACACGGAAAATACCGTATTGTATAGCATGAAAATATAAGAACTTTTCAGAAAGGAATTAGGTTAAAAAAATGATCTGAGCTCTGAGTTATTATCATTCGAATATGCATTTTCATTTGATGGGATAAACTTCAGAGATACATGAAATTACTAATAAGCAAACACGGAACATACTATATAGTAGAGCATGGAAATATAATAACTTTTCAAAAAGGAATTGGTCAAAAATATTATTTAAGCATAGAGTTATGACCATTTGAATATTCATTTTCATTTGATGGGTTAAATTTCGGAGATATACGAAGTTACTAATTAGCAAACACGCAAGATACCATATTGTAGAGCTTGAAAATAAAAGAACTTTCAAAAAAGGAATAAGTTCAAAATTTGATATGAGCACCGATTTATGACCATTCGAATCTTAATTTTCATTTGATGGTTTAAATTTCATATATATATGAATTTTCTAATTAGCTACTACAGATAATACCATATTGTAGAGTGTGCAAATATAATAAATTTTCAAAAAGGAATCGGTCCAAAATATTATCTGAGCATCAAGTTATGACAATTCGAATCAGCATTTTTATTTGATGGGTTAAATTTTGGATATATATGAAGTTACTAATAAGCAAACACGGAAGATACCATATTATAGAGCATGAACATATAATAACTTTTCAAAAAGGAATCGGTTCAAAATATGATATGAGCACCGAGTTATGACCATTCGAATCTACATTTTTATTAGATAGGTTAAATTACGGGGATATATGATGTTACTAATTAGCAAACATGGAAGGTACCATATTTTAGAGTATCAACATATAAGAACTTTTCAAAAAGGAATTGGTCCAAAAAATGATCGGAATATCAAGTTATGACCATTCAAATCTTCATTATCATTTGCTAGATTAAATTTTGGGGATACATGAATTAAATAATTAGGAAACACGGAAGATACTATATTGTAGAGCATGAAAATATAAGAACTTTTCAAAAAGGAATCGGTCCAAAATATGATCTGTCACCAAGTTATAACCATTCGAATAGGCATTATCAATTGATGTGTTAAATTTTGGAGATATATGAAGTTACTAATAAGCAAACACGAAAGATACCATATTGTAGAGCATGAAAATATAAAAACTTTATAAGAAAGAATCGATCTCAAATATGATCTCAGTACCAAGTTATGACCATTCGAATCTTAATTTTGATTTGATGGGTTAAATTTCGGAGATATATGAAGTTACTAATAAGCAAACATGGAAGATACCATATTGTAGACAATGAAAATATAAGAACTTTACAAAAAGGAATCGGTCCAAAATATGACATGAGCACCAAGTTATGACCATTCAAATCTTCATTTTCATTTGATGGGTTCAATTTTGGAGATACATGAACTTACTAAATAGCAAACACGGAAGATACGATACTGTAGACCTTGAAAATAAAAGAACTTTTCAAAAGGAAATAGGTCCAAAATATGATCTTAGCACCGAGGTAAAACCATTCGAATCTTTATTTTTATTTGATGAGTTAAATTTTGAAGATATATGAAGTTACTAATTAGCTATCACGGAAGATACCATATTGTAGAGCATGAAAATATAAGAACCTTTTAAAAAATAATCGGTTCAAAATATGATCTGAGCACCAAATTATGACCATTAGAATCTGCATTTCCATTTGACACGGAAAATTTTGGAGATATATGAAGTTACTAATAAGAAAACACGGAAGATACCATATTGTAGAGCATGAAAATATAATAACTTTTCAAAAAGGAATCGGTCCAAAATATGATCTGAGCACCAAGTTATGACCATTCGAATGTTCATTTTCATATGATGGGTTAAATTTCTTAGATATATGAAATTACTAATAAGCAAACATGGAAGATACCATAATGTAGAGTATGAAAATATAAAAACTTTCCAAAAAGTAATTTAAAAAAAATGATCTGATCACCAAGTTATGACCATTCGAATGTGCATTTTCATTTGATAGATTAAATTTTTGAGATATATGAAGTTACTAATTATCAAACACGGGAGATACCATATTGTAGAGCATGAAAATATAAGAACTCTTCTTAAAGGAATCGATCCAAAATCTTATCTGGCCACCAAGTTATGACCATTCAAATATGCATTTTCATTTGATGGGTGATATATATGAAGTTAATAATAAGCAAACACGGAAGATACCATATTGTAGAGCATGAAAATATAATAACTTTTCAAAAAGGAATCGGTCCAAAAATATTATATGAACATCAAGTTATGACCATTCGAATCTTCATTTTCATTTGATGGGTTAAATTTTGGAGATATATGAAATTACTAATAAGCAAACACGGGAGATACCATATTGTAGAGCATGAAAATATAAGAACTTTTCAAAAAGGATTCGGTCCCAAATATTATCTGGGCACCGAGTTATGACCATTCGAATATGCATTTTCATTTCATTAATTAAATTTCTGATATATATGAAGTTACTAATAAGCAAAAACGGAAGATACCATATTTTAGAGCATTAAAATATAAGACCTTTTCAAAAATGAATTAGGTTAAAATATGATCTGAGCACTGAGTCATGATCATTCGAATATGCATTTTCATTTGATGGGTTAAATTTCAGAGATATATGAAGTTACTAATAAGCAAACATGGAAGATACCATATAGTAGAGCATGAAAATATTATAACTTTTGAAAAAGGAATCGGTCCAAAATATTATATGAGCAGCAAGTTATGACGATTCTAATCTTCATTTTCATTTGATTGGTTAAATTTCGGAGATATATGAAGTTATTAATAAGCAAACACGGGAGATACCGTATTATAGAGCATCAAAATATAAGAACTTTTCAAAAATGAATTGGTCTAAAATATTATCTGGGCACCAAGTTATGACCACTACAATCTGCATTTTCATTTGATGAGTTAAATTTCTGATATTTATGAAGTTACTAATAAGCAAACACGAAAGATACCATATTGCAGAGCATGAAAATATAATAACTTTTCAAAATGGAATCGGTCCTAAATATTATCTGAGCACCAAATTATGACCATTCGAATCTTCATTTTCATTTGATGAGTTAAATTCAAAAATATATTAAGTTATTAATAAGCAAACAGTGAAGATACCATATTCTAGAGCATGAAAATATAAGAACTTTTCAAAAAGGAATCGGTCCAAAATATGATATGAGCACCAAGTTATGACCATTCGAATCTGCATTTTCATTTGATGGGTTAAATTTCTGATCTACATGAAGTTACTAATAAGCAAACACGGAAGATACTGTATTGTAGAGTATGAAAATATAAGAACTTTTCAGAAAGGTATTAGGTTAAAATATAATATGAGCACTGAGTTATGATCATTTGAATCTGCATTTTCATTTGATGAACTAAATTTCAGAGATACATGAAGTTACTAATTAGCAAACACGGAACATACTATATAGTAGAGCATGAAAATATAACAACTTTTCAAAAAGGAATCGGTCAAAAATATTATTTGAGCATAGAGTTATGACCATTTGAATATTCATTTTCATTTGATGAGTTAAATTTCGGAGATATATTTAGTTACTAACTAGCAAACACGGAAGATACCATATTTTAGAGCTTGAAAATAAAAGAACTTTTAAAAAAGGAATAGGTTCAAAATTTGATATGAGCACCGATTTATGACCATTCGAATCTTCATTTTCATTTGATGGTTTAAATTTCAGAGATATGTGAATTTTCTAATTAGCTATCACGAACAATACCATATTGTAGAGCATGAAAATATAACAAATTTTCAAAAGGAATCGGTTCAAAATATGATTTGAGCACCAAGTTATGACAATTCGAATCAGTCTTTTCATCTGATGGGTTAAATTTTGGATATATATGAAGTTACTAATAAGCAAACACATAAGCTAGCATATTGTAGAGCATGAAAATATAATAACTTTTCAAAAAGGAATCAGTCCAAAATATGACATGTGCACCAAATTTTGACCATTCGAATCTTCATTTTCATTTTACGGGTTAAATTTTGGAGATATGTGAAGTTACTAATTAGCAAACACTGAAGATACCATACTGTAGAGCTTAGAAATATAAGAACTTTTCAAAAAGGAATCGGTCCAAAATATGCTCTGAGCACCAAGTTATGACCATTCGAATCTTCATTTTCATTTTATGGGTTAAATTTAGGAGATATATAAAGTTACTAATTTGCAATCACGGAAGATACCATACTCTAGAACATGAAAATATAATAACTTTTCAAAAGGGAATCAGTCCAAAATATGATCTTAGCTCCAATTATGTCCATTTGAATCTTCATTTTTATTTGATCGATTAAATTTCGAAGATATATGAATTTACTAATTAGCAAACACGAAAGATACCACAATATTGAGCATGAAAATATAAGAACTTTTCAAAAAGGAATCGGTCCAAAATATGATATGAGCACCAACTTATGACCATTCGAATCTGCATTTTCATTTGATGGGTTAAATTTTGGAGATATATGAAGTTACTAATTTGCTATCACGGAAGATATCATATTGTAGAGTATGAAAATATAAGAACTTTTACAAAAGGAATCGGTCCAAAATATGATCAGAGCACCAAGCTATGACCATTCGAATATGCATTTTCATTTGATGTGTTCAATTCAGAGATGTATGCAGTACTAATAAGCAAACACGGAAGATACAATGTTGTAGAGCACGAAAATATTAGAACTTTTCAAAATGGAATTGGTACAAAATATGATTTGAGCACCTAGTTATGACCATTCGAATCTTCATTTTCATTTGATGGGTTAAATTTTGGAGATATATGCAGTTAAAAATTTACAAACACATAAGATACCATACTGTAGAGCTTCAAAATATAAGAACTTTTCAAAAAGAAATCAGTCCAAAATATGATCTGAACACCGAGTTATAACCATTCAAATCTTCATTTTCATTTTATAAGTTAACGCATCATATATTTATTTTCATTTGATTGTAAAATTTTGGATCTATATGAAGTTACTAATTAGCTATCACACAAGATACCTTATTGTAGAGCATTAAATTATAAGAACTTTTCAAAAAGGAATCGGTCCAAAATATTATGTGAGCACCAAGTTATGACCATTCGAATCTTCATTTTCATTTAATGAGTTAAAATTTGGAGATATATGAAGTTACTAGTAAGCAAACACGGGATATACCGTATTGTTGGGCATGAAAATATAAGAACTTTTCAAAAAGGAATTGGTCCAAAATATTATCTGAGCACCAAGTTATGACCATTTGAATATGCACTTTCATTTGATGGGTTAAATTTCAGAGAAATATGAAATTAATAATAAGCAAACATGGAAGATACCATATTGTAGAGCATGAAAATATAAAAACTTTTAAAAAAGGAATCGGTCCAAAATATGACATGAGCACCAAGTTATGACCATTCGAATATGCATTTTCATTTGAGGGGTTAAATTTTAGAAATATATGAAGTTACTAATAAGCAAACACGGAAGATACCACATGTAGAACATGAAAATATAATTACTTTTCGAAACGGAATTGGTCCAAAATATGATCAAGGCACCAAGTTATGACCATTCGAATATGCTTTTTCATTTGATGGGTTAAATTTCAAAAATGTATGAATTACTAATAAACAAACACGGAAGATACAATATTGTAGATCACAAAAATAATATAACTTCTCAAAAAGGAATTGGTCCTAAATATGATCTGAACACCTAGTTATGACCACTCGAATCTTCATTTTCATTTGATGGGTTAAATTTTGGAGATATATGAAGTTACAAATTAGCAAACACGAAAGATACCATACTGCAGAGCTTGAAAATATAAGAACTTTTCAAAAATAAATCAGTCTAAAATATGATCTAAACACCGAGTCATGACCATTCGAATCTTCATTTTCATTTGAAGTTAAATTTCAGAGATATATGAAGTTACCAATTAGTAAACACGCAAAGTACACGAACTTGAAATTTAACGCATCATATATTTATTTTCATTTGATTGGTTAAATTTTGGAGATATAAGATGTTACTAATTAGCTATCACATAAGATACCATATTGTAGAGAATAAAATATAAGAAATTTTCAAAAAGGAATCGGTCCAAAATATGATATGAGCACCAAGTTATGACCACTAGAATCTGCATTTTCATTTGATGAGTTAAATTTCTGAGAGATATGAAGTTACAACTAAGCAAACATGGAAGATACCATATTGTAGAACATGAAAATATAAGAACTTTTCAAAAAGGAATCAGTCCAAAATATGACCTGAGCACCAAGTTATAACCATTCGAATCTTCATTTTCATTTGATGGTTAAATTTCGGAGATATATTAATTTACTACTTAGCTATCACGGAAGATACCATATTGTAGAGCAGGAAAATATTATAACATTTCTAAAAGGAATCGGTCCAAAATTTAATTTGAGCACCAAGTTATAACCATTCGAATTTGTATTTTCATTTGATGAGTTAAATTTGCGAGATATATGAAGTTACTAATAAGATAAAATGCGGAAGGTATCATATTGAAGACCGTGAAAATATAAGAACTTTTTAAAAAGGAATGGGTCTAAAATATTATCTGAGCACCAAGTTATGATCATTCAAATCTTCATTTTTATTTTATGGATTAAATTTTGGAGATATATGAAGTTACTAATTAGCAAACTTGGAAGATAACATATTTTAGGGCATCAAAATATAAGAATTTTTCAAAAAGGAATCGGTCCAAAATATTATCTAGGCACAAAATTATGACCATTCGAATCTTCATTTTCATTTGATGTTTTAAATTTTGAAGACATATGAAGTTATTAACTAGCAAACACGGAAGATACCATATTGTAATTCTTGAAAATACAAGAACTTTTCAAAAAGGAATCAGAAGAAAATATGATCTGAGCATCGAGTTATGACCATTCGAATCTTCATTTTCATTTGATGGGTTAAATTTCGGAGATATATGAAGTTACGAATTAGCTATCGTAGAAGATACCATATTGTAGAGCACGAAAATATAAGAATTTTTCAAAAAGGGATATGTCCAAAATATGATTTGAGCACAATGTTATGACCATTCGGATCTTAATTTTCATATGATGGTTTAAAATTTTAAGATATATGAAGTTACTAATTAGAAAATGCGGAAGATACCATATTGTAAATATTGAAAATATAAGAAATTTTGAAAAAGGAATCGGTCCAAAATATGACCTAAGCATCAAGTTATGTCCATTCGAAATTTTATTTTCATTTGATGGGTTAAATTTCGGAGACATGTGAAGTTACTTATTAGCTATCACGGAAGATACCATATTGTAGAGCACAAAAATGTAAGAATTTTCCAAAAAGGAATCGGTCCAAAATATGATCTCAGCACCAAGCTATGACCATTTGAATCTGCATTTTCATTTGATGGGTTAAATTCCGGAGACATACGAAGTTACTAATAAGCAAACACTGAAGCTGCCATATTGTGGATCATGAAAATATAAGAACTTTCCAAAAAGGAATCGGTCCATATGATCTGAACACCAAGTTATGACCATTTGAATTTTCATTTTCATTTGATGGGTTAAATTACGGAGATATATGAAGTTACCAATAAGGAAACATGAAAGATACTATATTGTAGAGAATGAAAATGTAAGAACTTTTAAAAAGGAATCGTTCCAAATTACTATCTGAGCACCGAGTTGTGACCATTCGAATCATCATTTTCATTTGATATACTCCCTCTGTCCCTCTGATTATGTCTTACTTGCTCTTTTATCACTATTCAATGATGATTTTATTATTTTAATATCTTAAATTATATTTAAAACTAAACTATGAAAATTAAATATTCTAAAAATATGTGTTACGATGAATGTAGCAGTATCTCATATGATATTATTCACATTTATAAATTATAATTTTTCACAATCCACACAATATCAACTTTGTTGATGAATAGTGACACAAGACTCTAAAAGAGAGGGACGGAGGGAGTATCAAATTTTGGGGATACATGAATTTAATAATTAGAAAAGACGAAAGGTACGTACCATATAAGTATGCATGCATGGGTGCGTGGTGGAGAGAAATGATTGGTCGAAGTTAAGGAGATGAAGATAGAGAGGCAGCTTAGGAGGATATGGACGACAGCCGAGAGAGAGCAAACGGTGGTGCCAACGCATAGGGTACGTGTCAAAATTCCTGCAATCCTTCTCACAAGTGTCCCCCCCGACCCTTGACCCAAGCTCATTTTAAACACCTCCATCCATCTTCCTTTCCTTGTACTCGAACATCTACCTCCTCCTCCTTCTTCTTCTATCCATCAATGGCGACGAGATCCCGAAGGTACGCGTTTGCAGGCGCTGAAGAGGCCACCCATCCGGACTCGATGAGGGCCACTCTGTCCGAGTTTTTCGCGACTTTGATCTTTGTGTTCGCCGGCGAAGGCTCCATCCTGGCTCTGGGTAAGTGCTGCTCTGTTGCTCTGTTTGCATGTCATCCTAATCTTAACTGATGTCACTTTTACTTCAACCAGACCTGGTGCAGAGGCCAGACGCAGGGTACAGGGGAGCGGAGGCCGGGTGGGAAGCATCCGGGGTGACGATGGTTGCTCTGGCCCATGCCCTCGCCCTGTTCGCAGCGGTGGCATCCAGCATCAACGTGTCTGGCGGGCATGTGAATCCGGCGGTCACGTTCGGGGCTCTGGTGGGCGGGAGAGTCTCCCTCCTCCGGGCTGTCTACTACTGGGTGGCGCAGCTCCTGGGCGCCGTCCTCGCCTCCCTCTTGCTCAGGCTCTCAACCGACGGCATGGTACGTAGCCCCCCCCTAACTCATTCCTCTTTCCCTCGACTCATTCAGCTATCTGACAAGATGTTGATTAGAGACCCGTGGGGTTCTCGGTGGCGGCCGGCGTGCACAACCTGAACGCCCTGGTGATGGAGATCATTCTGACATTCGGACTGGTGTACGTTGTGTACGCCACCGCCATTGACCCCAAGAGGGGGAGCATGGGCACCATTGCGCCGCTGGCCATCGCCTTCATGGTGGGAGCCAACTCTCTGGTGGGAGGGCCTTTCGAGGGAGCCTCCATGAACCCGGCCAGGGCTTTCGGGCCGGCCCTGGTGGGGTGGAGGTGGGACAACCACTGGATCTACTGGGTGGGGCCCTTCATCGGCGCTGCTCTCTCCGGCCTCCTCTACGAGTACGGCATCATACACTCTGCGGATCAGCCCCCCCACCCCCACCA
>JAULKM010000010.1:22245-37311 GCA_032355605.1 Rubia tinctorum
TGACCCGAGGGTAAGGGTTATTGTGTGGCGCCGATCGCCCACTTTAACTATAACCGAGGAGAGGTGAAAAATGTCTTCACTTGAAAGGTGTTGATAAGTTCTCTACAATATGTGGTTAAAGCATAAAAATAAGATGATTAGTCGATGATCAAAGGATAACTAGAAATGTAAACCAATTGTGCCCAAGACTCGTTACCATATTTATTACATCTTTCGTGCTAGTGTGATCATAGTTATATTGTTTTCTCTAATTGTTGGTTAGTTTGGTTATTTAAAGTAGTCGTAGTGTTTTCTAAAATCAAAACCCTCCAAGTTTGTTACCAGACACGTAGAGTGACTTCTTCGTGTGCTTTTAAACTACGTTTTACACTCGATGAAACCCCCTTTTCCTCTTGGACGACCCCGACTTGCTATTATCTACTTTCTAGTAGTTAGCCCCAATTAGGGCCTATAAATACTTTCTTTGAGAGGCACGACGACGACCTCCCATATGGCTATTACTTAAAGGTAATTTTCTAACTGTTAGAAGATTGTAGCACTTGGGGAAAATGAAGAAATAGCAAGATTGAAATTTATATGAAGGCAAGGAGGAGACATTGAAGCTTTTTTTTCTTGAATGTGACTACTTAAGATGCATACTAAAACAACTGAACTTGGAGGAATTCCGTAACATTAGGCTGTTGAGGAAGATATTGCTAATGAAAACTAAAAGAAGGCAAGAAAGACATGTGATGTTGCTTTCTACCACACTTTATAGAGTTTGTAATGAGAGGAACAAAAGGATTTTCAGTAAGGAAGATCTCAAAGCAGAAACAATTGCAGCACATTTTTTACAGAATGTAAATGGAGAAGTTGGAGAAAATGGAAAGAGAAGTTTGAGGAGGAATGTTACAACAACGAAGAATAGGAAACGGTTTTATTTTTCTAAAGTTATTTAGATGTTTGGAATGAATGTAAAGGGCTAGGAGTGAAAGCCAAAATGTTTTGTTTTTTACCAATATATGTACAGAAGTTTCCATAAAAAAGGTCTATCGTGGGCTTTTCAATCCTAAAGAAGAGTAGAGTTTTATTGGGCTCTTTGAACAAAGCCTTTATTTTAGCTTATGTTATTGTAATTTGTTCGGTACTCGTTATAATTTTTTTTGCCAATAATTTTCAGGGTTATTTTGTTATCGTAACGTCTTTAAAATAAGCCTAGTTTTTGGGAATTGAGTGGGCAAGTAAGTGATAAGACATGTGAATCTGTTTTTAAACTTGTCAATGTTACTGCATGCATAAGGTCTAGCATTAGAGGCTAACCTTGTCACTGGTTGGACTAGGATAACCTTCATTGATGTTAAAACGGATACATGTTGCCTTTACAATCACCCTTTCCTCCTTATTACACGTGCGCACAACATCTTTGTAATTTTCTTCGTTCTCGTTGGCAATTTTGGCGAGTGCATCAAGAAAATATCTTGAGTGGGAACTTGGCCTTTCCCGGGAATTATGAGGGTCAAGAAAGAAAAATTCGTCCCCACAAACTGTGTCACTGATGTGGAGGACCCTTTCAGGCTGGCATAATGTCTAAAATCAGCTCGGGACTTTAAGTCTGCATAATCTTCTTGCAAAACAACAAGGTCATAGAGAGGTCCCCGAGAGCCATCTCTGATGCTTTAAAATGTCTTGTCTTATGGCTATTTTTATCAGAAGAAATACCATTATTTATCTCTTTTTTCAAAGTCTCTATTTATAGTAGGCGTACCGCGGGATCCTGCTGATCGTGGTCCATGTTGACCCGGTTTTTACTAGATTATGGTTTTGAGGGGGATGATCGTGGTGTTGGTTATAAAGCCCCTTCTTGAGGTGGAGTTCTTTCTATATGTTGCTTGCTTGACTTGTGGTTCACTTATTCGGTTCGCTGATCGCGAGGTGTTGTCTTTTGGCTTGAACTTCACATAACTGATGGGGGTGTATATCAATATTTTATATGAAATAATGTCTTTGAACTTTTTAAAATTACATAATTAAATAAAATTAATCAAAGTGTGTCATAATTTAAAATCGTAGAAATACAAACAATGTTAAATAAAAAGAGATTATTATACTTTATATGATTATTTAATTTTTTACTATATATTATGGTAAGATACTATAATTTATAATATAATTTATTATATTGTCAACAAAATAATACTTATTTAAAATTTATGTTACCAAATATTGTTATATTTCTAAATGGTTTTCCAATCTTACACTTTTCTATGATATTAATGTTAATATTTGATAAGAAATATTACTTATAGATAGTTAATTATAAAATCTATACTATATACTAAAAGAGTAACTTTTTGATTATGTGGCACTTCCATATTCAACCAGGTCAACTTTCACAAATTTTTGACAAGTGGTACTACCAAAACTTGACAAATTAGCATGCCTCATTTAACTGATTTTCACTACTTTAAAATTTTGTTCTTTGCTGATTATTCTCATAAACTAAAAACGTATCTTCTTCTTTTTTAACCTACCTTCCATTTTCCTCACTCTCCGCCTTTGCTTATTCCATGTAAAATTATTTATATATTATTTATTTTTGACAATATTTCTATATAAAATGTATCTTCAATCTTTTAAAAATTATATATTATTTTTATGTAAATATAAAATATTTAACTAATTATCAATAAATAGTAAATTAAAATAAATTTTACTTATAATTTATAAATATAATAAAATGTTAATAATTATAGTTACTTATTGCACGAGTATAAATAATGGTAGATTTTTTATTTTCATTTTATGTTATTATTATTTTTACTTATTATTTTAGTGTTAATAAATATATTAATTTATTTTAAATTATTTATCGTGTATAATTCTCATTTAGGAGTATCCGTCAACGAAAGGATCACCTTTAAATATAACAACTCATTACTTATTTAAATTATAAATTATATTATATTTTAAATTTTCAATCAAAATTGTGCATCGACGTGCTATTTATAAATAATAAATGGAAAAAAAAGCATCCAAAACAAACAAAAGAACAATCCAAAACAGTTCAATGTCATAGTCATGGTATGCATTAAATATGCCGAATCATTTTGTATTTGCATCCATTTCCCCTTTTCTAAATGCACCAACTTACTCCGAAACGTTTCATTCAAATCACTCTAAATGATGCTCTAATATGGTTATTGACATAAAAAATTTCTAAAAAAAATAGCCAATTCACTTTTGTTTGTCATGGGCATTTTCATTTGAAAATATTTGAATATAAATAAATTTATATATATATATATATTTAATAAAGTAACTCATGATATCAACAATTAAATTATGCTTTACCTTTTTCCTATAATCTTGAATTATAGTCGGTATTATTTATTTTTCATAAAATTTTAATAAGATTAAATTATTAAAGTAATATTTTATATTTTTTAATCTTGCGAATGCTCTATATTTAAAGTGGGTCGCTATTTCACACAATGTATATTTTGAATTTGATTAAAAACAAAATAAATTTAGTTCTGAATTGAATTTTCAGAAAATGTGACAACATTTCCGACGCTAGCTCGATCGAAATCAAGTCAATTCTGGCAAGATTCTCGACTGACTTTCCGGCGAATTTCACCGAAATCCAAAAAAAAATGGCGCTGAAATTTTCGATGATGTCACGAGAAAATTAACACACGATATCAAGTTTCCTTTGTTGGGCCCAATTCCGAAGAAACCCGTCGTCGGTGGACTGGGGAACGAGAGTTGTCGTCGATGGTACTGGACGCCGGGAACAAAATCCATGGTGCTGGACGCCGGGAACAAAATCCATGGCGCTGGGAATGGAAGAGCGGAGTCAAAAATCTAGAGAGCTGGAGCCATGGCGAAGGGAATGGCAAGGCGATTCGGCTGGGTCGATGGTTGGTGGTTCTCGAAGTAGGGAGATTCTCGATGGTGGTTCTTCGCGCCGGTACTTGCCGACAGTTATCGTCCGAGCAATAGACGTTGTGGTTATCGTTTAAGCAATGTACATTGTGGTTCTATGTCCGATCTATATACGTCGTGTTTCTCATCCAAGCCACGGTGGTTCTTTGCAATGGTTCTCGTTCGCTGGCGGGAAGTGGTTCTCGTCTGTAGCTTGCGCCATGGTTTAGGAGAAGGAGGGATTTTTCCAGCAGAGACTAGGTTGGGGACAGGTGGTTCCTGGTGTGGCTAGGGTAGGGACGAATGTGGGGGGGGAGGTGGATTCCAGCAAGACTTGGCTGGGGATGAAAGGAACTAGACTAGGATGACGGAGATGGGGCTGGGGACGAGTGCTTAATGGCGGGGTGAAGTTGGGGAGAGAGGAGATTTCCGGCAGGGTGGGGGATGCGGTGGCACCAACATAGATAGAGTAGATTTATTTTTGAGTTAAGTGTTAAAATGACCCTGACTTTAGGTTTAAAGTGCTAATATAACCCTACAGTCTCAGAAAGTGCCAAAATAACCTTTGATTTCGTTGACTAAAAATCCAACGTTTGTTTAGCCTGATTTTGGTAAAAAGATGATTTTGCCCCTGACTTAAAAAAATAAAAAAGGTAAACCCTTCCTCCGATGCTTTCTGCAATTCCTCTGGTCGACTAAATGGGTGGATACGATTTTTGGGGCTTCAAAAGTGCTTCTGAAAATCAGCAGCGTCATTGAGCTATTTTTCTAAGATGGGGGCTTATGATGAGGCAATGCGCACTCTCGGTGAGGAGATGTTGGTTTAAGACGATGAGAAGCGTGCTTTGGCAATGCGACAGAGTTTTAGTTTCTCCTCACCGTCTCTCTCTAATCATCTTTCTGAGGCGCTCAAAGCCCATTCCTCTGTTGCACCTGGATCCCCGCCGTCTCTCTCTGTGTGCGGTGGTTGTGCGATGATTTTAGAGTTTGGGATGAGGTGCTAGGGTGTGGCTATGAGGAGAGGGATGAGGCTAAAGTTGTGAGGGTGGTGGGGAGAGGGAGAAGAGGGTAGTGGGCGTTAGGGTGTGGCTGTGGGGAGAGGGATGAGGTGCTAGGGTTTCTAACAGTTACGGCGGCGGGGAGAGGGAGGAAGATGAGGTGGCGGCGCAGGGTGTGGCTGTGGTGAAAGGGATGAGGTACTAGGGTTTCTAGCAGTGAGGGGTGGCGGGAGATGGAGGAGGAGGTGGCGGCGGTGGGGATAGAGAGGAGGAGGTGGCAGCGACAGTGGGGAGATGGGGGCTTAGGGTTACAAGGAAGAAGAGAAAGTGGCGGCGGGAGGGAGTACGACGGCGATGGAGGAGCTTGGTTGTGGTGGCGGTGGAGCTTGGCAGTGGTGATGGTGAAGAGGGAGGAGAAGGGCGGCAGCGGTGGGAGGAGGAGGGCTTAGGGTTATGGGGAAGAAGGGAAAGTGGCGGCGGGAAGTAACACGGCGGCGACGGCGGAGCTTGGTTGTGGTTGCGGCGACGGAGCTTGGCGGCGACATGGTGGAGCTTGGCAACAACCTAAAGACAGCATTAGGCTTTGAGGAAAGAAATTTAGGTTTGTTATAAGGGTATTTTTGTCATTTCATCTTATGGTCATGCCTGAATTCATTTGGTTAATGCTGGGATTAGGGAGTTTGGTTATACCGGCACAAAGTTTACGAAAGTTTTGGTTATATTGGCACATAAAATAATTAGTTAGGGTTAAATTGACACTTGGGATTGCATGGCTATATTGACACTTTTAGACTAAAATTAGGGTTTAAATGTAAATAACCCTTTATTTTTTTTACAATTTACATTTTAAAAATTAAAAGTAAAATTATACGTATATATACATATTAGGGTATGATCTAGTAAAATATAGTGCGTGATTTTGCACCTCTCCATTTGAATAACAATTATAATTCGTAAATTATGAAGTAGATATTGGGACCAAATACTTCTTCTTTTTTAGATAGGGACCAAATACATTTGTTTGGAGTACTCCGTATTTCATTTCAGAGAAAAAATATATGGAAGTAGTACACAGGTGAGCGGGAAGTCACTTAAATTTTGAAATTCAAAATGACATAATATTATTTCCGTTAGAAATAAAATATCACCCTTAAATCGTAAATTCCCATTCCAACCCTGAGGCTCAACCCGCTCCACCCCTAAAACATTCCCTCTTAAAACTCATTTCCCCCATTCACCCACACACGCACACATCTCCGCTGCTCTCTGGAAAAGGTATACAGTTCGAGCCGATCAATCAATTCAATCTCTTTGGTGTTTGATTGCAGTTATTTTCATTATTTCATTCGCTTCTCACAGATCAGCTTGAAACGCGCCGACGTTGATTTTCTGTTTTTCGCCTGTGATCGGAGAGTGAAAGATGGGGCAGATCCAGTACTCGGAGAAGTACTTCGATGATATCTTTGAGTACAGGTAATTGATTTACAGATGTTTTTATTCCGAACATTTCTGGACGGGGCGATCGTTTATGGAAGCTATTTATTATCTGTCAGAATCGCTAATTGTTTGTGATAATTTAGGCACGTGGTTCTCCCTCCAGAAGTCGCAAAATTGCTTCCGAAGAATCGGCTTCTCTCTGAAGTAAGTTTCTTCTCCGGCTTAATGACCTAGGTTTCGATATTACTTGTTTTTATTTTTCCGTCTATTGTGCTCTATTGAGATATTATATTCAATTTGTTGACCGAGAAGTAGTTTGATGGTTTAATTGATATGAAATAAAGTGGAACTTTGAAATTTGATTGTGGTACACTGTTGCTTTGTTGTTCTACGCTTAGTTATAGGGCTAGGCGAGTGTTGTCTTCTCTCTGGAACTTAGTTGTTTATTAAATAAGAATCTGAAGAAAAAATCATCATTGAGATGATCACTTCCTTGGCTAGACTTAAAATTGCATAGAATCTTTGTAAAGACAATAGTTACTGTGTGGAGGATGTTTTTTTTTTTGGTTTCATTATAGCTGTAAAAGTGTTGAAGGTGTGCTCAATTGTTTGTTCTTTTCTATGTTCGAGGATTTTTGTATGCAAAGTTCATGATTCCATTTCATTTGAACTGTCCTTTTCTGTATTGTAACTGCGTTTTGAACTAGATGAAGTTGAGTCTGATAATATGCTAATTTTGGTTTAATAGAATGAATGGAGAGCAATTGGTGTTCAGCAGAGTCGTGGCTGGGTTCACTATGCAATTCACCGACCAGAGCCACACATCATGCTCTTCAGGAGGCCGCTCAACTATCAGCAGCAGCAGGATCAGCTCCAGCAGAACGTTCTAGCCAAGTGATCAAATTCACATGTCCACTGCTTGCAATCTCTCTACAAAACTCTTGGTTCTGTTTCCTCTAGAAATGAGCCCATACCCTATTATCATGTAGTAGTGCAACTATGTTATAGTGTTAGGGATTGCGAACGTGTGTTTGAGACGTAAACTCTGTTACTGCATAGTCTGCCTTGAGTTCTTGAAGGCGGGAGTGCTTTTTAAAGGATTGATATTGGCTACTAGTTTCTCGATGTGTTCAGGTGCTTTTTAAATGATTGCGTTCTTGCAGCATGTTTAAACTTTGGCTACTAGTTTCTCGATGTGTTAAGATTCTTTACAAGTAGTCTCCTTATTTCTGATTGCATCTTGGCAGTCTGGTTTTTGAAGGATTGATATTTGTGATGCTACGTATTCTGACTAACCATACGTTAACTGCATTCTGCTTGATTAATTCTGTCTCAGTTGGTATGTGTGCTTGGGAGATGGCTTGTTCTCCAGATTCTTGAGTATTATATCATATCAATGGTCTTTATCCGAATATCCTCATTCACTGCTTCGTTTTTAAAATATTCTGGCGTGGAAGTAGAAACGTGGTGTAACAGAACCTGAGAAGAGGCCAATATAAAATGTGATTGCAAACAGCAGCAAGGAAGATATATATACTCTGGTAATGCATATCATTTTCCTTGGCATAGTTTTGAATTCGGGTTAAATGTTTTCTTAAAAATAATAATAAATTAAACTCACCTAAGTGATGGGAATTTTATTTGGCTCTCAAACCATGAAATAAAAACATTATAGCTCAAGAGAGATATTACAATGAGAGAATGAATACTGTTAGGTAATTAAAATAGGCTATTAAGCTCACTTTTCTATTTCCAATTCCTTTTGCCTCCACACCCAAGTGTTGACAAAAGAAGGGCTTGTTTCCCCAATTCGAGGTCTAAAACGGCCTATTACTTTTTTGCCTCCAATGGATAAAATGTATTCATGCCCCAGTTCATTGGTTAGTGCATACCCCTCAATTTTCAAAAGTGCATGTGTACACCTGGATTAGCCGTGAATTAAAAACTCATACTCCTCCTACATGAGTCCGGTGTTGACCTTTTGTTTTCCGGCATTTATCAATATTGAAATTGCCAAAATAACCTTCCTTGATTTTTAAAAAAGTTAAGCACCATTTTACCCACCATTGAAGTGGGGTTCGCCCTTCATGAACATCAATATTAAAACGCCGTTGTTCTTCTAGGATAGGGCTTTTCTACGGGTTTCAAATTGCGATTGAGAATATCAAGTTCTAGATGTATAACCTTCTGCTGGAGTCCTATATTAAGGACTCTGGTGAGAAGATCCTATATTAAGGACTCTGGTGAGAAGAACAGCCTTTTTCCGGGTGATTGAGATAGTTCCCTGCGTCGAGAAGAATGCCAATTGGGCACTCCGGTAGATCGACTGAGGCGAGTCCTTCTCGGAGGCCACCACCGCTTCTCCGCCACCGCGTCGCTGCTCTCTGAGGCTAGGCTTTCTTCTGGCTTTAGATTTTGATTGAGAATATCCACTTCGAGATGTATAGCCTTTGGACTGAGTATAGCCTATGTGTAGGACTCTGACGAGAAGAAATGTTTTTTCGGGAGATTGAGACAGTTCCCTGCGTAGAGAAGAAAGTAAATTGGGCACTCTGGCGAATCGATGACGGCGAGTCCTTCACAGAGAGGCTTCTGGCGTTCGCCTGTGTGGAAGTAATCTTCTTTTTCGGGAGCTTCTGTGCCATATTCTAGCTCTAGAATCAAGGGCTGATGTCGGGGTAGACTTTCTCCAACGAGCTAATCTCATGCAACGGGGGGCTCCATTACGCTTTATGTTGGAAATGGAGTTAACAGATTCAGTCTGTACAGGTTCGCTGCTCCACCATCGTTCGTACAACGGTGGCGCAACAGCCTTCCCCTCCATAGCACTAAACAAATAAAAATCAAACATGGGAAAACCGAATATATTGGGATTTGAGTTTTTAGAGAGGGTAAAATGGTCATTAAAAATTTTAGATTTATTTTTTCAGGGGCAAAAATGATATTTCATTTAAATCCGATCAAGACTAAAGTTGTCTAAATTTTCAGGTGAGTCTGGGGGCAAATGTGCACTTTTTTGCCTCGCATTACTATATGTTCATGTTAAAATATTAATTATAATTGTTGGCTATTGTTAAATGTCGGTCGGGGCCTATGCATGTGATCTGCACCTAAAAGCGTGTGTTAACCAATGCATTTAGCAAATTTGTTAGTATGTTTTAGTTGGTTTATTGCTAGGCTTAGTCGGGTTTACATTACAAGGGGGTTAGATAGTCATTGTTGGTTTTCTTGTATAAATCCTTAGTTTTGTAGACTTAATTAGACCTAATGGACACTATGTCCTTACGAGCATCTAGATCTTGTTTGTGAGCTTATTTGTAAATTACTCGCAAGCACTTCAGCATAGATTGTAGAAGGCTATTCGCAAAGATGGTAGTAGACGGAACGTCACGAGTCAAAACGTGGTAGTAGATGGAATCGCGCCAAGAGGAGAAAATGAGTCAAAGCTCGAACAAGTGAAGAACTGGCACGAGCGGTGTTGTACTGCATGGGCCGTGCTAGCCAATCTGGATGGTGGGTCATGGCATGAGGCCCAAGAAACTGCACGGATCGTGTCATTTAAAAGCGTTATGCAACTAATTATGTAGCACAGGTCATGGCATATTGCGCGACATGTGCCCTTTGAAGTTGAAGATCCGAAGACCAGCTCACGGGACATGAAGACTTTTATGGACCACCCCAATCAGTTGCCAAGGAATCGACTCCCACCCGACGGCCTACAAGGTATTGTATGGATCGCGCCGCTCAAAAGCTGAACTCAAGCATCTAACCGGCGCCCCGCGAGGTATCACACAGGCAGTAAAGTTCAAATGCTCAAGAGGTGCTTCCATCTGGTGGGCCACGAAGAAACGTGTGGCCGTGTGCTCACAAGATCGGAGGACACACGCCCATCCGGCGGAACGTGCTCTATTGCACGCCCCATGCCTGGCGGCTAGCTAGGGTTTAGTTGCCTTTTCGAGCCTCTTTCAAGGCTCAATTCCTATCTACTATATATCTATGAACTTATGTCTACCAGGGTTTAAATTTGGATAGTTAGTTTTTGATTCTCCTAGTTTTTCCTAAGAGTAGGTAGAGAGAAAGGGGCTAACCCTTCTCTCTTTAATTTTTCTAGTTTTGCCCAAGTCTATTGAATCCAATGGATCAATTGGGTTCAATGCTTAGGGAGTAGTGATTTGACTTGGGAATTTAAATTTGTATTCATGACTTGGTAGTTATTTTGTGAGATTCTAAGATCTTCCTATCCTTTAATGCTTATGAATATCATGTTTGACTTGTGCCTTACATTCTTGTTTTATTCATGATTGATATACTGTGTTGGCATACATCTTAGTCTACTTTCATGTATGGTTAACTATTGTTGTCCCCTTAGGAGTGTCGCTAGGGTAATAGTTGGAATGAGAAGTCCGCAACCGTTTGGGTATATGCATGTGGGTCGTGATCACCGCTCTGATGACCATACGCTAGTTTGAACTGGTCGGATCCCGATAGGCGAGGATAAAATAGTTAGTATCAGCTAGGGTTGGCATAATTCGACCTTTGTCGTCGCAACACTAGCGTCACCATGAGGTGACGATCCTTTTGCCTCTATAGGTCTAGGAAGAATCATTCATAGTGGAGTGCCCGAGACGTAATTCTTTACTGGGAAGAGTAAATATGCACAACAGGAAGGGTCTTGATGCACTTCCCTAATTACGGAGGTTGTGTTGATATAGAAGACAAGGGCACCTTTTTGTGACAAATGAGAGGAAGTGTTGACTGTCGACCACACTATGTGACATAAATATTAGGATAGGTTTATAAATTTTGTATTTTATGGAATCTAGGATTGAAATATACTACCGGTTATGTAACGCAAATATCCCTAAGTGCTAATTTATTATAGTTTACAATCATGTTCTTGCATGCTTGTAGTTGATAGATAAACCCCCAAAACCTTGTTTGCAACATTAACTATTTCTGACACGTGATCGGATTGACGACCCAATTGCGACTTTTATGTAGTTAACCTTTAAATTTCTAGCATCTCTATGGACGACCCCGGACTTGCCACTATCTATCCCTTGGTAGTTTAGTAGTAAAAACGGGAGCAACAATATAAATCTCTATCTTTGATTCCAAGTGCTAACATGTTAATTCTCCCATAAGTATGACCCCGCGAAATACGGATCAACATGTTATATTTTTATTTTGGTCAATGTCCTGTATAAACAGGTCTAAAAAAACAACCAACATGTTAATATGTTGTTATTTTTTTATGCATCGCTGCTCTTTCAAATACTGAAACATTTTTAATGTTGCTCGGATGTTCCTGATTCTCGCCCTTGTTCTGATTAAGAAGGTGTTTTTAATGGTAATGATGCTCGGTTTTTCAATTATTGAAACTGATTTATTTTTCCTCTGTTTTTACTGAAATTGTTTATATTTGAAATATGTTTGTTTATTTGTTTGATGTGTGTTATATTGTGTTTTCATGCTTAACTTTGAAATTGATATTCTGTTTTGATTGTGTGTGATATTTTAGGGGTTTGTTACGATTTATGCTAATTTTTGTGTTGTTGTTGTTTCTTATATGTCTAAGAACGCTTACCCACTATTGCTGCAATCGAGAAGGAAGGAGGATCTAAATTTTGCTATTTTTCCAGATGTGATATTTTAGATATTGTTGTCAATTTTCCAATTTTATGTTTGATGTTTAGGTTTTAAGTATTGCTATCTATGTTGGTGTGATGTTTTAATTTCAGAATTCGATGCTTGTAGTGTTTTAAGTGTGCAGTTGATGTTCAATTTTGTTGTTTTGATTGTATGTGATATCTTAGGGTTTTGTTACTATTTGTGCTAATTTTTGTGTTGTTGTTGTTGTTTCTTAGATGTCTAAGAGCACTTGATCATTGTTGCTGCAATCGAGAATGAAGTAGGAACTGTAAGTTTTGTTATTTTTCAGATGTGATGTTTTAGATACTGTTCTTGATGTTTCTCGTTTTCTGTTTTCTGTTTGATTTTTTAGGTTTTAAATATTGTTATCTCGTAGTTGTTATCTGTATTTGATGTTTCTCAATGTAGTTTTCAATGATGTTATGTGTGCTATTGTGATGTTTTAATTTCATATATTGATTTTAAATTAATGTAGGTGATGTTTTATATTATTTCTGAGGAATACTTTTTAAGTAAGAGCTCTACGATGCCATTGATGAGTTAATAAAAAAAATGGTGCTCCTGAAGGTATTCCCTTGAACAGAGGACCGAAAATCGACCTTTGATAATTGCGTTGATGAAGTAGAAGAGTCATCCTCTTTGAAACCAGCAAGAGAGAAAGCAAGTATGTGAATAAGCAAGCAACGAAGGAAACCAAGTCAGGGGGGAAATATAATTTGATTGTTTGAGATGTATTGTGTGAGAATGATGTTTAATAAATATTGGTTTATTTGTTAGAGCCGAAACATTAAGTTGTTGATGATGTTTTAGGTTGATTTGGATTTTTTCAATTTCTATGTTAGTGGTTTTTAGGGCATTTAAACCCTTTTTGTACAGAATGATGTTTAATGGTTTGATAGTTTTGGCGATTGACATTTTTATATACTAATTTTATATGTATTTGTTGTGACAGTGATGATTCATTGAATTCCTTTGATTTTGAGTTGTCAATGTATGATGTTTTATGTCTTGTTATCTGTAATATACATAAAGTGATAGGTAACATTTTACATCGGTAAATTATTCATGTAAAAAACAATAATATCAGTGGATAGAAGTGGAACGTCAAAATAGTTTTTTCAAATGCAACAGTGAAATGCATATTTTCAATAGTTTGAGATATTTCAGATTTGATGTTTAACTATTTTTAACGTGATGTTTTAATATTTAGACTTAAATTTTATACGCAAGACCAAAACAGGGCCCATGCCCCATTAAATTTTAACCCAGATATGAAATCCAATTCAGCCTAGTCCCAATCCTTCCTCTTGGCTAAAACCCGACCCGCCGCTGCCGGAATAAGCCTGGCTCTGGTGGGGTGGAGATGGGACAACCACTGGATCTACTGGGCGGGGCCCTTCATCGGCGCTGCTCTCTCCGGCCTCGTCTACGAGTATGACATCATTCACTCTGCGGATCAGCCTCCCCACCATCAACCTCTCTCGCTACCGAAGACGACTAGCTACTTAATCCTCTATTTCCCTGCTTTCTTTCAATATCGATATGTACCTGCTCTCTGCGTGCCTGTCTATTTCCCTTCTGGAGATGTACACGAGGGTTTGCGGCAAAGGAATACACATACAGACATTATTTTTAGGCTCAGTTAGTTTTGAAGAAATAAAAAAGATTGGGGATTATTAAAAAAAACCCCCATTATTTCGGTTTGAATATTCTGAATCTACAGAGGGAGACACGGCTGCATATATTTCTTGTGCCTTGAATCAATATTTTTCGTGCGCAGCCTTGCGTTCAAATCTGGTTTGATTATTTAGTTTCGTGATTATTTTATTAGTTGAATATGTTTATTGAATATAATATTTATTTATTTATTTTAATTATTAATTTATATATGGCAAAGTATTGGGAAAGACGGTGTTTCCATAAGTTTATGGAAAAACGGAGTTTAATTAGAATAATAAAAGGTAAAAGGTCTTTGTTGCAATATTAAAGTTTTATTATGCAACGTGTAATAATTATAAATTTTATAACCCGGTTCATACAACCCGAAAATTTTATCTTTATTTCTTCTAATTTACGCTTTAAACCTTAGTCTTTCCATGATTTATGGAAAGACCGTCTTTCAAGAGACGGACTCGTAAATTTATTTGAATTAATATTAAAGGTAAAAATAATGAGTAGAATAGAGAGAATCAAGTGGGGTCCATGGAATGGGCTCAAAGTGGTCTCAACAATTGTGGAGGAAAAAATGGAGTGATTTAGTTGTGGGCTCAATTGTTAAGGGGGGAGAAAGAGGTTGATTATTTAATGAACTAAAACCACAAGAACAGCCTCGGAGCAATTTTTGCAATGCACATGGTCTAAGAACTTGATGGAATTGTTTATTCAATGTCTTTGAATTCTGTTGCACTGTGCTCTGCTTTTATTTCATTCATAGCTAGACTCTAGTACTCTAAATATGTCACTATTCATTAATATCAACAGCGGTGATGCCTTTGTGCCTATGGCTATAAGTACCATGTTTCTTAATCACGAGATTTACTAAAAATTTATAGTGTCATTAGGTGTGGTTAGAAGAATGATACGTCGCGTTGCGACACACGTCATAATGGTTCAATACAGCAAGGAGAACTGTCAAGACAGGACTCATTGCAAGAGTGATTGTATACAAGGTATACGATATATCATTTAGAAGTGGCAAAACATTGAAGTGACTTTAAAGGAGTGTGTTTGTAAAGTCACGTGTGATGAATTAATTGAGATATTGTAAAGACACGTGTGGCTCATGGATTAATTGATTGGCAATTTGTGAACTTATAGTAAAGAAGAGGAACTTACCATGTTGGAACACATACCGAAAATACAGCACAAGTGCATATTTGCGGAACAATATTGCTGACGGATTTTGGTTATGAAAATTGATGATTACGTGATATTTGATTCAGCATATTAGAAGCATAATGGAATTATGGTAAATCCCTACATTTATGGAATTGGAATTTAAGGAATATTATGGGATATTGGTGATAAGGAAAATCCCTTTATTTATGGGATTTGGATATGCTTCAGAAGCAGATAA
>JAULKM010000010.1:48361-59007 GCA_032355605.1 Rubia tinctorum
GCCTTACTCAACTCGACTCATTAACTATTCGAGTCGAGTTCGAGTTCGAGTCGAGCCAAAATCGAGTCGAGCTTTGATCGAGTTTTGACCGAGTCGAGTGCTTGCTCACGAGATGCTCGACTCAATAAGCACCCCTAATCATGATTACTCCCTCTGTCTCAATTCAATCTGCACATTTTTTGGTCAACTTTCTCAAGACACATTTGACCATAAATTCTAACCGGTACATAGATACAAATATCATTATGTGAGATATCATTGGATACCCTGCATAATGTATTTTCTAAACATCAAATTTTAATACACCAATATTATACATACATAAAGTTATCGTTGGTCAAACATGGTATGAGAAACTTGACCAAAAAATGTGCAGGTTGAACTGGGACGGAGTATAAGATTGTAATTGTAATAGTAAGATAGGGTTTTGAATTAAGGAAACATAGGTTGTATCAGTACATTTTTGTTTAAAAAACAGTGTAGTCCTGAATTAAATAGCAGGAGGAAAAAAAAGAGATGACTGAAGGAAATTTAGTTGGGGGGTAGTGATTTGATTATTGGGTTAGTGTTGGTAATTGAAATTGAAGTGTTTGGCAGAGGGATACACAGTGGAAATAGAGACGGGGGTGGAACCGGAGGAAGAATTAAGAGCTTTAATGGGGTCGGTATGGCATTCAATGCCGTCCACCAACAACTTCTACCTGTATGCTGTATCCATTTAATGGATTTACATGCATCCCAAGAAACCAGTAAATACTAAATGGTAATCAGTCATCATCATTCATGCCAAATACTGGGTATAATTTGCGTGAATAATCCATCCACCACATTGCACTGGTCAACTTCACGCCATTTCCCCCCTCTCCCCCATCTTGCGTGGCTATCCCTGCGACCTCCAACTCACTAGTTTTACTTTACACACAGATCGTCTGAGCCTGAGAGATTAATCCATGAGAAGCTCTGCTGCAGAGGAGGTGATGATGGAGATAGAGGCCAGCAAGCCCCAAGGCAACGGTTTGCTGGCGGGAGGAGGGCTGAGCCCCCTCAGCGAAACCCTGTGGAAGGAGAAGACCAACACGGAGCTGGTTGGGGATGTGTCGGCCAGGCTGACCTGGAGGGATGTCACGGTAATGGTCACTCTGGGGAATGGGGAGACGCAGAATGTTCTGGAAGGACTCACTGGTTATGCCGAGCCCGGAAGCTTCACCGCCCTCATGGGCCCCTCTGGCTCTGGCAAGTCCACCCTTCTGGATGCCCTCTCCGGCAGACTCGCTGCCAACGCCTTCCTCTCCGGCACCATCCTCCTCAACGGTCGCAGGGCGAACCTCTCCTTCGGCACCGCGGTCAGTCAGTCAGTCAGTTGCCCCTTTCTTTTATTAAAACTCCAATTGATTACTCTCTCCAATCAAAATACTGATTAATCTCTCAATGCCGATTTCGTATTACGTACTGAACCGGGATCGGGATTGCAGGCGTACGTGACGCAGGATGACAACTTAATCGGCACGCTGACGGTGCGGGAAACCATCTCCTACTCAGCCCAGCTGCGGCTCCCCGACAGGATGCCCTGGAGCGAGAAGCGCGCACTGGTGGAGAGCACCATCGTAGAAATGGGCCTCCAGGACTGTGCCGACACAGTTGTGGGGAACTGGCACCTGCGAGGAATCAGTGGCGGAGAGAAGAGGAGGGTGAGCATCGCCGTCGAGATTCTGATGAGGCCCAGGCTGCTTTTCCTGGATGAGCCCACCAGCGGCCTCGACAGCGCTTCCGCCTTCTTCGTCACTCAGACCCTGCGCACACTGTCCAGAGATGGCCGCACCGTCATCGCCTCCATTCATCAGCCCAGCAGTGAGGTTTTCGAGCTCTTTGATCGACTCTACTTGCTCTCCGGTGGCAAGACCGTCTACTTTGGCCAGGTTTCTGAAGCTTACGAGTTTTTCGCACGTGCCGGCTTTCCTTGTCCCACCCTCAGAAACCCATCCGATCATTTCCTTAGATGCATCAATTCTGATTTTGACAAAGTTAAGGCCACTCTCAAGGGATCCATGAAGATGCGGGTACCTTTTTCCATTCCAAATTAACCTCTTCCCTGATTAGCATAACTAGTCTCTCTTCTAATCCTGATATTGTACGCATACACATGCTCTAGTTAACTACGCAGTGTCTTCGACAGTCCCTGTGTTCTTAAAATGATATCCATGTGAATGTTTGTTCAGTTCGAGTCAAATGATGACCCTCTCGAGAGAATTACAACCGCGGAAGCCATCAGGACCCTCACTGATTGCTATCGCAGTTCTCCATATAGCTACATTGCGAAAGAAAAAGTGGAGGGCATGTCCAAAATTGTAAGTAGCTTCTGTCCTTGTCTTTGCTTTGCTACCATGCTAATTCAGCACGCACTTGACGATGTGGATCATACATACAGAAAGGGACCATTCTGGATTCTGGAGGCAGTCAGGCAAGTTTCCCGATGCAGGCATTCACCCTAACAAAGCGGTCTTTTGTGAATATGTCGCGTGATTTTGGGTATTACTGGCTGAGGCTAATAATTTATATCGTGGTTACCATCTGCATTGGAACCATTTATCTAAACGT
The DNA here is from genome assembly GCA_032355605.1 of Rubia tinctorum. Lineage (NCBI taxonomy): Eukaryota > Viridiplantae > Streptophyta > Magnoliopsida > Gentianales > Rubiaceae > Rubia > Rubia tinctorum. The sequence goes on from JAULKM010000010.1 coordinate 50,957, forward strand.
AGGGACTAGCTACAGCTCAATCCTGGTAAAATTCACTCTCTCCTTGCAGAATTTTACTATGTGCTAGGCTATATCTGTTCTAATATGGTTTTGTTGTGAATAGGCTAGGGGTGCCTGCGCATCTTTTGTTTTTGGGTTTGTGACGTTCATGTCCATTGGCGGGTTTCCCTCATTTGTGGAAGATATGAAGGTAGGGGAACATTGATGCTGTGGTAGTGGCGCATATGGTGTGATAAGTAGGTACTGAGTGGTGGGATGGATGTTGCAGGTGTTTCAGAGGGAGAGGCTGAATGGTCACTACGGCGTGACTGCATTCGTGATCAGCAACACAGTGTCTGCAACGCCATTTCTGATCCTCATCACTTTCATCTCTGGGACGGTGTGCTACTTCATGGTGGGGCTCCATCCTGGGTTCACACACTATCTCTTCTTCGTGCTGTGCCTGTATGCGAGCGTGACGGTGGTTGAGAGCCTGATGATGGCTATAGCAAGCATCGTGCCCAACTTCCTGATGGGCATCATCACGGGAGCTGGCATTCAGGGAATATTCATGCTGGTGTCCGGCTACTTCAGGCTCCCCCACGACATCCCAAAGCCCGTGTGGCGCTACCCCATGTCCTACATCAGTTTCCACTTCTGGGCTCTTCAGGTAAAATCATCATCTCACCTCTCCTATCTCCTACTAATTGCATTGAATTGGATTGGATTAGATTGGATTGGATTGCTTGCTAAATTGGTGAATTGGCGTCTCCCAGGGGCAGTACCAGAACGATCTGCAGGGCCTGGTATTCGATAACCAAACCCCGGACCTGCCTAAGATATCAGGGGACTACGTGCTGGAGTATGTATTCCAGATCGACGTGAAGAGGTCCAAATGGATAGACCTGAGTGTGATTCTGAGCATGATAGTCATATATCGCATCATCTTCTTCCTGATGATCAAGGTGAACGAGGACGTGACCCCATGGGTTCGCGGTTACATTGCAAGGAGAAGGATGCAGCAGAAGAACGGGAACCTCAACAACACCGTCACGCCATTTGGTCTCACTCAATCTCCTTCTCTCAGGACCTACGTCATGACCGATCCCATCTCCACCACCACCACCAATCATAATTAGGCCTATCATCTTACTACTTGTTCATGTTCAACCGCAATTTTACTACTATACGAGTATACATTATTATGATGTTTTTGCGGCTTGCCTTTCTTACCACGTAAAAGACGGAAGAAATCATCCTCTATTTACTACTGTATCAACTTACTTTGTTCATACTCATCATGTAAAACATACATCCCACAAAATACACTTCTGAACTTTGACCTTTACTTCCATGTGTATGCACCCTCCATTTTGACCACCCTAATACACTAAATCAACTACTCATATTCACTCAATTCTTACGCAACTACAAGTAGTTCCGCCAAGGCCTACAAACCACTTGATATTTTTTTTTAAAAAAAGTCGGTCCTCATTAATATATAGGAAATGTGTTACATTTGTGATTGATTGTATGCACAATCACCAGTGTTCGTCTATCTTCTTTTAGCTGATAAACTAGTAATACGCTAGTCTATTTTATTACACTTGATGAACTGTAGAACACCATAACTAAAATGAGAAAAACCTATCTATTACAAAGTGGAAAATCCCACATGACTGGCTCACTGAAAGTGAGTGGGGTGAGCCTCCCCACTTGAGCTCCATACCGACATGGTGTATCGGAGCTTGCTCCACGCCAACTTGGCGTATAGAGACTTAAACACCATCATTTATTAGGGAGATAGAACCCGAGTTGTGTCTGGTCTGTCGAACACAACACCTTGATTGCCTTGGTGGCTAACTATACTACTACTGAGCTGAAATCGGGGTAAAGACGCACCAGATCTGGGAGACCTGAGACAAAAACAAGCCAACTAAAGTAGGAAATATAAACCAACACAATTTCATTTAATCCAAAATGGTGACCTGGTTCATCCTTTACATATTTGAACCCGCCATCGCCCTATTCATACGAATCTGACCCACGATGATGAATCGTTGTCTGCGACATTTTCTCCGGTCACCACTATAAAAAGAATTACCATATTTACCATTTTCATTTTCGTTGACACTAGGGTAAGTCGTGCGCCTCCTCCATCAATGTACTTCACCTCCTGCGGCTATGCTCTGCCACCCGCGATCGTGCGTCGCCTCCACTGGCGGTTTGTACACCCCGCTGATGAGCAAAAACCGAATTGGGTTTCGTCAACTCCGTGTGAAGGCCACCGTCTTCTTGGTGCAACAACGAAGGGACACCCATATCTACCATTTTGATTTTCGTTGACACTGGGGTAAGTCGTGCGCCTCCACCATCGATGTACTTCACCTCCTGCGGCTATGCTCCGCCACCCGCGGTCGTGTGCCGCCTCTATTGGCTGTTTGTGTATCCCGCTGATGAGCAAACGTCGAGCTGAGTTTCGTCAACTCCGTGTGAAGGCCATCGTCTTCTTCGTGCAACAACGAACGGCCACCCAGATTTACCATTTTGATTTTTCGTTGGCATTGGGGTAAGTCGTGCGCCTCCTCCATCATTTGGTCAATCTTTTCCTTGAATTGCTGGGTTTCTTCTCCATTCTTCTACGCTTAGTGATGAGGTCAAGGCTAGGATTGTTCTCCAACTTTCAATATGGTTAACATTCTTTTCACCGGCCGATTTCAGTTCTAAAGCTAGAAACTATAACTGGGATAGGAAAATAACACTATATCTAAGGTAGGGGGCCGCCAGACCCTAAAATTTGAATAGATATAAACAATAATGTTATCGTATATGATATTTTTGAATTAACAAATAGTTTCTAACTATTAACTTTTTATTTTCCGTTATTGTAGGGTTTAGGTAAATATATTATAGGTTAAATATGTTTTATGAACAGCGTTATAGTGATCGCTGTGTAATTTAGAGTGGGACGGAGGGATTAAAGGAAATATTGGGATGGAGGTGAGTATTGTGATAAAGGTGGGGAGGCAATTGGTAATACAAAGAAAGGTGTGGGTATTAAGGCAATAAAGTGAAATGAGGGAGAGACGGGGGCGTTTCGTTGGGAGTGGTGGCCAGTTACCGTTCCTAATTAGTTAAGCTACCGGTTCCCCTTTTGAGGTCACGTTTTGAATTCGTCAGCCAAAAAATTTGAAGAAGAAGAAGAAGATGATGATGATGATGATGATGATTGGTGAATGAGCAGCGAGAAGGATGCTGATAGTGGTGACGTCATTTGTTTTAGGGGTGGTGGCCATACTTGGGGTGGAAGCTGTGGGGCTGCTGTTATTCCTCCGCCGCCTCAATCGGCGATCGGCTGAGCAACATCAAACACCAGACTCCGGTGCTTCACCTCTCCACCACGATCCCGCCTTCACCCACAAGCAGGTTCCGCCTTCACTCTTTGTTTGCCGCAACTCCTAGTTTTAGGTATCATTAATTACTCCTAGTTTTACCAGGGGGACATATGGATTCTTGAATCTGAAAATGCGATCAAAGATGGGCATGTGGGGAGTGTGCCCAAGCGTAACCTGGAAGTATGTCCTGTCCAGAAGCAGGCACTGCTTAAACAAGACTTGCTCTATATATCAGAATCAGATGGTTCCCGTACCCAAGTGAAGCTTAGGGGTTGCACCGTACTAGCTGTTTCAGCAACAACCCTGCCCTCTAGAAAATGGTTCCTCAATCTCGCTACACTTGTTTCTATTTTCTCATCTCTATCTTTGTATATACTCCATGTGTGTGTAATGTATAGCTGGGATCTAAACATTTTGATGTCCCAGGGCCAAACGTTTTCCCATTAAAGTCGAGAGCAAAGTATCATTTCTGTACAATGGAAGCAAGATTCTCTACATTTTCCTAGATACATCTTGGGAGAAGGAGTCATGGTGTAAAGCCCTCCGTCTTGCCTCTTGTGATGACCAACAAAAACTCAAGTGGTTCTCCAGTCTGAATTTTGAGTTTCGCCGCTATGTCTCATCGCTGAGCTCTGAATATCCTTCATTTATGAAACCATCTGGGGGTTTATCTGCGGATCCAGTTGATAAGTCAATGAAGCTTGATGGATCCTCATCAAAGGTTCGTCAATTTCTGAAAAATCTTGCCAAGAAGACTTCTAAAAGTGGCATAGACAGCAAGACATCCACCACCTTGCCATCAATTAATGAGGAAAAAAACAACATTCATAAGTCTCGTTCTCTCCATGATTGTGGTGTCACAAATATGGCCGTATTAGGGAAAGTTCCGGAAAACATGTCATCGCTGTCCATCGGTCCAAATTTGGTGAATTCTGTTGGCCCTGATTTGGATGCTGATGAAAAGACACCTGGTGATGAAGGGACTCTCTGTTGGAATTTACTGCTGTCGAGGCTGTTCTTTGATGTAAGAGGTAATGGAGAGTTGAGGAGTTCCATTAAAGCACGGATTCAGGTGACAATGCTTACTGGGTTTTTCCATAATAAATAATAATAATCACATAAAGGATATCCTTAAAATGAAGCATTTCATTTGTGCCTTGTTTCATACTAGCTATGTATCCATGCACAGCATCTGCTAGCTCATAAATTACATGTAGACTTACTGTGCACATCATTAGCATGCACGTCCATGATTACTCCTCTGTGTCACGGAAAATCTATATAATATGCAGATTTTGATAATAAATAATATTTAAAGGGTGGGCCGATGCTTACGAGTACTTACACGAGCAGTCTATTTTGTTCAATCATGTCAGGATATTTTCTCCATACGAGCCCAGTGCTTAATGTATTTGATCAAGCACGGTTGATCTACGTACCTTATGGACAAACCTATTATCGGCACCTTATATCACTTCAAAAAAATAGTTTCTAAAAATGTAGTTCCCTTCATTTTCATTAATCATTAATGAATGTATCTGATCATGAATTAAAGTACATATAGATTCAACTGAATGTATACCTTCCAATACAAGAAACCAATACGTAAATGAATGTATTTAGTTTCTGTACGCGACTTATTTTTACGCATAGAATTTATCTACATTTGTATTTTTTGAAATAAAAAAGCAACTCTTTCAGGTAATAAATGATTGATTTACTAATGAAATTAACACTCGAGGCTAATAGAATTTTATGTTCCCGAGGGAATTGATTTATAGAAGTTTATGCATCTAAACTTGAATAAATTATGCATTTTGATCACACGAGATGGCAATATGTGATGTAATTCTGATGCCTTTGATACTCCCTTGTATATCAGAGAATGCTGTCTAATATGCGAAGTCCGAGCTACATTGGAGAAATAACGTGTACTTCTGTAGATCCTGGTAATCTCCCCCCATACATTCATGCAATGAGGGTCCTCCCTTCGCATATGGATGATTTATGGGCTTTCGATCTTGACATTGAATATTCGGGTGGTGCAATATTAAATATTGAAACTAGAGTTGAAGTACAGGAGCTGAATCTCCACAAAGAGGAGGATGAATCTTTTGGATCAAGTGCTGTGGATCAAGTCACTTCTGACTTGCTCGAAAGCTTTGTGGACCATGAGGGAAATTTAAAGCTTCCTGAGGAGAGAGCTGACAAGGTAGACAAAAGAGAAGGAGAAGCTGGTATAGGTAACACACTATCTTCACCAATTGTATGGAATTTTGTACATATTGTCCTCTTCTGGTTTGCATCATATCACCCTTTATATTTCTTCATTATATTGGTGAGCCTATATGTAAACCGAGGCAAGACGCAGTGGATATACTACTGCTTCAAACTGCTTAGGCTTACAGTGCTTTGGTGTTGGACCGTCTGTCATCGAGAACCATTAACACAAGTTGGACATATGATTGTGTGTATATCTGAGGTCTTTTTTTTCTTTGAATCCATGTAACACATCGTATTATAGATTATTTTGTTGAAGATGATAGTATTCTGTTCATGTCTGCAATTTAAACTTATGTATCTGGATTTGTGATCATTAATTGTATGTGTAAGCAGATGCTATAAAATTCCCTGATATGGTGCTTGGCATTTAAATCATCCCTTGTGTTAAGTTACCCTTTGATGTATTGTATACCAGTGAGAATTACATTGGTTAATCACAAAGTTGTCAATCATTTTTGTTTCCTTCACACAAGCAGGACAATTTTTAAAGGGAAAGAGGAAAACTTAAATGAATCAGAAGGAAAAGATGAGAAAGGATTTGCTGTATTTAAAGATAACAAAAATATATATATCAGAAAACCATGCGCAATGGTGAAACATGATCAATATTGTCAACTCCATGTGGGAGCTGGGTGGTTGTCTCATTGATATAACAGGAAAAGGGTCAAAATACACGTTTTAATTTGCTTGAACAGAATATCTGTAGAAGGGAATATGAATTTCCTTGACTCAATTCTGCAGATGCGATCGGAGGTCAAAAAAATACCATGCGTTCATCATCTCAATCAAGGTGGAAGTCTCTGTTGCATTCTGTTGCAAAGCAGGTTTCACAGGTTTGTGGAAGAACCCTTCCGATTGTTTGGTTTATTCTGTTGCACTTGCCCTGATAACTCACTACATTGAGGAGGATTAGGAAGAACTTATCAGAAAGTTGGTACAAACAGACGATCATAATTTTTGTCAGAAGCATATTTTGTTATAGTTGCATTATTTGTATGTTATAAATTGTGAATGCTGTGGTATCCTGTGAATGGTTATGTTTTGATATGATAGTTACATCCCCTCTTGCCTGTTCCCTTTATGGCATTTGAGTGTGGTTCTGACCAATTTTCACATTGAAGGTTCCACTCTCGCTAGGAGTTTGTGTATCATGTATTCGAGGAACACTGCGAGTATACATAAAGCCTCCTCCTTCAGACAGGATATGGGTTGGATTCACATCGATGCCGGACATAGATTTTAATTTGGAGTCATTCATTGGGGACCATAAGGTCACAAATACCCATATCGCAGTACTTCTTATCAACAGATTGAAGGTGTCTATTCGTGAGTCGCTTGTACTTCCAAACTGTGAGAGCATATGCATCCCTTGGATGCTAGCAGAAAAGGAAGACTGGGTGCCCCGGAGTGTAGCTCCTTTGATGTGGATTAAGCAAGATCCAGGTGGTGGTTCTACCAACACAAAGCAAGGAGGCGAAAAATCAAGTAGTGGAGAAAGTGGCAGCAATGACACGGAAGGCAGTGAGAGAAAATCAAGTGCAGAAGGTGGTCCGATGACGGAGTCTAAGAATGAATCAGCAGAGGAAGGTGCATTGGATGTGGATGCGGATGTGGATTTAGATGTGAAGGACGAGTTGAGAACCCCTCTGCTGAGAGTTGATGAAGACGCACCATGGCACCAGGGGAAGCCAGCAGCAGCAGCGACATCTCAATCCCTAATGTTGAATAATGAAATCCACAAGAGAATGGGGACGAGAGCAAAGGTGCTGGGATTTGGGAAGAAAATGGGTGAGAAACTAGAAGAGAAGAGGAGGCACATAGAGGAGAGAGGAAGGATCATGGTGGAGAGGATGAAAGGACCACAGTGACGCACACACGCCTGCCCTCCTATTCTGAAGGCATGTTTGTAGATTTTTATGTTCAACAATTGTTCATTCCATTCACTGTAATCCACCAAATTAACAACATTTGAGTTGAAAAGAAACATAACAATCGTGAAAAGAGACGACGTAATTGTTACCGACACAAGCATATGTTTGCAAGTCCTAGTAGGCATGTCTGTTTACAGATGACATCAGGTTCGCCAAATGTTGCAATCTATCTCCTACTCATCCTTCTATCCCGGCTAATTATTCGGTTGGTCAAATTTATTTTAAGCATATAAAATATGACCCCCTGATTATGCCAGCTACACTTCAATGATTCAGCTAGTTAAAATATTAAAATTAGATAGAGTACATAAATTATAATGTTATCATATAGTATAGATTCCGTCTCTTGAAAGACGGTCTCTTCATAAGTCATGGAAAGACCAAGGTTTAAAGTCTAAATTAGAAGAAATTAAGATAAAATTTTCGGGTTGTATGAACCGGGTTATAAAATTTATAACTACTA
>JAULKM010000010.1:63798-75598 GCA_032355605.1 Rubia tinctorum
ACCTGCTGCCAGTATTTTACCATCTCGCAGGCAAGCCTTCGCTTTACAGCTAGAGTGGCCTTTGTGCTGTCAATTGCAAGTCCAAGTTGGATATCAACCCCCTAGTGAAAAAATTGAATTTTAAAAAAAAAAATCCAGCAAAATAATTGAAAATTTAAGTAATCAACTGCAGTGCCACTGTCATTTTGTTTGACTACCTTCAGCAATCAATGATACATTAGATCAGAAACCAAAATGATCTAATACGGAAAAATATGTTACACATTCAAATTAAAGGGGAAAGATTGCCTCAATATGCTTGATATACTTTAACCTGAACAAGAATACGTATTTTGACTAAACATGATTACAAGATGGTCATACATTCAACCCCGCACAGCAAGGAGGGCTTATTTATTGTTATCAACATCAACTACCAGATGATGCCTCCATATTGACACATCCGGCCAGCAGAAACAAGATGCAGCTGCACCTTAGGAATAGTTCAGAGAAAGGAATGGTCTTATTAGGATGGTATTATTATTTGGCTCATCTAAAAGTGGACATAATCCATAATTAGCCCACAAGAAATTGTTGGTTAATTACATATTTCAGAAAATAGGAGGTATCAGAAGATATTGTTGCTTAATTACATAGCCGCACTATTCTAAAAGCATATAACAGGTAGCGTATGCAAAAGGGCCTTGTTACTTTGGCATAACCAAAACGAACGTGGTAAAAAAAAACCTGTCCTAATGCCTGAAGGCACAGTGCTCTTAGAACTCCTTCTGCGAGGTCTACTGGCAAGTTCCTCCTATGACAAAACAATGCTCAAAATAGTAAGGCTTCGACTGGCGATGATAACTTTGACTAAAAGCTGCATAGACAATACCAGCATGGGTACAAACCTTAATTCGCAGGGAAACTGAGGGAGAACTTGTCGGACAGCACAGTCAAGATATCCAGCTGCCTTTAAGAAAATGTCTACACAAGAGCGCCTGCTCTCTGATACATAAAAGAATTAAATTTAAGCACGCATAGCTAGGAATAATAATGCAGCACATAGCTGAATATGGATATGCATCATATATCAAAGAAATCGATTAAGGCATTCACCATAAAATAAAAAAAGGTTATTAGCTGCACTGCTGACTGCTGAGTATTTTATACTCGGAGGCAATAACCACTACAGTTTCAACTCTGTTCATTTAACTGGAATCATCAGAAGAAGTAATAAAAAAGAACTAATGATCATAAAAAAAAATCATAGGAGTAACGGTAACAGAGAGGTGGGGGAAGCAGTAATGTGATAGGGTGTGGATCTAATAACCATAAGATTAACCATTTAACCCACAAAACTAGATAATGACAGCTGATACAAACAAAGACTTGAACACCAGTTGAGGAGGGAAAGGATTCTTAGCAATCGCTATGTAATAATTCATGTAACTCATTTCCTAGCTAGCATACTAATCAAAAGTGGGCTGTGACTGCAGGATACACACATACCTTCTGATACTTTTGGCTGATAACTATCGGCGGAAATTCTAGGAAGAAGCAATAGATTGGCCTGTGATAGCGATAGCATTGCCATCAAGTGTAACACTGAGAGCACTTCATACCAAGCACTAAACATAGCAGTTTCCTAAAGCACCAGAGAATGCAGTAAATGAGATGAAATGTGAAAGGAAAGAATAGTGGGGGGGTCTTGAAAGTTGATGTCACCTCAGCTTCGTCCTCTTGATTGATCCAAGCAAACTGCAGTTTGTGCTGCAGAGGGGTTCCTGCAGGATGAAATTGAGGAGCATGAGAAAAGTAGGTAAGAACACGATAGTGGGGGTGCCCAACAAAGTTTACCGTCTTTAACTAGGCCCAGAAGTAGTGGGAGATAGTCTTCAAGGGCTTGCAGAAGATCAGCCAGAGTGGAACCTCCTGCAAGAGAGATGGGGGATGAGGGGAAATGAGGGGGAAATTGGGCAGTTGGACTGAATGTAACAAACCATGTTGCGTGGCACTTCTCCTTCTGGTTCTGGTAATGGTTGGAGCTTCCTGACCAGCCATTGCAACAATTCTAGTTCTAAGTGCAGAGAGGCGCTCCACTAAGGTTTTGGAGAGGAGAGTGCCAAGAGTGGGTGAGAAATCCAGGGGTTGAGGAATGCGCAATCCCGGAACAAATACAGAAACTTCCCCAATATTTCCGGGCCGCCTGCGGTTTGCACCAGCGTCCTTGGGCGTTGAGAGCAGGCACCCCATTACTGTGATGTGTGTAGCATTGCAAGAAACAAAGAATCAGGCAGAAGGGGTTGAAATAAATGAAAAGCAGAAATAGAGTTGGGCAGTCACGAGTCCGTCAAGTGGAGAAGAAGCCTTTGGCTGACAGGAAAAGCATCACAAGAAAGGCACTAACTTTTAGTTGGGATGGAAACTTCAAAGTGAAGGCAGACGAGACGCCCAAACAGAAACAACAACAGACGATGAAGCAAGCAACCCAAATATTCAAAATCCTTTTACCTGATTGCAGAAGATGAGGATGAACTGGAACCGGAACTGGGCACAGGTCAAAGATTCATGTGCAGCTGCTGCTGCAGCATACCATACTATATTCAGAGAGAGAGGGGGCGGAAATGAAATGGGAGGGAGAAGCAACTCTGTGTATATACTCTCCAGTCTCCACCACTGTGCTGTTTCTTGCGTTTCCTCTGTACTTCTATTGCTACTACTGTTTTTCTACGATTGACACACTTACCATTTTAGTATGTCACATTTCCTTTTATGGCAAAAAGTACACCATTCTCAACCACTCATTAAACTTTTTACCCTCTTCATTCAATTTCATCCACACATTTCAAGTTGCAAAAAAACAACACTTAAACCTGTGGTGCCAAACATAGGAAAAACAACGGAGGGAGTATGTTTTAAAACATATCACGCCCTTTCCTTAATTGCTTGTAATTCTTCTTCCCCTCCGGTCCGTGACCTACAATATTATAGTATTCTCTCTTTTTTTTGTCACAACAATTGCAATTATTAAACTCTTCAATTTTGACTTGTCATTATTATTCTACTCTTTCTGTCCTCGTTAGTTTTTGTTTGTAGCTCCCAGTCCATGCAGTTATCATTGATTTGTGTAAGATTTTTATATACGTATAAACAGTGACCATTGTTGAACCCTAATTGTTTAACATAAAATAATAAAATTGAAGGTAGGAAATTAGAATTAATTTTCCAGTTCCCATAACTTGTTTTATAAAAATCAAAAGTTGTTTATAATTTGTAAAGCTGTTGCGTAGTGCGTGGACATTCAAGTAGATGTTGCACATACGTGTTCCTGAAATTGTTTAGATGGAGGGATTAGCAGTTTTGGGAAAATATAATTTCATTTTCTACTCATTTTACATTATCAATGGCTGGCTAAATTTGGTCGACTGGTAAAACCAAATGGTGTGAAGCTAAATGTGGATTGGAAGTGAAGAATAAGAAGTTATACAGCAACAGTTTGTTGAGCAGCAGGCATACACATGGAGCAGTAAGCATTGTTTCCATGTCCAGAAGGCTATTCTACAGTGCTGTACAACGAGCGTATAATGACCGTAGATTACACGGAGAGGTGAATCAATGAATGATTGGTAACATTTTCTTTGCACATTTTGCCTACGTCAGCATCCTGGTTGCTGATATTAACGAGTCACATGCACACTTTTCTATGGTCATGTTTGACTACCGATAATTTTAGTTACATATAGTAATGGCGTATTAAAGCTTGATATTTAAAAAATACATAATGCTAGGGTGTCTAACAACATCTTACACAATAATACTATATACCGATTGAAATGCATGAGGACCAGATTTCGGTGGGGCGGGGGACATTTGAGTCACTGGGAAAGCGTGTCCAAGGGTGACATGGGAACTCAAATGGAAGCTCAGCCAAATGCGGACAAGTGTCCCGCTAGCATTTTGTGAATCCAATAATAGGGAGGTTTCAGATCTTTTGCAACACTCCGTCACGTGGCGCTCCATCCCACACTGGACGGCCACCTTCCTTTTTCATCCCCTTTCTATCTTCATTTTCCATACCCCCTTCCTATTTTCAATACAATCTGATCATCACGGAACATAATTCTGTTATTTTAAAACAAAAAAAAAAAACACAGTACGTGCTGCATTCCTACACAATCAACACAACACTTCCAAACAATCTCACATCACAAAACCAACAAGAAGTACCTCTGCTTCAGAAAAAACAAAACACAACAAGGACCCAACTGCTGTTTGCCTATGTTCTCAACAGATCACCACATGGTGAAGAAAACCATCATCTTAAGATTTGTATGCCCGTGGATTAAGAGAATGAAAGTCTGTGCTCCTACCAGTAAACCTGAATTTACGAGCATCAGACTCACTTGATAACATTCTTGGCAGTTGGTGTTAGCTACTAATGCTCACTACAGTGTATTTCGAACAACACATTGATGACCTAGCCTTCTGCGTTAGCACCCTCTTCAGGCACTCTTCTCCTCTTTTCTTCTTCCTCTGCAACAAATGCAAAATGTTAACATAGTCAAAACATCTTACACTTATCACAAATGACAGCATCAAAACCATGATGCAATGTCTTTCACACAAAGAAGGTACAACAGGTCTGAAGCTGCAAATCCCATTAATCTCTCAGTTATAAAACACGATTCATTTCAATCACAAGATGCAATATCACTAGCTTGTTTGACAGCAGGAGAGTACCCCCCAAGATGCAATATCAAAGCTGAACCTGCATTTCATTGGTACATGGTAATATCCACAGCATCTAGTCAATGCATCGGATTCAATCACTATAATGAAGTCTTCTAAGTAGGAAAAAAGGTATACCCAGCGGAACATTGTGCTGCTCCTTTGTTTTAAATAAGCAAAAGATTCAAACTAGAATCAACAGTGTTTAAGAAACAGGGCCAAATAGAGGATGGTTAATGCACTCATGTGTAGAGGATGTGTCATATTCAGCTTAAATAAAAATACATTGCCCCAGGCATTGTGAATGCCCTCCAAAGTCAGTCAGAAGGACATGTCTAGAACAAGAGAAAGGCATCGTAACAAATAAAAGGCAGGTAGTAGGAAATTGACAGGAAAGATACCCATGAGGTGACGCATGGCCTTTTGTGTTCTTTTCTCGAGTTTGTCAAGCTTCTTCTGCACATCCCGACGCAGATCCCAGTTAGGCTTTTTGGGAGCGATGTTGAGGAAGGGGTCCTGAGTTTGAAAGGGGCAAGAGATTAGGCACGAATTGGGAATTGGGAATTGAAAAGACACAGATGATTTTTACCTCTCTGTTGTGCGTGGGAGGAGGGAGTGGTTGGGCGGCGGGGTCTTGGAATTTGGGAAGAACAGGCGGAGCAACCTTCCCCTCCTGAAGCTGCTTGTCGTGAGGGAGGTAGTTTCGGAATTTCATCTTCACCTCTCTGCACATTCACATTCACGTTCACATTCACATCACATCACATCACATCACATCCTCTGTTAATAATAAACCCTAGAACGGAAATCATAATGGATCAGTTTCAACGCTTACTCGTTGTTGTGCTCTTGCTCCGCATCGGATGGGTCGTCGGGAGTGTCGACCAGTTTCTGAGCATCTCTGAGAGCTTGAAGCCTCTCCCTCCGGGCTGCCGCCGACTCTTCCATTCTCTCTCTCTCTCCCCCAATTTCAAAACACCCGTAATCAAGTTCTAAGTGGAGGGAATATTAACGGGACAGGTTAATAATTTATAAATGATGGTAAACTTAACTAATGATTTACATTATTATCCCTATTACCTGCATTTAGTAGTGTAGGATATGCATTTAGGAAATTTTTGTAATTATTTAATTTGAATCCTAAATAAATTCTAATTCTTAACGTATCCCCTATAATCTTAATCAACTTTATAAACAACCTCATAATTTAATCCACCTTCGGCTTGTGCCTTTTAGTATGCAATGACTAAAAGATTCAACAAAATCTGCCATAGCACCTTGGAAAATTGCGGCCAAATTACATCTATGTTCTTCCAATGTTCACCAGTAGGCCCTTCATCTAATTCGTCTTGCAGCGCTTCTGGGAGAGGCGGAGACCTTGGAGAGAAACAATGGAGAATGTTTCATCAAAAGGGTTTCTAATTTCCCACCATTTAGTGGCAAAGTTTGCAAAGAAGGCATGGATCTTGTACTGATTACTGTTGAGGAAATGCAAATAGGAAAAAGTGTTGCGAAAATTGAAGATGCCAACATAGCCATTGCTTCCTCAAAACCTCATTTTCAGTTCGAAATTGTGTCCGAAAGAGTTTCGAAGAAATCAAGCTGCTGATTCTAAGGTTTGATGGTGGATTGAGAATTGAGGCTCTGCACTTAATTTGATTTGGAACCGATGAATTTTCAAGGTAATCTAATTATTAAGGTATTTGTGTAATAATAATCTTTATTTTGGATTAATTTTGAATGATGATGGTTGATGAGGGCTGAAGTTTAATGAGTCCGTCTCTTGAAATACGGTCTTTCCATAAATCATGGAAAGACCAAGATTTAAAGTGTAAATGAGAAGAAATTACGATAAATTTTTTGGGTTGTATGAACCAGGTTATAAAATTTATAACTACTACACGTTACATAATAAAACTTTAATATTGCAACAAATACCCTTTGCCTTTTATTATTATAATTAAACCCCGTCTTTCCATAATCCTATGGAAAGACCGTCTTTCCCAAAACTTTACTAAGTTAAATAATCAAAATTTAATTAAGATTAAAAATAACTAAGGGTAATATAGTGAATTTTTCATTAAGTTTACTTGCATTTAAAAATTCTTAACATGTATTTATATTTTGTGATTAACAATTGATTTATTATATTATCCTACATTTATACTAAGGAAATAGAAATCGATTATAAATGGTAGTTACATTATAAAATTAGTTTCCCATTAGGTTTTGGTAAATATTCGTAGGTTAGAATACTTTTCCATATAGAAGGGGAAAATGTATTTTTACAAAATTCCAGCTAAAAGTTTCCAGAGAGGGTTATATTGACACTTACACTGATTATCTAGGGTTATATTTGCACTTTCGAACACTGGAATGTTATATTGGCACTTATGTCAAGTATGTGGGGTTATAAAAACACTTTTCTCTTATAAAAAATCACATTCATGTGACACTTGGATATTAGAGTTAAGTGCTAAAAAGATCTTGACTTTAGGCAGAAAGTGCCAATATAACCCTACAATCTCAGAAAGTGCCAAAATAACGTTTACTCCGTTGACGTTTTAGTCAACATTTATTTGGCCGGATATCGATGAAAAGACAATTTTACTCTTACCTTAAAAACTTTTTTAAAAGAAAAAAGAAAAAGAAAATCATTTTCTCATTCGCTGTTGACTTTTCTGATTGAAATTCTTCCTCTCTGTGTTTGACGTGAAACAGTTCTTCCTCTCTGATTTTGACATGGTGAAGAGGGGTGGCAGAGGTGTGGCGGAGGCGGGTTTTCGGTGGACAATGACGCGAAGAAGAGGGTTTCCGGTGGGCGCTACGTGAAGAAGAAGTGTGGCAGACGCGAAGAAGAGGGTTTTGATGGACAGCAACGTGAAGAAGAGGTGGGGGACGGCGTTGGCGAGGGTCAACGAGCAGGAGGCTAGGGTTTAGGTGAATCAGGGCAAATCCTCGAACGGAGACCGGTGCTGCGCAGTGGAGGGAGTCAGTGGGGCCTTTGGCTGTGGTGAGAAGGTGTATTATTTGGGGGATACGAGGTCGCGGTGCGGGAGGCTAGGTGGAGGAGGCTGGCGAGGCTACTGCTGCGGGAGGTGGCAGGGCTAGGGCTGCGGGAGGCGGTGTGGCTAGGTATAGTGCCACCAGCGCCACATGGCGTCGGGGAGGGCATTGTTTGATGGTAAGTAGCCTTTGAGTCTGTTTAGGAATTGAAATTTACAAGTTGTTTAAATTTTCATCTGTATGGCACTGTTTTGGGCTTCCCTCGCTCCTATAGTTGTAAGTTTGTAGTTGTAATGGCGGAAGAAAGAAATAGGTTTTGAGTTGAAGAAAGACCTTAGGTTTTGTCATTTCATATTGAGGTTATGCCTGAATGTATTTGGTCAATGGCGGAATTAGCGAGTTTGGTTATAGCGACACAATTTTTTGATGAAAGGTAGGGTTAGATTGACACATACAATAATTAGGTAGGGTTAAATTGAGACTTTTTTAGATTGTAGAGTTATATTGATACTTTCAACATAAAGTTAGGGTTATAAATGTATTTATCCCTAAAAAATACTAATCTTGTGTTCGAAGTGCTACACATAACATTGTTTCCAAAATTGTCTAAGCAATACAAAAGACTCCCAGCTAAAAAAATAAAACAAGGATAGAGCCACCTTCATCATTACACAACACTCTTGGCACGCAGCCCATTGGCCTCCTCCACCAAACTTGAGCTTCTTCTATTCTCCAACTTTCTGAAACTCAGTTTCTTGTTCAGTGCACCAAGATACGCTCTAATGCTCGAAACTACGATATCCATTGCTGCCCCAGTTCCGCTGTACAAACCACAATCAAGTTTATCACTCACATACACGTACTGATTCAAACAGAATTCAACCATCCAATTATTATTATTATTTATTAACCTGAAATTTCGATAAACAGCTTCTCCTGTCGAGGCATGCGTAGATGTTTCACTGTCTTCTCCACGGATCATCACTCGTGTAGTGGCTATAGCATCAATTCCTTCTGTCACAGCACTCAATGAATACTCGAGCAGTGTTACAGGAATCTGCAACCATTCACACAAAATATTTGATACAAAACCACTTTTCTCGCGTCCTAGCGTGCATGTCAAGATGAAAACGGAATAGAATCCAATAGGAAAAATCAAATCTTTAAATGTGGCAACCTTGACGATGACATCAACTGCCTTGTAAGCTGAATCAACTGGTCCAGTTCCCACAGAGCAGGCAACATGCTCCACATCATCGGCGTCTACAAGTTTGACCGTAGCAGTAGAAAGACCAAGAGTTCCACAAGTAACCTGTGCCTCCAAACGTCAGTAACGACAACAGATAATTGATGCCTAAGCAAGTTCTGAACGTGGAAGGGTATATTTACCTGTACATCTCCAAGTTTCCAGTAAACTTCAGGCTGGAAAACCTCATCTGACACTAGAGCTATGAGGTCGTCATCCGTGATGCTCTGCAGCAACCAAAACAGCAATACGGATCATCCATATTATACTCTTCAGCACAAATTACAAGAAACAAGCAAGAAGAACTAGCAATATGGGACACCTCTATAGCAATTATTTTTGCAATTTGAAGTCAATTTAACAAAAAATACTTCAAACTTTCAACCAAACATTTTATAGAACCAATTCTACAAATTAGCTAAATAGAACAACCAAAAAATTCAATAAAATGGATTCCCCATTTACCTTTTTATTCTCAGCAACAGATTTAAACCGCCAAAAGAGATCTTCAAGTTCTTTACCATCAATGTCATAACCAAGCTGTAATTTTCAACCAGAACATAAAACCTTAATACAACAGGATGTACAAAACTACAAACAGCTCTAAAGACACAAAACAGAAGCTGAATTTACCTCTAAAAGTTTGGCTTTCAAAGCATGACGTCCACTGCCATGAAATGAGCAAGTAAGATTACAAAAAGAATAAACTCACTGCAATTCTTTTTTGAAAACAATAAAATCACTTCCAGTTGAAGAGGGAAGATAAGGGTCTGATAACTAGACAAAATATTCCCTTAATCTCCTCAAATCAGAAACAATTAAGTTTGACGGGAAGAATGTTTTCTTACACGAATTGATTCAGCTTTTACATATAAAGTGATGGTAAACACTACTCCCCCGTCCCATAAATATTAGCCTATTTACATTTTCCAAGTCAAACTTGGTAAACCTTGACACTAAATATAAATTAATATATTTATGATAAAAATATCGTGCGAGATATTGTTAGATTCATCTTAACATCTGTTTTCTAAATATCAATTTTTTATGCGGAAATATTATATGTAGCTAGAGATATTAACGGTCAAATATGATCACTGAAGACCGTGAAAAAGTAAATAGGCTAATAATAATGGGACGGAGGGAGTGTATATTTTTTGTGGATTGTTATAGGCCACAGTTAACAGTTTCCCAGAGAAAATAACTTATATGCAAAACATCTTAAATATATACCCCAGGTTGAAAAAAATTAAGAAATATATGACAAGTGACAGTATAGAGAAAAGATGCATTTACACCATTTTTTTCCAAAAGAGCTTTGACTCACCTCAGTTTACCAAGGACAATACCAGATTCATTGGACCGATGAAGACCAATATCTTCAGGAGCTATGATCTCATATGTTTCTTTGTGTTTAAGCATTCCATCCTACAAATAACTCAAAAAGAAATAATAAAAAATGGAAAGCATAATGTCAAAATTACTTGTAAAAATTCAAAAAAAACACAAATATATTACATTATTATGCCACAAATCTAAACTCAAGCATCTAATAAAGCATGGACAAATCTAAAGAACATTAATAATACAATTTAACAACAGCTAATAACTGGAGGAAAAGAGGGAACATTCATTCGTTAAAATTAGCCAACGAACTTGGAGGCTTTACTTTCCACACTTTAATCACACTGTTACCAGTGAATTTCCTGAATTTCATTTTCACACACTGAGAGGAGAATGTGATATAATTAGACTAACTGTCATTTATAAGTACATATCCATCACACTAGACATCCATCAAGTCAAAACAGAGAAAAATTTAAAGAAGAATAATGGACTACCATTAAGAGTGCCAGTACGCTGACACCATAAAGTATCTTAAAACACAGGAAATGAAAACTAGCAGGAAAAACACATACAAGAGCAACTAGATGATGAATGCAATGATGAACAATTTGTGAAATTTGATTCACTTCACACCTTGCATAGCTCAATATTAAATACACAAGATGAACAAAATAATCTATTCTATAATGAACTTTACATTGTAAATATGTTCCTCTAATCCCTCATTTTAGATGCAAAGCAATGATAAAGCATGAGTTGAACATCAGCCCTGCCTTTTACATGCATCATTCGAATCCAATATTCAACGATCAAGGATATGAAAGTCAAAGGCATGTTAATGGGGAAGAGATGTTCAAGAAAACAAAATTGGATGGCAAGACAAGAATAAGACGAGCTTGAGCACAGGAAAAGCAAAAGGATTAAATATATCAGTTGGATTATTATGAGAGTAACTAAGACCAACCTGATGGATGCCACTTTCATGAGCAAATGCATTAGCTCCAACAATAGCCTTGTGAGGCTGGACATGCAGCCCACTGTATTCCTCCACCTACAAGAGCAGATGTCAAAGCAAAGCACAAGTAGCACCGATTTCAACAAGAGAGAGAGAGAGAGAGAGGGTCAAAGGCTAAATACCATCTTGCTCGCAATGTATATGTGCTTTGTGTTAATTCCAGTATAAAGGCCTGCCAGTTGCTGCTCTCCACGGCACTTCAAGGCCATGACAACCTGCAGTTCAGATAGAAGAAAAAGAAAATGGCAAGGTGAAACCTCATTATATACTCCTTCCATCTGTTTATAAAGTTCCACTTTGTTATTTCATGATCTCCAACATACATATTCTATTGATAATATCTGTAATTGCATATAATTTAATATAAATTTGATATGGAGAAAATGATGAATAGGAATAGGGAATGCAGACCTCTTCCAATGAAGCATTGCCAGCTCTTTCACCAATCCCGTTGATGGTAACTTCCAACTGCCTGGCAC
>JAULKM010000010.1:79917-90536 GCA_032355605.1 Rubia tinctorum
GCGGCGGGGGAGAAGAATGCATAGGAGGAGGTGGCGGCGAATGGTTGGGTTTTGGTGGTGGAGAAATGGGGATTCGGGGTGGAACACAGAGAGGCTGCGGCCGCCGCCATTTTTCGAGAACTGGTCAAACGAACCAGTTACACCACTCTCACTAACCGTTTTATATTATCCCTTTAACCAACAGTGCTTTCATTAAAATAAAAAATACAATCCGCCATATCTATCCCAAAATACAGTATTATGGCCATGGATGATCCGTTGAAGGTTGCAAAGCGGAGATGTGAAGTGCTTAAAGACCGTATTCACAGCCTGACCTGCAACAAAACCACCCTTCTGAGGCTTCTCCAATCCGAGCTCGCCTTCCTCAATCGCCTTTCACTGAATCCTCAAGCCCCTTCAACTTCATCTCCTCGGAGGTTAAGGTGTGCGTGTAAGAAATTGATTCCTCTTTGTCGATGCTGTCTGTGTGATTGGATTTTTATTTACAATGCGTTAAAGATTGGATTTTTATTTACAATGTTTACAATGTGTTAAAGATTGGATTTTTATTTACAGTGTGTTAAAGATTGGATTTTTGTTTACAATGGCAGCCTTAATATCGGACATCTAGAATCAGTGGTTCACATACTCCAACACCCATCTATAACCGCAGTTTCCCGCGTCTGCAAGACACTACCTTTGTCCTCCATCTATGTTGACATTGTATGTTGTGTGTGTGGGAGCCCCGCCTGGTTCATTGTCTCAGACAGGAATCCCAGCTACATTTCATGGAATGATTCTGATTCGAGCAAGGGATTGAGAACGCGTGTCGTGCAGGCTCTTGATGCTGCCCGCTCATCTCCTACGCTTGCTCCATCTTTACTTATCCTTTTCTTTTCTAATGGACTGGATCATATGGTTTGTGACAATCTCCGTGATGAATTCGGGGCTGCTGACTTTGGACTCCTGTTTCCTACTTTTGATTGTGCATTTTCTGAGGAGGAGGAGGAGGATGGCTGGATCAATGTGCTGGCTAGATCATATCAGTCAGCTTGTGTCCTCAAAATTGAGATCAACACCCCTACAGCTCCAGCTTCTGTGGAAGAATGTGAGGTCGGACTGGTGCCAGATGGCTCAGTTCTTGAGGGGCAGGATCAGGAAATTCATCTCACCCCGGCTATTCCGGAATCTCTATGTTCTCTCATATCAGGACTGCAGTGCTTGCCAGGTGTCCAGCTTTCTGATGTTGAATTGCTTAATTTCGACACTACAGCGCTGATAGCCATTGTATCTGGGATAAGTAATGGAGGTATAAGCTGCCTCTTGTCTACCCCAGAAACCAAGCTCAGAAGCCGGTTTAAGTCCAACTATGAATTTGTGATCACACAGGTACTTGTTGAATTTTCCCCTTCTTTGGACACCAACTTACTGCTTCTTTTGCATTAACAGTTTTTTCCTCTCATCATATGATCTGTTTGCCACAAGTCTGATTTTCCCCTCTTCACAGGTTGATTCTGAAATCCTGAACCCTATTCACAAAGAACTAATGCTTGCTGTGTCTGGAAGGAGAGGAATCATTTGTCAAAGCGTATATTCAGAATTTCAGGAGTTAGTTTCCATGTGTGGTGGGCCAAAGGAAAAGTTAAGAGCCACTTATCTTCTGAAACATTTGAGGTGAGCATTTCAGATTTATCGATATAACATCAATTGGATATCATTATTAAATTATCTTCTTAATGAGATGCATGTTTGCATGGCCTAATCTATTACAAGAGTTGTGCCTGACGGTCCATCTAGCCGCGTAATGAACCTCCCTAGTACCAGAAAGCTGGCACTAAAAAACAAGGTGGTGTTTGCCACAGGTGACCATTGGCATGCACCGACATTAACTGCAAATATGGCTTTTGTTAGAGCTGTTACCCAGACAGGAATGTCATTGTTTGTATTAGAGCATAGACCTCGGGCACTTATTGGTGAGTAGTGTTTTATTGGTCCGCTCTTCAATGTTGAAAGACTCAACTTCAAAGTGGAATGAATAGCCTAGAATCAACTTCACCCGCCAGTGAGCAATTTAAGAGAAGTGGTTACTTTAACAGGTTACATTTGATTATTGCTGATGGTGCAGTATATGTTTGGGTCCCTTTCAGCTAAAGTACTGACAGATCATATTGATATTCTGGTGCTACCTTCTGTCTTCAGAATAATGCTTACAAAATTCAGGAAGAGTATGAAAGAATGAACGAGTAAAATTAGGTAGTCTAAAGCTTGACTTTGAACTTGCATGTACTAGTCTTGATGCTAATTAAGCTATTGGTAGACAGACTATCTACAAGTAGCTTGCAGTTGCCGAGTATCTGCACCTTCTTCATTTTAAGCCGGCCAAGCTTAATCCTCACAGGTACACGAATCTTAAGATCCAATGGAATTGTTCCTGTTTGTTGTTGCTCCTGTAATGCAGCTAACAAAGTATTCCCATATTGAGACTGACCAGTTAAGGCTACGTCGAGCACCGTCTTGTTCTGGTGCCCTTGGTAGAATTTAGGAATGGGGCCCTGGCATAGTTTGCTGCTCTTGTACCAAACACTCAAGTGGCTTCCATTCTCGTAGTAGATTCCAATCTTCTTGTTTGGATTATAGGCAGTGACCCTCACGTTGAATCTGGCATAGAGACTCAAGTCGAAGTTGAGTCTGAGATCAGATATTCTGAGGTTGTCGACGGAGTAATTGGGAATCTTTGGTTGGAAAACAGCGTAGATGATAGCAGCAACGACCCCGAGAGTGACGAGCAGTAGGATGATGATGCTGATAGTCCAACACAGGCATCTGCACCAGCAGCTCTTCCTTCTCTTTGATGGTCTCGAGTTAAAGAATGGTGTGTTGGGTGGCATCAGCGGGGAAGGACGAGGCTGCGCATTAGAGGGTTGCAGCTGGAGATGGTTGCCTAGAGTGCGAGGGACCTGTGGCTGATGCTGCTGGACAGCAGGTGCAGGCTGGCCGTGATCTGATGTCACTGATACCTTTGGCCTACTAGGTTGTGGTGGTGCCCTCACTTCCACCGGGTGAATTCTGGTGTGTTGATCTGCCATTGGAGCTGCTCTGTGCTCTCTTGCTCCGGAACTGTGCTGCTGCTGCTGCTGCTTCTTCTCCACCATTTTAGCAGCAGATGGCTACGTATATGTAAAAGCCAGTGTAAATTCTGTGACTCATCTCATACTAACCTTTGAGGTTTCCACTTTGCTCACCTAATACCAACCAATGAAGTTGGTTAACTAAAAAGCATGCGTTAGTTCCCTGACGCATGCAACTTGACAATGCATCTATTCTCCTCCGTGTAGGTGACCAAACCTCTTTGTAGGATTATCATTGGTCAAATATCATATTAATGTGCAGTCCTATTTTTACACGTATCATTGGGTTTGGGTTGCCTGTGGGATGTGGATACATTGTGCAAACAAGGCTAGCTCAGTGGTGTGCGAAATGCAGAAAACATTCTTCCAACCTTCGAGCAGCAGCTAGTCAACATGCTCAAACTCCAATTTCAGACACAGTTTCAAAATACGGTTATACATAGCATACAGGAAATACGGTTCAAAATGCAGTTCCCAATTAGTCCAGTAGCGACCCCATATCCATCACATGTTTGTAACCCTTTCAACAACGGAGTTGATGTCCACAACCTTCTCGATACTGCGACACAAAAGACCAAACAAGTCAAGGAAAACCACACCCGAATCAATAATAACCAATCAAATTTGTGCATGCTTGCTTCCCAGAGATTTTATTTCATTGAAAACATTAAAGTTCACCAAATTAAACACCAACTTTTGGTGGTATTAAAGAATCAGAACAGACCTGTACAAAAGATCACCACTCAGAGCCTTTTTTTTGCAAATCCAGTGTGGAACCAGCTTTTCAAGTATCTCTACTTGCTCTTCAATTTCGCCTAACCATGGGAAATTCAAAATCATTAGAAAAAGTAACAGGGATGAAGAAAAAGTTCAGAAAGCATACAACAGATTAATGATTTCCAGATGCACCTTCATCATATTCACAGCTCATAATGATCTTGTGAATTAGTTCCTCTTTTGTCATTGCACGTCTGTCCACAGATACAAATATTTGCTGGATTGAAGTTACTAGTTCAGACAAGCAAACAGGTTTTTGCTGGTCTGAAGGCAAACCGCGCTGACTGTGTTTGTCACCCTCTTCGCTGCAGCTAATGCCTACTTTACCCTGTAAAATCAGCTTTCATTGACATATAGCAGAAGGTACAATTGCAGAGGCCAGCTACCGTTTACACTCTAAACAGCAACTTTCACTATAAACCTACCTATCACGACCGCATACTAACTGGTAACCAATTATACACTCAGCGTAATCTTTCTTACATGTCAACACACTCTGCTTTCGAAGCAACATTACAAGTATAAGAAGGTCAGTCACTAGGTTAGCATGAGTCCATAAACACTAAAGCATGACACTTTAATCAGCAATCAACAGACATAAATATCAAATTTGAACACCAGCACATCAAAAGATAGATCACAATACATTCTCCTAAAATTGCTTGTGGGAGTATAAAGTTGCTTGAAAATACAGGGAAAACCAGAGTGTACCTCAAAAGAGAGTATAGAAGATATGGAGATTGTCTTTTCCCTTGTTTCCGTTTCAGTATAGCCACCTGGAGAAGTTTTAGTTTGTTCTGCCTCACTAGGAGGCAGGTTCAACGAACTATCTTCTTCTTCCAATATAGAAAAATCTAAGGATCTTTTTGCAGGCTGGTTGCAAGACATGCAAGTTTGGGTTAACAGAGGCGTGTGCTTCACTTCAGAAGTGGAAGATGATCTCTTTGGAGTAGACTGTGCTGGAGTTTCAAGCATTAAACTATCACTTTCTGTGACAAATTTCAGAGGAGTGACTTTGACTGTACTAGAGCTAACATGTCTTGGAGAACTGTCAACAGGATTTTCGGTAAGTGTAGGCTTGGGATATGACCCAGAAATTTTCCTCTCATTTGCAATTTCATCATCAATCAAGGAAGATGGACTTGGCAATGGATTGACAGTCAATTGCATCCTCTCTGATGCATTGTCAATCACTCTTTTAACAAAACGCGGAGTATGTATTGGACTGAAATGTGATGACTTGACTACTTCAGTTCTGGTTGAAGTCAATCCAT
Source organism: Rubia tinctorum (assembly GCA_032355605.1). Taxonomy (NCBI): domain Eukaryota; kingdom Viridiplantae; phylum Streptophyta; class Magnoliopsida; order Gentianales; family Rubiaceae; genus Rubia; species Rubia tinctorum. The sequence goes on from JAULKM010000010.1 coordinate 85,076, forward strand.
CTACAGGCAACGGATCTGAACTGATGGTGGCATCTATCTGCTTAGAAGTATCTAGCAGTACAGCTTCTGGAACGTCAGAACCCTGGAGTGAAAAGAAATGCCTAATCGGTCGTTGTACATAGATTTGATAATTATCAAAATGCCTCATCATAAGTTGTTGACCACAAAATTATTCATAGTCTCATTTCCTTTTTTGCACAAGATATTCTGACAAAAGAACTAGGACAAAGGTTGGTATTTTATTTTGTGGGTCCTATTTTACAAAGCTGTGGAAAATTGAGGTTGGTAACTTCAGTTTCAAATCCTACAAGGACTTTATGCATTTTTAGATAATGGAAATGCAGTCAATACTTTCGTGCTGGGGGCTATCATCTGGCTTGAGGTGCAGATAAACTGAAATAGATAAGAGTGGAGAAGATTTACCTCTGAATGCTTATCCGCAAAACTTCTGATCCTGGAAGAGAAAAGATGGCGCAAAGCAAGAAAGGCAGATTCTTCATGGGAACCTTCAACAATGTCAAAAGTCAAGGTGATTTTCATTTCTGGTTTCATGCACAAAGACTCTTGATCGTGCACTAGAATCTTGCTGATGTTGACAGCTTCAGGAAGTATATATTTTATCTGAGCTAGATGCTTGTGTTCGAACGTTCTGATAACACAGTGAACAAAAAACAAAACAAAGAATCAATGGCTAAAGGGAAAGATGAGGGAGGCGTACAACATGGATTGGTAAATATGCATACAAGTTAATGCTGTAGTGACTAGAGGAAAGAATAAACAGAAGCAAATTAAATCCAACATATACAAAAGTAGCCAAAATGCAATCCTGCAAGATGAACGAATCAAAAATGTAAATTACCTTCCAGTAAATATTTTCACCTGACGGGAAATGTTGTCGAAAGTAGGAGGCTTCTTGCAGAGAGCAAGTAGCCTAAAAGAAGAGGTCATCCGATCAAAAAACTCTGATAGATTCTTGTACCTGCAAAAACAAATAATTTCACCCCAGGTCAACCTTAATAATGATAAACAGGAACATAAAGAATAGGCATCGGTTAGGTGCCTCACATTTGAGGAAGTTCCACAGCTTCTTCCTTGCATTTCGCGCTATATTTCTCGCTAGGTTTTTCCGGTGTGGGAAGTGCAAAGTCTTGTTCGCGCTCATTTAAGCCTGATTGGTTCTCCTTCTCCACGCTACTGCAATCAAACCATCAGACAGAGGAAAGATCAACAACCCAATGAGAAGTAGCACAAATACGAAAGCAAATTAAGCATCAAATTTTCTTGAGAAAATACATTATGGCCGGAAAGTAAACTGAAAGTCTGAAACCCTATACGGACAAATAGAGCCTTTGCAGCCAAAATTTTCGCCTAATCTAGCGTCCTCTAACTACGAATTGCAAAAAAACGCAGAAACTATCGAACTCAAGAAATCGAAACGATGCGGATTCATTCACCAAAATTTGCCCGCTGTGTTGTTGGGCAATTCAATAAAGCAAGAAAGAAAAGACAGAAGTATATGCTTTGTAGGCAGCAGAAGTCAGAATTACCCCATAGCTTTGCGGATTCTGGAAAAGGGGTGAATTAATTGGAGAAATGTTGCAGAAGAATAAGCAGCTCCGATTGCAAACCAGAACACACACCACACCGCTCCTGTGTGGGAGAGAGGGAGGGAGGGAGGGAAAGTTATGAGGTTTCAAAATAGACTGGGCCGCCGCAAAGCCTCCAAAGAACCTAGCCCGTTACTCAATCCACTAATTTCCATTTGTTTCGATCCGATTTAATTCAATTCAGTTAATTAGTTTAGTTTTGTTATTAATTAGTGAGACTATATTATTTATTTTTGAGTCCGTCTGTTGAAATGCGGTCTTTCCATAAGTTATGGAAAGACCAAGGTTTAAACTGTAAATTTGAAGAAATCAAAATAAATTTTCAGGTTATATTAATCAGGCCATAAACCTATCACTCTTAAATGTTGCACAATAAAATTTTAATATTGCAACTAAAACCTTTTACCTTTCTATAATTTCAATTCAACCCGTTTTTCCATAATCATATGGAAAGACGGTATTTCCAAGACTTTGCCTTTCATTATTCAGTTCTGACCAACCAAATTTAAAATTGTAAATCCACCCTGTTTGAGTTGTTTGCAACAGCCCCAGCTTGTTTATTCATGCCACAATGTGTCCTTTATCATCATTCTATTTCTAATAATAACTAAGCACTGGACATATTACGTCAACACAATATTAACCAGAAAGAAAAGTAAAAATTACGTCGCCTGAGAGATTCGAACTCTCGCGGGGAAACCCCATGTACTTAGCAGGCACACGCCTTAACCACTCGGCCAAAGCGACTGTCTGACATCGAAGATTACAAAATAATTTTGTAACTGGTAGATGATTAGTTCCTGGCGAATGGCCCGGTACCCTCGTTGAAAGTATATCTAAGCGGAAAGAATTGTGTTGATTTAAGACCACATTTTGTCTTATACATATGAAGTTGATTTTGATTCTTGAGGCGTGATTTTTCCCACCGCAATGCTTTTCCATTCGAACTCATACGGTGCCCTTTGAATTGGCCCTTTTCCGTTTCACTACAGAAGGAGATTCATGTTTTCCAATTGTGATTAAATGATCTGTGTTTAATTTGTGATCATTTTAAAGTGTTTTTTTCTCTAATGTATTCTTGCATGCCAGGTGTTTGATGAAATGTCTCATTTGTTTGTCTTTCTTCTTCCCTATTGTCAATATCTTTCTTGCCCACTCTGTTCTCCTGGACTGATGCCATAAAATGATAATGATTATGTTTTCATTTGTTGATTTTTGGGAGTTTTGTTACTCAAATCTTCCACGTCATACTTGCACCATATTCGAACCATATGTTTGCTTTGCTTTGCTTTGTCGGATTACTGAACAAATATATGTGGGATCATGTATACAAACTGGGGCTCAAGTTGTTACTTTGTCTATTACTGTGGCGAGGGATGCTACACCACTGATTTAATGACAACTTCCCTATTATGTGACTGTTAACTCTCATAACTCACTGCATTATTTATCCTTATTGCTTGAACAATTCGACATAGTGTGGCAAGTTGCAGACAATGTACATATATATGCGTATATTCTATGTTTCCATCATTTCCTATTTGTTTCCATGATTTCCTATATGTTTCCATCCGATCAATTTCATTCACTGGAGCTTTGGCCAGTGGGTAGCTAAGAATGATCCTGACGCCTCCAAATTCCTGATTTAAACTGTGCCAGTAGTTTTACATGGAGACTTGATATAGTAGTGTGGAATAAGAAGCTTATTTGGAACTTAATTGTGTTCATTTTCTTATATTTTCCGCAGCTTAATGTGATTCATGTACTGTTGTGAACCCCTTGTTGGTTTTCCTTCCATGTAAACTTGGTTTCTGTGTGCATTTATTTGTATTCTGATGTTGTACTTTTAGATTTAAGAGTTGCTATGCTATTCTCTTAAGGGCCAGGACAAGTCAAAACATGTTTCTTTATGCTTAAAATATTTTATGCCACCAACTCCGTTTCATGAAGGCATCTATGAAATTTGGTCGAGTCTCATTTGGTTAGTAATGACGTTTAAACTTTAAAGTAAATGAAGTATCAAAATATTCTGTGCTTCTCTTTTGCCTCATCGAAATTTGGGTCAATCCTCTAGCTTCACTTCTATTTGGAATTTTTAAAAATATTCCCACAGTTTGTAAATATGCTTGTTCTATGTGGTTATTGTTCGTGTGTACTCTTTTCTGTAGCAGTAAAACCTTCATTTGGTTCAGGAGTGATTCCGGTTCCTCCCCATATCATTGACCACTTCTTTAGGAATGCAGATTAAGAATTCCCTTCAGTTGTTGACGTTGCAGCGGGATATAGCCAAGGTAATACCCTTTTATACTTTTCCTATAAGAAAAAAGGAAACTGTTTTCTATATAAAAAAATATTTAACCTTTCTTTGATCTTGCTTATAAACTCAAGTACGAGTATTAAGTGGAAGGGGATACTGGAAAAGTATAGATTATAGGAAAAGGTATAAATTGTAGCATTATATATATTGTGATGCTGTGGTTACAATATTTTACATTTGCATTTCGGTTTCCTTTGCATAGGGTTAGAGTCCAATTAAGCTTTTTTTTTTCAATCAAAATCAGCTATCATCACATTCATCAGTATGGGGAAAAGAACAAGAGAGGACGATGATCAGTTCCTGAATCATGGGAAAAGAGTGATCCCTTGCGACGGTTACCTTGACAGATTGCCGGATGATGTGGTGATTCAGATTGTGGATATCTTGAATCTGAAGGATGCGGCGAAAACATCAATTCTCTCTAAAAGATTTCTCGGGCTGTAGAAACTGATGATCCCGTACAAAAAGAATCTGGATTTCCACTTGCTCATGAGTTCAAAGCTTGAGAAAATTGTCAACGGCGTAATGCACAGACACAAGGGACCCTCCGTCGATTCTCTAACAATCTCCATCATCCAGCAATACGACAGCTTCAAGAACTGGCTCAGATTTGCTAGAACCAAATGCGTCAAGAATCTGGATATAGGTTTCAATTTTGTGGCTTCTCCTCCGGATTTCTCACATCATGGCTGGGACAAACTGACTTCGCTTACATTAAGGTCAGTTTATGTGAGAAAAACCCATCTCGAAAAGGGGCTTAAGAAGGGCCTATTCAATCTGGAGTCACTGTTTATAGAATCTGCATTTCACCTCACAACCTTTGCAGTTTCATCACAATCTCTGTAGCGGTTGGAGTTCAGTCGCTGCAAGGAACTCCGTCGTCGCGTAGTTATCTGTTTCACACCAAATCTCCAATTATTCAAAAGAGTGGATGGCACGACCTGGCATTCGACCCAGCTGTGCATAAAGGGACGTCTGTTTAGACGCTCCATTTATTGACTACCACCTTTTACACCTTCATAATGCCAGGGTGGAGATACTGGAGCTGCATGTGAGTGAAAATGTGGAATTTAGGGATTTGATAAGCGATGAAAGGTATCCGAGGCTCGGAAATCTGAAGGAGATGGAGCTCACATTTGAGACCGCAAAATGGAGCTGCTGCTTCTTTGTGATTCTCTCGCTTAATTCCTGCCTGTCCTCGTCTGCAGAAGCTGACTTTCTATTATAACCATTGTTCGAGCCAATTTTTTAACCGCACCTCCTCTTGTTACGAATTGAAAAGAGCTCGGTTACGTGCGAGATCACGCGTGCATGAGTGTCTGAAAGTGGTTGAATTCCGCGGTTGGAAAGGGCTGGAAATTGAGGTTGAGGCTGCTCATTTGGTTATGGAAATTGAACCCAGTCTTGACAACATCACTTATGGATAGAGAATTGGGAAGTTTATCATACTTTTAGTGACTCAGTTCAAACTGCACACCTCACTTTATGTCACTATTCACTGTCCAACTTTGACCACATATTTGAATAGATACACAAA